>PQXH01000061.1:0-206536 GCA_004786125.1 Botrytis tulipae
ATTATTATATTATTATATTATTATATTATTATATTATTATATTATTATATTATTAATGTATTTTAATATTTAATAATGAGTATCTACTCATCTACCTATTTATATACCTACCTACCTATCTGAATAGACGGTCCTTGTTCAAAGGGAATAAGAATCATTGGATTGAATGATTAATAATATCCAAGAAAATAGAAAGAAAATAAAGAATTATGAATACGTTCAATCTCACTACCGACATATTTACTGCATCATCTAGGTCGTATTGCGTATCATTGCGTGATTGCTCGTATCTACTATTGAGTACAGTACGATTAATCGTATGAACCGTCTGTCCCATGAACTCATCTATCTGCAAGTCTCTTATGTTTTTTTTTGTATCTTAGAAAGCAAAGGATCGTTACCGAAGCATGATTATCATAACGGCATGATCCGAAAATCATAACATCAGATTTATAACTCTCATGACTTCTAGGTACTCGTACTCTTCATCAGATCATCTAGATTATTGATGCATTTCCACATTCACTCCCATATTTATTCCCAACACCGTTGATCTTCTGGGGTCGATACATTCACTAGTCAGTGCTTGATCTTGAGTTGTATCTTGTTGTTAAACTATTGAGATCAGCAACTACTACAAAGATCCATCAAAACTCTCAATAAGGTTGGATAAGGTCAACCCTTACACAACATATCGTCTTCTCATTCGTCTCTTCACCGGAATCGCTCCCTTCCTTTTCTTACCTTTCCACTTTTCTACATCTGCCGTGTGGCATCTATTAAAAAATCACCACATACTTTAGTGGTCCTTTCCCCAGATTTAAGTGGTTCAGGGAATCTTTCACACACCTGGACGAGATAATCTTGCATACTTACAGTTGGTGGATTCCTTACACGGAGCACCAATCGATGAAGCTCCTCATAGATATGCATATGTACTTCATATACTTTCCCTTGGATGATGTGTTAAGCTTTCTTGTCAATTTCTGGGTCGATGCTATCAAAAGCCATTGTTCATGATGACGAATGATCGTCATTTTTCATATAGAGAGCCAACGCCGAAAGAAAGGAATGGAAACATGTGTAGGGAACATCACATTTACCCAATTTGTTGAAACAATAACAGGGGAAACCGACTCCTTAATTCATATATGTCAACCTGATATTCCATTCGATCTTCAAGATCATCAAAGGACCCCAAGAAGATCAATGTTGGATTCGTCAATGATTGCCATTTTCCGAGACAACCGCAAGCTTTGAGTGGAGGCGAAGCGACAATTGAATGCTGTGACGAATCAATTGTGTCCACTTGGAAGCCACCCGAAGTTCGAAATGCGAGGTTAGAAACCCTCTAAAGTTGTGTTATGGGTTCTGATTGCAGGAATCCACATCGATAAATAAAAGCTTCCATTTCTAGGATGCAAGCTTCGATTCCTCAATCCCTCATTTTCTCCTCGTTCAACAAAGGCACTTTACAGCCATCCAATCATTACTTTGAAGGATGTTGCTTGTCCCCAAAAGGTAGCAAATCCTTTCAAAAAGGGAATAGAATTTGGATGAAGTCATCAATATTGTCTCAATTGAAAGATCTCAAGTACAACGGCGTGATCAGTTACAATTCTCGGCGATCCATTATTCTGTCCGACCTGATATGAAATAAAAGGGCAGGCTTCTTTGTGGGTTATTCTTTTTTTTATCACGTGATTCAGTCATCAAGCATCCGCATGATCTGACACCAACCAAGTTTCAATGTTCTTTATCTGCATATCTTTTTGTTTCCGAGATTGAACCTAGAACCTAAAGTGGTCCGTTATACTTTCATGCCAAGTATTCCACGTAAAAGAAAGTTCTTGCGGACCTGGAAAGGTATTTCTGGTATCAACCTTCGGACTATCGGTACGTGGGCATGTATCCGAATCCAACAAATGGAGTTGAGTGCATTGTAAAGAGTCTGGCTTGGGACGATTGAAATCAACGTATGAGCTTCGTTTGCTTTATTAAGTTTGACCTACAAAGAACTTAAACCTCAAGTTTCAAGGGTCCCATTGAATACTACCGCTCGAAGCATGAGGCTTCTTGGTTAGTTTTATCTCATGCGTAAAAGAGTTTGAGTCATGCTTATATTCATATAACATTCCTTCACATTACTTCAATGTCTATTGACTTGATTTCAGTGTAAATTCATCAATGTCAACTTGGCAATATGGCCTTTCATAGCCTTTGAGAATATACTCCCGGGGCCCAAGTGATAAGGATTTGTATTCTCCGTTTCTGAAAACCAGGAATATTCAACACAAATCGATTCTCTCTTCTGTTCCCTAAGCAATTCTTCATTTTTCAAGGTAGCTACGTGAAATTCACGTAATTTACAATCGAACTTCTCAAAAGCAAAACTATTCCTAATCTCGAACCTACCCGGTTAAAATTGACGATCACGATGGACAACGTCTTGGAGGTCGAGGGAGTGAATTGCCTCTTCCGAAGTATGAGAAGAGGTCTTTTGAAAAGCAATAAGAGTGCTTTTAGGGGGAGGTAGATGTGAGTCCCATTTTTCATTCAAAAATTCTTGGTACTTTTTTGATCGATTTTTTCTTAGTTAATAATTCCAAAAATCTCAAAAATTGAAGAAATCCGTCCTTTTATTCTTTGGAAGAGGCCTGCGTTGTGTGTCAGCACGACGCACCCTGTACAAAGCTGCATTGACAACAAAATCTTAAACAGAATTCCCCAAACTTAATGTTCAACTAAATTCCTGAGATGCAATGTCTTACCCCGCATTACTACTAGGCAGTCAATGCTCAAAGTCTTAGGTGTTGATTTCAGACCTTCCTTTATTCGCTGGCCGTTGAATTTTTGGAATTGTGGTACAGGGGATATTGAGATTTACTGATCAATCAAAAGTACTCTCGTTGTCTATAACTGGGATGTATGCACTGCAATTCACGTATTTTGTTGATCCCGGAATCAAGAACTACCTGCTGTTGGACTGGAGACTGAATAATCATAGCCCTTGATTGCTATTCATTCATAAGTTATCGGCCTTCTTTCGACTGGGTATCTATGGTATATATCAAGTAATCATTTTCCAAGTGGGTAGTGATCACAAGCAGATCGGGGTTGCTGTTGAGACTGGTTCTGCATGCTTTTCATTCTTTAGTTGGTTGATGCGGTGTGAAAGTGTAGTGTAAACTATACGAAATACATCGGAAATCCAACTACTTGGAACTATTAAAGAGAAAGAAACTCTGGGGATCTCAAAAAAATAGGAATCTCAATTTGACGTGAAGACCTCCCTCTTCGATCCCCCGTCCCCAAAAGAATCACCGACATACACCACAAAAACATTAAATAACACATACTGAAAAAGTGATTTATGAAACTCGCGAGATAAGACGAATTATGGCAAGAAAATGGAAAGCTCTATCTAAGAAAAGATCACATCGCACCAGTAGATTTCGCTCTCGATGCAACAGAGCTATGGCCCGATACTTCACGAAGAGATTCTTCAGTACACAACACAAGGTATACGTTCCACGAGGATATATCCTTCAAGCGAAGCTTCGACATATCGAAAAATGCATAGACTGCACTCAATGGTAGTGCTCCACATACATGACCAAAATTCCAAGCCGATAGGATTCGCACTCGAGAACCTGTCCTCACGCACCCGAGTAACATTCAATAAATAGTAACTACATCTTCCACCTCTCAGCCAAGAAATCCCGCTCACCACGCCACGGGAATAGGGTTAAGTATCATCTAGAACTAGAACTCTCTACTTCATCCCAGATGCAAGATTAAAGGAATCTAGAAATTGCACATCCATAACGCCATCCTTTCTTGTACCTGCAGAGCGAAAATATCATATTTCTACCTCTCCCCTCCCTACTCCTCCCTCCACATTCTCCCCCTTCCAGTTCCCCAATCAGCTGCCACGGTAAGCCCAGCTCGAGATGAGAGAGGAAGAGATTGGGTAGGGGAAATGGAAGTGGGGAGTCGAGTTCGAATTCGAATTCGAATTCGAATTGGCAGTACGCGGGGTAGAGGAGGTGAAGGGGAGGGGTTTCCAGGGATCATTTTTGTTTGCTTTCATTTTATGAATATCTTACTTGATTCCTTCCTTGCTTTGAAGTGTGATATGATAAGCAGGGAGTAGGCGAGGGTATACGGAGTAAATAGATAGATAGATGAATTACACTCACTGGATAGATATCAGTTACCATATCGATATCTTGCGCGAGAACTGAGCGGTATGCATGTGTGTGTGCATGTACTACACAAACTTTATATGCGTATCTCGCGAGGAGGAAATCTGCTCTATCTAGTAACTACTCAACAATTCTTTTATCCCATCCCATCCTCTCTCCTCCATCCCCTATAAATCACAAACCAACAAAAAAGCAGAATAACACGCAACACCCTCCCCTGGCACAATCATCCTCATCCACAAACTCATCTCCCCCTACAAATTTCCACCCAATCTACAGCATGAATGAATGAGATCATCAAACGTTCAAAACATCATTCAAGCTCCAATTTCAGGCTTCAAGAAATCACAATCACAATCACAGTTACACTTACACTTACACTTACCCCCTAGTACCTAGCACCTACCCACGACTATATATTTACATATTCTCTGATCGAGAGACAGAGAGGATTTGATGATCTCCATTCGATAAACTCGATTCTTCTATTCCCTTCTTCTACAGAAACGAGAAGAGAAAGAGAAAGAGAAAGAAACGTCTGTGTGTATGTATTGTGGCAATGCGAGCAAATAACAGGTACATCAGAGTTGACTTGGGAGAACATGGTACGGAACTAATATTATTTACTATTTTGATTTTGTTGATTATCCAGATGGAGATCGATTTTTTGAAACTATACTCATTACCGTCTTGATGATACTCCACTCAAGTTTTCCATACCATTTCGTCACATATTCAGAGGTCATGGCAAGGGATACAAATACCTTAAACCCTTCGCGGGCCATGCGAAAGCATTCACATAAGTCAAACAAGGCGCCATAAGTTCTAATTCTCTCGACGAACCAAAACATAAGCTATACTATGACGAAAACCAAGATCTAATGATGAAATGCAAATAGCTGAATGAATGATGCAAAGCAGCGTATTTTGTATGCCGCTGTTCTTGTTAAGGACCATCCCAACTTCATGTTTCGCACAGATTGACAATGATCCTCAAAAGCTTCAAAGATGCCCGCATTTACCATCCATGAGCATGCGGAAAAGTCGTGAAATAGAACCATCAACTTTTTGCCGCTTGGCATGCATTCAAACTTCCTACAACCGCAAAACACATGACTGGAGATATAGCATACGAAATCTATTTGTAAATTAGTTACCATTCTTCACAAAGAAACAACAAAGCTTACCGCGAGTAATTTAGCAACCTTGTGTTGATCTTCCTCCTTAGCATCACTAACCTCTACCATAGTGATAAGTTTCACAGCCGGCGGACCTAACGGCATGAACATCATCGAGAACCAGAGCATCGGATCTTCTCCTACCCAATTTGTATTTTTCGCCAAATAGTAAATGATTCCGGTAGAAATCACAGGCCAGATTGCGAATCGTACTGCCAGAACGTAGAAAGTTGTAAACCAGGGTGTGCTAGTAGGTTCCTTGCCTTTCCCCTTTTTACTAGTTTTGGTAACGGCTGAGTAGAGTGATACTCCTGCACCTACGACGGGTAGAGAGACAAAAAGAATTCCAATATTTTCAAGAGATGCAGTGAGCCATGCTGTAAAAATTCCCCCGTCCACTGTTTCGTTGAAAAATGCACGGTGGAGAATTGGTGACAGTCCGACGATTGCACCGGCTATGGCACCAAGAAGAGGTGCGTTCAAGAAGTCGTAAAAGAAAAGTAGCCACCATCGAACTCGATCACTGAGTTCAAACCATCTTCGTCTACTTATAATAGAGGAAGGACGTCTTTCATATGCGATTGCTCGATTTGTATCTCGTGTAGGAGGTGTCATAGTAGCCGAAGCACGTCTCGATGGGAAAAAAGAGGTAGATCTGCTGGAAATTGCTGGTCGATGTTGAGGCGAAAGAAGATTGGTGTGTTCGGTCGGAAAATGTAATCTTTCATTATTATCTTCACTCTCACCCTCCCTGTCCTGTTCTACCTGTGCGAGTGCAGACAAAAGATCCTCTTCGTCGGGGGGATCAATCGCGAACTCTGTATCCATCATACGAGGACCAATGGCAAATGTCAGACAACTTGAGAGGACCGAATAAACAAGAAAATATGACTTTGCCTGTTCGACTGGATTGTATCCTGTTCCTCCATCTTCTAGAAGTAACGGATTCAGAAGACCAGTTTGATCTAAAGCTTGAATCAACATTAAAGGATAACTTGTCGTATTGTTGAACATAATAGTCGCGGTAATCCAATCTGGCATCCCGAAGATGAAATGAGCACCTGCACCAATCAAGAATGAAATCGTATGTGTTAAGCATGCCCACACCAAAATGACGTTGTAACGATGCCCTCCTCCAGCATGTAACTCTCTGCCGATCTTGACAAATTCCAACGCGGGTAGAAAGAATTTGACCGAGATTTTGGACATCATTTTGGCAGATTTGCTATCGAGAAGCTTCATGTATACCGATAGAGCCCCGTAGAATATCACTAGGAGGACAGCCATGCTTGCTTGAAAAGCTGCCACGAGAGATACCGTGAGACTTGAAGCCATGATTCGAGGATTGAGCGATAGGAATTGAAGAGAAGACCATAAATGTGAGTGTGTCTCACATTTAAACTCGAGGGACTTTTGGGTTGAAGAAGCTTCCTACACATAATTTCCCGAAGAGATCCAGATTAGGAAATAGCAAATCTGAATCTGGTAGTCGTACTCCAGATTACCTCCCTGTTCACAACAGATACACGAATACATTGCGCATCGCGACTTCTATTTTGAGGGGAAATTTCTAAAGAGCCTCAGCCATTACGTCAAACCTTTGCTTCCACGGCATCAACTTTGTGCGATAGAATTAGGTAGGGCTGTCTCCATTGTTGGTAGCTTTGAATAAAACGTAGAGGTATTAGTGATACCTGCTTGCGAGAGAAGAAAAAGGGTATGCAAAAAGGAAGAAACTATCCTAGATTCCATATAAATCAACATTTCCCATCACTTGAAGTGAACGATAAAATCCGAGAATTGACTTTGACACTCAAGTAGTAGAGATTATTTTCATCATGATTAAATCATTTAATAAAATATGAATATTGGATCAAGGGTAATTAAATCTGTCAATCGAATCATTGCGGATCAAATTGTTTGAAGCATTGATGGGGGTAGGGAATCATTTCTGGCCGTCTTGGAAATCCCGGGAAAGGGAGGAAATCTTTTGGCGGTTTTGGGAATCCTGAAGTTTTGGGAAGGATTCCCAAAAAAAAACCCTTCTCCCAGAATCACGATATGCAACAAAAGAATGTTAGATCACGTGCGTCTTGATATATTGTCCAATCAAATTAATGGTGCTTTTCGATAGGTCCGCCCACCTCTGCGTAACCCGAAGATTTTGTGAGAAGTTCAACGTCGACAATATCAACATTTAGATGGATGGATTCAATGAGGTTTCATCGACCACCAATAGTCCTTCCAGCAGGTAGGATTCTGGATGGCTTGACTTACTGGCTGGAGAGTCCCAAATTGCTTAAAGCAGGTATGTCGCCATCGCTTTGTTCCGCTGCTTCTAGCTTTAGGGGACAACAACATTGTCAGCATGCCTCGATCTATGTCCGTTCGATGACTGTTCTCCGAGCGATATACCTCCCTTGCATAAAAATTACCAAATCAGAGATAACGTCGCCGGATGATTGTCACTTGAAGAATAGTTTCAGACCTATAACCACATGTGATTTATTTGAACGTGTCAGGGCGCTATATCCAATTCAACCGCCGCAGGATTTCTTGTTGTCTCATTCCCAGTCAAGACTCCGGACTTCAAATCTGGATTTTCTTTCATTGCCGAGGTGGTAGAATCAAGCTCCCTCGCATCTTTTCTGTAATCATAAAGTTCGTGCAATCCGCTATTGTCGGCAACAGGCCCTGTAAAGGCTATTGATTCCCCATTGATATTTTTCTCGCCTTTCGATGAAGTCGATGGCTTATATCGTTTCAAGAAGATCAGAGCAATAACAATAAGGAAAATAAGAGCAAGGCCTCCAAGAACTCCTCCAACTATGGCTCCAACATTGTTCGGTGAAGCTTTCGCACTAGTTGACTGCGCACTGGTTGATTGAGTACCAGGAGATGATGAGGACGTTGCGACAACAATTGTAGAGTAATATTGTGTTGTTGGTCCTTGTGATCCTGAAGCCGACGAAACTGTCGACACAGAACTGCTTGTTGGATTGGCGAGATAAAAGTTGGTGGTTGGTGATGTCGCACATGTGAGATATGTATATGTTTGTTCTTCGGAAACTAATAAAGCTGTTGAACAATAAGGCATCGCGTTTGTGCTATAGTAAAATTAGTCTTCAAGTGACAGGCTATTTGTTCAACAGTGGAGATCCAGGTATTGTGATTGCCTCGCTTTGAATAAGGAAGAGGAACAGAATGAATAAATTCATCATTCCTAACAGCGAAAACTACGAAATCATGTATATTTTCAATTTCTCCAATTTCTCCAACCTTCAAAAGAAAATGAGAGAAGTACATTCCTTGAGTATCTTCGAACATCAGTGTTAGATACTAAACACTTACCCACCTTCTGATATGCAGGTGTGCGGCGAGAGCACTCAATGCAACGTAATGGGACGATCTTCAAACTACATGACAAATTGGCCCTGCTCCTGAATCTGGCATGCAGATTAGCGCCACAAATAAAAATGTAGACCCTAGATATTACTGACAGCTGGACAGCCGTTACGGGGGGATAAATTTTGTACCAAAGTTGAAGCTTCCAATACCATGACAAGACATCAGACTCGCGCTTCGTCAAAGTCCACGAAATTTCAGTCGTTGATATTAGTCCAGTATTAGAATCGCAAGCAATGATCACATGAATATCAATACAGATGATTGGCTAGTTAGAAAACATGGATATTTGAATGCAGAAAGAATTCAATAGTTTAATCTATGGAAGCTGGTTGTTTTCGGACTAGAGCCCCATTGCATCGTATAATCACATCCAATCATTATCCTGGTACAATAAATTTCAGCCCCCGCAGAATCAACTGCAACGCCGCTTAATGTATCATGATGATGAAAATGATGGCTTGATTTGTGCGCTTCGTGCGCTTTGCTTTTGTGGTATTTACTTGGTACTTGATATGACGTGCCTGATAGCTGGTGATGTTTTAACCCTCTCATATCCTAATCTGTATAAAATTCGAAGGTTTGATATCTTGTGGTTGCGCTTATCTAGTATCGTGCGAGCCGTGCGGAAAACATCTATGGTTTACTTTTCTCGTCATGATGACTGGCATTTCTTATCAAGTGAATTTATAGAGATCATTACGCCTTATTTGCTTGTGTTTTTTGCCATGGACAGATGATTGATGTCCTTTCCATATAAGGAATTGCGAGTGGCGAAGGGGCGAGGGGCAGCAGAAGCTATCACCAGCTCACAATAAAACAATAGTCTCATGATATTATGTTCCTCTCCAACTCCTCCGTCCCCGGGAAGGATGCCTTCAAACAACCCTACACAATGTTTAGGAGATGCGAAACTATCTGGATATGCTGGTCGGATATGCTGGCTGTAGCACGAACGATCTTTCCTGACTGCATATAAAGATGGAATGGGAGGCCTAGAACATTTATACATAAGTTGTGTATTCATTATAGACTATCAAAAGTGCAGTCGAAGAGCAAGAACAGGGGATTCACTTACCATCCGCAACACCCTCTTTTTACCGATTCACTGATTCCCTCAACCGTAAGCTCACACTGAGAGAACGATAGATGTGCTATATAAGCTCGCACTCATGCCTTTCTTGTATCTCCATGCTAAAGTGGCAGCGGTGAACTGGCAGGCAGTCGATATGGTTTCGTGTGGTTGGGACAGCTTCGCTGAAATTGCACCAAAACCAAAGCCAAGCGGTGTAAGTTTCAAGCCAGTTCGATTCAAGTGCTTTGAGATAGCACCTGTCTACATCATGATCTGAAGTGATAATATGACTAATGACAACGCGAAGGACATTCAAAGGAAAACTGCTTGAGATCGACAACGTCGGAGATTTATCGACAGTGAAGTTTCACTAGTATTCAATTATCTGAAGTATAAATGTCAACCACGGATATGATGCAGTATTTCCACACATTCTGAGATATCGGAAACAAGACCGGATGCAAGGCGAATCCAAATTTCCTGAAACAAATGTATCCAATGGATTTTGCGAAAACTTTGAATTACTTCGAGCTGGAAAACGGTCTTTAAATAACTCGTTGATGCATTCGGCTAAATCACAGCACCTAAGAGTCATACATCAGGATTTACCCCGCGCCAATTCACACTCTCTCATCTTCCTTATCTACTCTTCAGATTCTTCAAATCCTATCCCTCACTCGCTGATCATCATGGAAAGGAAATCTGGTGGTATAAGAGCCTGTGCTGAATGTTCTCCTCTGTCTTTCAATCATACGATGCTGGCGACCAGGAGTTCATGCTATAAGATGAGCTCCGATGTCGTGTCAACCTCATTAGGATGTACTAATGCGAGTAGCGAATAAGACGTTGTTTTCAGCTGGCTAGCTGAGCCAGGAATTTTGGATTTGTTATTTTTATTGCTGTTGTCGTTTGAACTATTGATGTTATTATAGACAATGAAAGTGATGAGTTTAGCAGTGACAACGGAGAGTATTCATATACGGTAACTTTGCGAGTTTTCTGCAATTATAGGACTTGGCAAAATGAGATATAGATCAGATCAGCAGGAAATCTCTTCTCTGATCGGAATGACCGTTTGGCTGCAAACCTATCTGTGAAGTAGTTTAGGGGTTTCGATCTATGTTGAATTCTAAAGCAAATAGGCGGTCTTTAAATAATCCTTGCTTTCAGATATGGATCGTTAGTAGTGTACACTAGCTTTTGTTGATTCACTAAATCAAATTAATTTACTTCTTAGTGTTCAATGTATATATCCAATCCACCGATCCTCTTCAATCACCCCTCCTCATCATCCTCCCCCTTTACCAATTGTATATACAAACCCGAAACATCATTTACCCCGCTTGAAGTTTCTCTCAATCTTCACTTCTCTTCGCTTTCTGACTTCTTACTTATTTAAGTGATCGCTTAGCTTTTCCCTGGAGCTGCAAATCTTGAGATCAGTATCAAAGTCGACTCAAGGATCTTGTTCAGTTCATCGTTCCGTGTAAACCAGAGTGATTTCTTGGTTATAGAAAGTGTACAAAATGCTTGGATAATCATTAAGCTTAATTATCGCCTAAAGAAATTTGACACATGTGGAAAGAAAGAAAGATTGACAGCAAAGAAGGTTTAGTGGTAACAATCACACTCTCCGTTCTTCAACAAAAATATACGAGGAGATAGAGTAAAGATTCTATGGATTTACTCAACAATTTCGTCTTTGACACCAAATTGAGAAGCGAGAAGCATATCCTGAACATCATATATCAAATCAACTAACTCGGTCTGGCTCTGCCCAGGTGATATGAGTCACCACTGACGGAGGAAAATTCCTTCTCTATCCGTCTTGGGGTTTTCTGATAATACTATCGCAGTACTTGGGATACACAATAGCCCGTTCTTAAATACTGCAGAATTGCAGAATTCGAGAGATTCGCACTACTTGATGAATCTCGAAGCCGCGCATGTAGAAATATTGGCATGAAGATGGAGTCATTTGTATGATTCACTAATCCAAAATTTCTTACATACTATGCAGGTGCCCTTAGATTCATTCTCCTTTCGATTACTATTCACGACGGGATGTTTAAGAGCCCAATGATCTGAAAGTAACACATCATATTGCCACCAATAAAAGAAAGGTTTCTAAGGAATTTAATGGAAGCAATCGAGATCCATCTGTTTAGCCCTGCATCCTATTTCTCGCTGGACAGCGTTTGAGTTGTGCAGAATTGATAGATATCTTGCATTCTACACCTATGTAGACTTTACATTTTACTATAGTCTGTTGATGTAAATATTAACCGATATATAGTATTACACCGTATCATTGACAACAGTAAAACCCTATTCAAAGCGACAACAAGTACCAAAACTAGACCGACAGTAACAACAACAATAACATCTTCTCGCGTTCGCATTCCCTCGATCAGAGGTAGAAAATTATATGTTAGATTTTAAATGTAACTACCTACCTAGAGATCTCAATTGATATAGCGAGAACGTCAAGACGAGCATCGTAACCCAATGAAAGTTGTGGTTTGCATAATGATACTTACTAAAACTCATGTGTGTGAAGTTTATATAATGATGGGTAGTATAAGAAAAAGCCAAAGTGTGCAGAGCATGTCGGGAACTTCCCGCGAGAAAATCTATTCACCTCTCTCCATCTTCCTCTCTATTCTTGGTATCCACCTAACCTCGATTCTGCATCTTGATAGTCAACCTCTCAAAAGACGGGGTCCATTCCCTCCCCAGGGTCCCGACTTTTTCTTCAAGTACTTATAAATAAACATCTCTCTTATTAACACTTGGTCATCAATCTACATGTCGAGATCTCCAACCTACCAATGCAAGAAAGAAAAACATGCCCAGCATTTGTTTTCTATAGATGTACTCGTATTGAAATATTGTATTTTCCGATTGAAGTTGATGTACTTTTAATTGGGGGTTGGGGGAATCTGAGAGCGGTTTTCGATGAGTGGATTTGGAGATGTGGCGGTAAAGATGATGTGAAAAAGTATATATGACTCCGATTGGAGTATAACAACAACAACAACAACAATCAGGACGACTAGGGTGTGAATATCTTCGTTCCTCCAAGTTGGTGGATCATACGGGTAGATACGAGGTAAGTTATAGAAATGTGTGGGATTGGATATGCAGATACTTCTATATAAGATGGAGAAAGGAAGGATGAAAGAAAGAATGAGAGGAAGTTTCACTCGATACTTCCAATGGAATACCTACATATATTACATAGCAATCCTTCCAACAACATCAACAAGTACAAATCAATCACAAATTTTCTTCACAAATGACAGACAGATAATTAATAACAACGTATTTCATATTTGATTTCTCATCTCTCAATCTATCTTTCCGTCCCCTTTCCATGCTTTACGCATTCATCGTCTATCATTTCCATGCATCTAGCACCACCACAAAAATCACCAACCACACCACAAAAACTATGCACAACTAAAGGTATAAAAGCGTCGCATCGAGAAAAGAATTTTCTATCCAATCCCATCCTCTTCCAATATCCTCAAGCCGATCAGCGGCGAGTATACAACAAAAAAGGTGGTGTAAATATTGTTCCATGCCAATGACCGCCAATGCAAGTCAAGCCACCCATCCATAAATCAAATATAAAAAGGATCCAAATAAATCACATCATGATTCCCCGTACCTATACCAATTCCAAAACACGTACTCATCATTGTGAATAGTCATTGTAATATGACAGGCATTCATGGTAAAGAGCATACGTTTAGATCATCACAAGTGACATCGCAGTATACGCATCAACGTATCGGAATCTCGAGGTGTGGGTAGAGGGAGTAACCAAGAAAGAAGATGAATCGAAAAAAACTCCAGGTAACGAATCAAAGATATGTGTGAGGGTACATTTTATCGTTAATCGGGGGTATTCGTGCTCCGTCGAAAAGAGAAAACAAGATCAAAAAAAGCGAGCATGAAATTTTCTGGCGTGAGAAGTAAAATCAAAAAAGAACAAAAAGGTATCGTCAAGCCGTAAAAGGGGGGTAATTTTCGTAATAAAAAAAAGAAGTGTGAAGAGTAAACTGAAGTGATGAGATGTCGCATCGAAGATTTCGCATGTGTGAAGGTTTTCTTATCTTGGGGAGATGAAGAGAGGGTATTTTTGGAAACGCATTCCAAGAAAAGATCTAGATGCCATGCCATAGGGCAGGAATGACGATCAATCAATTACATGATCGGCGCCGTCTAGATGGACCCGCATTCTTTGTCTCATCATTTGTTTGTTTACAGCAACGCTGCAACAGCCATGATAAACAATCCCATTACACCATAGCTTGCTTGAACATTTGAAGCTGCGCCGACAAAGGTTGGTACGGCAGAGGTTGCTGATGCGCCAATTCTTGAGGTTGTGGATGCTATGATGGTTCCAACGGATCCGGTAGGTGCAATTGCAGAGGTGTTGTAGGTGGAGTAGGTGGAGGTAACAGATGCGACGACTTCAGATACGGTAATGGTGCGAGTGTGGGTGGATGTAGATGTGAAGGTTGTGGTGGAGGTAACTGATTGTGCGCATACACATGCGACAAAAAGGGAAAGCAACAATGCTGTGAGACCGTGGAACTGCATTGTGTATGTGGTTGTTTGCAAAAAGTTCTTGAGTAATGATTTTTGAATTTATTGACAAGAAAGTAATTGTGTGAGAGGAGTGTGTGTTATAGTTTTTGAAGGATCGAAACCAACGTTAAATAGATTTGAGTAGTCGTTGGTGGGTAGTTGCTTCGAGGAGGAAGATGTATATCAGAAAGATATTGATCAAAGCGCAGATAATGTTTGATATTGTTTCGAAAGTGGAGTGTTTTGGGTCAATAGACTCAAACCTTGAACAATAGGTCAAAAGGGTATTGTGTTTGGTGAATGGGTAGATATCGAATGATGGTGAGTGAATCTGATAGATGTCTGGAGTATGTTTTCTTGAGATATACTTTGAATGATTGTAGACTTTGCCAACGAAGTCTGATTGAGTTGTCTGAAGCAAGCTGCAGGTATTGAGATAATGAAGGTGTGTGTTGTTAGAAGAGAGGGAAGAAGGAAGAAGTATTGGGGCGCAAGAAGAAGAAGATATCTGAGCGAGCGCGAGCGGTCGAGTAGAAGTGGATCTACGTCTTTTCCTACTAAAGGTGGCCCGTGATTGGATGGGGGGTAAATTGACAACGTTTTGTTTTTTCTTTCTCTTTCTTCTCGGTGCCCACGTTACGTTGGAATCGGTGGATTTCGCAGGTTGACTAGGGGAAGTAGAGAAGCTCGGCCCGGTTAATAATTAAGTGTACGCTTGACCTGCTTGACTTGGTTGATATGCTTGATCTGCTTGACAAATGAGTGGGAAATGGTCCATTGTACCATAGAGAATCCTAGAACACATCAATCTAGATTCCCATGATTAGATCCAAAAGAGGCAATCCATAAGATTCCACAAGGTATTACACCGCAATGGAAGATATAAAGTTGAATTGATAATATAAAAATTAATCTAAGCGATCAAATCAACTGACTCTTTTCTCCTATTGTTAATATCAAGTGAATGGGACAATGGAGGGAAATCTAATATGAGCAAGGAAGAAGTAAGTTTCTGTCATACAATCATACAAATGAAATAAAATGAAGTCTGTTGAACATTATCAATCTCCGGATTTTGAGTTGGTCTGTTAAGTTTGTACCGTGGATGTATACGGGAGTACCGCTACACCGTATCTTCCCATCTCCATGGCTAATCGTCATAATTCATTCATTTCATTTCATTTCCTTTTTGACTTTGAACATTCACGAATCGTGATTTGTGAAGGTCATCGCCTGGCATGCGGAATCTCTTTCTTCTGTCGACTTATCTTCTTATCGTCTCAAACTTCAGTCTTTGCACTTTCTAAAACATCGAGCAGTACTAAGCTTCACTTCTGTTACACTTCGTTCACATGTAATGGGTCCAGTAGGAAGACTCAAGACTCAAGACTCAAGACTCAAGACTCAAGACTCAAGACTCAACAGTCCAGAGCTCAGAGTCCAGATGCAAAGTCAAGACAAGAGAGAAAGCGTGTTTCCGTTAGTCATTTCATCCTGACTGCAATACCGTCCGGTTCGTCCAGTTCCAAAAGCTAAAGCTAATCCCCACAATCAGCCGTAATCTTAAATTTGAACGTGAAAGACAAGGATACGGCGAGGATCCAATGTGCGGCTAGTAAGGATTATTATGAGACAAATCTCGTTTTATAGGCGCTTCGGAAGACAAGCGAAATTTAAGTGGATCTCTTTATAAAAACTGGTACCTGAATTAACCTGAATTGGCGGTTAATATGGTTAATTCATGGTTAAAAACTTCCAATAGAATTTCAGCCTTAGAAGTTAAAATGGTACCTGACTAGAGGACCTGACTAAAGTAGAGTGAAGAAAGAAAATTCAATGAAAAGCATTTTCATGGTGCATATTGACGTGATTGATGATCCGACTCACCCTACGTATCTATTCCAATCTAGATACGATACCGTACTCGGCTCAACGGCGACAAGGCGACAACGCAACAACACATTGCATAGGTTCGATAAAAGGACCGTAAAAGAACACGTGAAGATGATTCATTGGAGTAATTCTTTCTTTCTTTCTTCACTCCTAATGAATGTTAGGAAAGGATCCGATTCACAGTTCATGTTCTTCATATTCCGCACATCAGGAAGAATTATCCACAGGAGGAAAAGGAAGATCTCATGACTCTTGATTAGTAAGGTAGTAGGTAGTAGATAAGATACCCTTTCCATCTTCTTGCGAGTACTCCTACGTACAATTCTAACAGTTAGATCTTCGTAGGTACTACCCAGTGCTACCTACCTCACTTCTGCGCCACGTGTGTAAGCCAGATATGCTCCTTCCCGTCGGTCTCTTACTGGTACATCCAATTCAAAATGATTCCTTTACACCGCAGCAAGAGGAAATTTCCGATATTCAAATAATAACATTTCCCTCCACATTCCTACTTGCCACCAACTAACATTATGCATCCAATTGCTTCCTTTCAACCTTCATCTCAGCCTCTTCCCCAATCTATATTTATGAGATGAGACGAGATGAGATGAGATAAGATGCCATCTATTTGGAGCGGTTAAATGTTACCGTACCCAAGGTACCAAGTCTCCCCGAATGCACTGCTGCAGCCTTGAAGATCCTTTGAAATTTACCCAAAAGATTCCTTATTGGTTGAAGAGCGGTCGAGCGGAGATTTCAAACCAAGCTGGGAAGTTGAGTTGAATACCTCACCAATTACTCAAAAATCCTTTTCCTGAATTTGTTGACCACCAAAATCCATCACGCGAAACAAAAGGAATAGTATGTCTTATACTCGCTAATCAATCCATTCTGGAGAAATCATTCTTATTGAGGATCAAACAAGTGCTCTTTTCACGAGTCACGACTCTCACAATCAAGCTTGAGAAGCTTGAGAATGGCGGATAAAGTTATTTTTCCTGCCCTCCAAATCCATGCTGCGCCATGTATTTTCTCCATTTCTGTACACGCTCGAAACAAGCCTTTTTGCGCATCTCTCAAACTTTCCATTCTTGGTTCCCAACTCCACCATCCAATCCTTTCATATCATCTCTTCCTTCCTCAGATCAAACAATATTGTCGTAATGAGGGGTCGTCCAACTTGAGACCATGTTGCACAAAGCGTGTGGGTTACTCAAACAGATGATGTATCGGAAATTTTCGCGCTCATTTATCAAATCATTTTAAGTTGAGATGAATTTACGAGACGCATTTGCTTGTCCTTTCGTCTGTTGCATTCATTCTCTCTGTAGCATCACTTGCTTATCTTTTGAAATTCCTGGCATGAATATCAATATGGAAATTCAGCATGCAACCTCGTCATGTGTCATCATGCCTTCAATTGCATTCATCCACGGAGTCATGGAAAGTAGAATCTCCTCAATAGGTGGGATGAACCCTCGATGTCTCACACTGTTTGATCTACACATCGGACGGAAACAATTCGTTTCCTTTCCTTGATCTGGGGTTATGTTCCCGAAAATATATCGAGTATCACGTGATGTGTTTTACATTAATGGAGATGACGAGCATTGCAAATGTTTACTCGAGCTTGTACTAGTTGAATTTGGGGTACGAAGCAGCATAATATCTCACCTTGTACATGATATCTACTGAAATGTACAATCGTCTCGATTTCAATGCAGAAAGTAAAGCTTAACATCTTTGTGCTAAATCATAACTTCTGACAAGGGATTGTTCAGTTCTCGATCCTGTCTCTGTTGCCGACATGGAACAAGGAAATACTTCTACAAAAATACAATGGCATTGTACTGCGCTTGTACTTGCGATGGTTCACCAAGAGTAAAACAATTTTACATCTGAACAGTGCACTTTAGTTTGCATAAAACTTGCAGAGTTCCTTCAAGGTAATTCCATCAATTCACTTTCAATGCATACAGCAACAACAACATCCACTCATTCACACAACGGTAGTATTAAACTTACTCGGTTATCAAAACTTACATAGTAAACATACAACTTGTCAAGATGAGTAACAGAATTCAGAAATCCAGTCAAAAAGCCAGCGGCTTGACTTGTATTTGCGATTCATGCGGAAAGCATCTACGTGACAAGCGTTCTCTGGGTCTTCATAAATTGGCTAAACATTCAAGCCAATACTATACATGTCCAAAGTGTGATGAGAAATTCTCCCAGAAAACTGATTTCAACAAGCACGTCGAGCAGATTCATGGAGAGATCAAAAACAAGTGTGAAGAGTGTAATCGCACATACACCAGTGTGCACACTTACAAGGTCCATGTCAAGAATTACCATGGAACCTTTCCTTGTTCTCATCTTGGTTGTAATCGCAAGTTAAGTACTCTAAAAAGCCTGAACTGCCACATAGATACTCACGTTCGCGAATTCCCATGCAAAATCTGCGAAAAACCTTTCGCGACCAAACCTGGTCTTGTTTTACACATGGAAACTATTCACGCGGAAAACAGCTGTGTATGCTCTGTTGAAGGTTGTGATGGCAGATATAACCATCCCGCTGCTTTGAGAGCTCATGTTTTGTACGTCCACGAGGTCAAAAATCAACCGGAGACTGTTTGCAAGCTATGTGGCCATGACTTCAGAGGCAAAAAGAGGGATCTAAGAAAGCACATGGAATCTACTCACTGGCTGGATTCATTCAAAGAAAAGTTTGGAAAGCCACAGAAAGATAGAGAAGATGAAGATGTCCCTGAAAATCATCTTGCCCCTATGAGACTTGCCATAACACACGCCACCTAAACTCATACAAGACGTTGACGACCCCGCTCGCAATTTCGGTAAAAACACAATGGTAACATCTTCCATTTTTGATTTGTAATAAAGTATGAGAATACTTAGATTTCATTATTTCATTTGTTATGGGATGCCCTAAGATTTTGCAATTTTCATTATTTCAAAACCCCACAAACATAACAAAACGCAACAACTCTCCTTTGAAAAAAATGGAAACTTCCCCATATTAAAAAAAAAATTCTTTTCAATATTTCCCCCTTTCTTTCTCATGTGCTGCCATGTAATATTCGAGTGAAATTCAATGACATGATGTCGAGTGTAAATTGTAAGTACTCTCTACATCGTACCCGAGTTTTCCTTCCCCTCATTTTCCAAACTTCCCTCTGATGCACTTCGTCTTCTTGTTTACTCGTTCGTATATTACATCAAATTGAGACCTTTAGTACAATTCAGCACACTTGATATTTGCAGCCAAGTCTGATGGGGCTGTAGTCAGTCGTGTGTACAGCAACGCGCAGCCCTCATATAAATTTTTGTGTCGTGAATTGGAAGAATATGTCGAGCTTATCTTCCCTCTTGGTTCGATGGTTAGGAATAGTGGTCACCCTGTATCGACATTGGGGACATCTAATTGATGTAAAAAATCAAAATATTGACGACTAAATCTTCCATTAAAACAGCAACGACCCGAATTCCCATCTTATATTCTCGCTAAACCCAACCCGTAGAGAGAGATGTACGCAAGTGCTTATATGTAAATACTGGGGGATGGTTCAGAGAACTCGAGGGATGTGATGATATGAATAATTGATAAGGGTGAGGGGTGTATGAATGATGCGGAATATGTACTACTTGAAATCTGAATTTGTCAGGATTGGGGTTCTAAGAGTCTTGTTATTTGAATCGTGAATGTACTTCATAAATTCTTTAATCATGACCTATGTACCTACTTCAAGTGGATCCCTATATTTCTTGACTAGAGTTTATTGCTACTGAATAATATTAGAGAAAGAGCATAGGGTTTTCATTTTTTTCCCTTAATTGTTAAAGGGCTAATTTTATTAGATCGAATGGTGTTACGCGATTGGTAATGATGTGATTGTTAAATCGAATTTACAATCTTAGTAAAGATACTTCTTTCTGTCTGCTAAAACCGTAGAGAAGATATTTAGATTACAAAGACCTCCTTGCTGATTGCAGAAGATTATGAAGATTATACCCCCATTTCTGCATAGCAATTACTATACTGGTCTCGGTGCGACTTGACCTCCCTTTGGCTTGTCCGGCCTTATCCACACGATCTTACGCGAATCATGATTCCAAGAGCGTGGATCCTTGGGATCACCCTGTTTCAAAAGTATACATCCCATCGCAACCGTAAGGGACATTGGTTTCGACGCAAACGCCTCGGGCCAATTCGCCGGCTGTGTAAGCGCATCGGGAAGTCCCCTTTGTTGACCACCATGCCCGTCGGTCCAGGCAACATTCACTGCCCTCCACGGATGATTCACCCCGTCGTAATCCATCGGCCGCATGGACGCAGCCACGGGTAATGACTCCCGTGTATTCTCATACGTCGGACGTACGTATTTGAAATCCGAGTGCCGAAAATTCGGTATGTTGAGCATCATTGGCTCGTACATCTGCCAGAGCGGCAGCAGATTCGCGTCGGGATGGTGTCTGTATCTTTCGGGCACGGTGCCGATGGAGAGCCGGATGAATTTGTGCGGCCGGTTGAACTCTCCGCGAATGGTCGGCGCAAAGTGGCGGGGGGATTGGTCGCTGCTGAAGCCGGGAATGTTCACCGCTTGGCCTGCGGGTCGACATGTGAAGATGATGAGGCAGATGCCATACATGTCGGCGGTGAGCTGCTGGATGTCGTCGTGCCGGATGGCGCAATAGGGAATCCCGAGGCGATCTTTGATGTTGAGGTTGTTGTGGCCTTTCCGCTTTTCGTTCAGCCGCTGGTATAGCATGTGTCGGGGATGTTTGGGAGTGGCGAGTACCTGGTCGAACATCATGCGGTGATTGGCTTTTACGTGCGGCCAGAGTTCCCAGTTGCCGTGGATGGCCCAGGCCACTAGAGTCGTGTTAGCATCTTCGCGTGTTTCATTTTGTTTTTCATGAGAGAGACAGAAAGGGAGAATTTCAAGTAAAGTATGTAATTACCCGCTCTCCAATACGAATTCGACACCAACCAAATCAAATTATGCGGACCCTGATACTGCTCATCAGCCGGGTAGCTGCGTACGATATTAAACATCGTATCCTCAATCAACGGAAATCCCTCAATCCCAATCTCGGTAAAGGGATTTAATTTCACGCCCTTCACCGTCGGGGTAGAGAGTTGATACTCCTCCATGGTTTCCTGTAGATTCTGATCAGGAACTTCTTCGATATCCCGCGCGCGAATCACGGGCAGCGGAGGAACCTTCTGGCCGTAGAAGACGGAGAGCCATTCGAGGACGTCGAAGGGGGTGGGTTCGTTTGCATTTTCGCGACCGGCTTGCAGGGGGATGTAGTCGCTTATATCGGCGCTGGTGCTGGGGCGCTGGAGGGATCCTCGGCCGTCGAATGTGTGGTGGACGTCGTATTTTTGAGACATTTTGGAGGGATTTGTGGATGGATGGGGGAAATGCGAGGTTAGGATTGGGATTAATCATTGTGCTTGCTTGTTGTCGAGTGCTTGAATTAGGTATGGCTAGTGTTTTGGGATAAAGCGGTCTTTGTTGCTTGGGGATGTTGCTTGAGAAATGGGTGCTGGATAAAGGGGAGTCCAAGTCCGGAGTTGATCGTTTTGGGACAAAGAATACAGACAGTGAGAGCTTCAGGGGTGATATTGGCTCGCGTTCATGTTACTATCGAGGGGGTAGAGGAGAAGGGGCCTATGCAGGGAAAGTTTAGTATATGAATCCTATAGAAATGATCTTGTGAAATATAGTAATAAATACGGATTTAAAAACTATTTGCAGGATTATAATATAGTTCATTTTTCAATCTCAATGAATATCAGTTGTTCGAAATCAACTAAACTAAACTTAATGATGAGATTAATACTCTGTCCTCGTAACCTGACAAGTGTATAGGAAAGATCAGATATAGAAAACGTGTAGAATCATAACATGAAATTACTATGTCAGCACAAAGTACTGTGAGTAGTAGTGAAAGGGTTCATAGTATTTGATTCTTCGTCAAATTTATCATTCACGGACAGCTTCCAATTTCACGTGTCGAATAACCGGATCACTATACCCCTTCATCTAGTGACTCAAGGCAAACGTAAGTAGGTACAATATTGAATACTATATAAAATAAAGTTTCTCCTCCAAAAAACCAATTGTACTCCATAAAACCCATATATACCGACTCCGGCATCTCTTTGCCAAAGCATAATCCACCAACCAGTACTATTTCAATAGAATTTTTCCCGCGAACTTCGTATTCCTGACCTCCAAGATATTTATCCTTACCACCTAGGCGGTCTTTTTGGTGTTCTTCCTGTCTTTTGCGGCTTTACTTTCGGCGACTTTTTACTTGTTTCTTTTGCCGTTTCGAAAGTATCACTATCGTCGTCATCCTCACCGTAATCCAGACCGAAACCGGTGAATTTTTTCTTTTTCGTTCCTCCCGGTGTGTATTCATCTTGCGGTATCACGTTTTCGGCTTCGTTGTGATCACTGTCCTCATCATCGCTGTCGAGATTGTAGATTGTCTTTTTTGGAATCTTCTTGCTTTTGGGGTTGTCTGGATCCTTTCCGTGCTCGGGCTTCTTCTGTGCCAATACTTTTGCGAGATTGGCTGCGAGTTCCTCATTTGTAGGTAATGTGACCTTCTTCGGAGGTTTTGCCTTTGCTGCGTCGGCGATCTTTTTTTCTTCTGCTTTCTTTTCCTCTTCCTTGTCCTTGGCTTCTGCTTTCACCCACCACTTGATCTCTGTAGGATCATTTCGCTCATTTGCCAGCCTTCTTTCTCTTCTGAGTCCGCTTTTCACCAACTCGATATCTAGAGCTCCTTCTGCGGTATTGATCCCAAGAACTCGAGTCATATCCATCACTGACGGAAGGGGGATTACTGGCAGCGCAATGGGTTGAGGCACAATGTTTCTGCCTGAACCGAAAGGCCGTATCTTTGTTCTGCCAGGCCTGGGGTTAATCATCACGCCATCGGGAAAAGGAAACTGAATCTCGTTGTCCTCGGGAATCAAACTTTCATAATGGTTTCGGTTGATGAGGTGGAAAAACATGTGCGTCGCGTTGTATTGGCCAAAGATATCGATCGTATTGGGTGCTTCGTATAGTACTATGAAAAGATTGTAAATATCAGCTGTAATATTGAACAGCTCGCTTGATTGCCAGGCCTGGTGAGAATTATGGTTAGTGACTGCATCGTCATATTGGCTAGTATGGACGAGCATTAACTTACCTGTGGAGTGTTCAATCGGTGCCACATATTCATTTCGCCATCAGAGTCTCCAAAAGTATTTAAATGCCAGTACGAGTCATATCGCGGATGTGCAGGATGTGTAAGCACGTAACGAAAAAACCACAAGTGACAGTACTTCGTGTAGTGCCAAAACAGAGTTGTCCCATACAAAGCCATTGAGACTGAGATTGTCAGCATGAGATTCTATCGACACTCGATAACAAGAATATATCACAAACTCACCTGAACCGAAAAAGCAATCTCCACTCGCGGGTATTGTACTCGGATAAAAGATGGCATCTTCCATGAATGGTATCTCAACTTTCAAATTCTTGAATATAGGAATTCGATCGACCATTGGGCAGACTATCGGGGGCTCGTACATGTCATCCGGAACGCTATCTCTTATTGCCATATTTGCATCCTTGCGTGGATTGTGCCTCCATTTAAATTCCCAATCTCCAGGGCCCGGCCATTTTTTGCGTGAATTTTCAGTCTGTGGATCTTTTGGTCTGGGCGCGCGAGCAGCTTGCGGAGATAGAGGCATGATTTCCGGTCTAGGCGCTGGAGGAGGAACTCTATTTGCCAATTCTGCCTCTTTTTGGGCTTTGCGTGTCTCCTTCCTTTGCCTCTTTCTTGCTTCGTCAACCTCAAACTGTTCAAGACTGTGTTTCTTCGCAGGAAGCTCGGGAAATACAGGGGGTCGCTGAGGAAGGAGTGGCCATGCGCTCTTTATGTGCTCTTGCGGGATCCATCTTAGGGGCTCGGTTGTACGGATTTTCTTAAAACGTGGTTGAGTTTGTTGCTTCAAGGTGTGGGGCGTAGGTAGAGCCCATTTGAGGGGTTGAGTCAGCTCGGGTCTTTGGCGTGGGGGCCTGGCGACGTTGATGTTGGGATCACGTCTGAGGACGCGAGCAAGTTCTTCTTCGTTCATCCTTTTGCAATTGAGAAATTTATGTACGAGACTAAGCTTTTGTATTTCGAGAAGATTACCACTTCTTGTTAGATGCGTGGGAATTTTTCGATCTTGCCATTAATGTTTTGGTACCCGTATATACTAGATAATATGTTAGGTTCTCGTGCTCTCGAGGTGTGATAAAGAACTATGTTTTCCTTGCCCAAAATCCATTTGACGTTTTGGGATGCTGAATGAAAAGGCAATCCAGGAGAGATAAAGACATCCTTACCGGAAAAAGGTGAGGGCACAAAGCAAGAATATCCTCTTGTTCTGAGATCTTTGTACAATGGAATGATTGGAAAAGCTTTCCTGAGGATTCAAAATTTGAAAACACTGGAAAATATAAATTGCGATACTGATCTCCATTCTAGATCCGAAAAAGGGGTATTCGTGATTTGCCGACATCACTGACTGAGTGTATAATTCTGACGTTCATGAGCAACAATGATATTTGCCACTTAGAAGCTTGAGAACCTCGAAATTTTTATTCATCTTGGATTCGATAGAAAAAATACATGTTCACCCCTCATTGATAGAATCAAACATCTGAATCCATGTCATAGACCTCAAAGCATAACAGATGTAGCTTAAAATCGACTGTAATCCATCTTATATTGATGGTTGATAAAAGCTCCGACTTGAAGAAAACTATTCAACAGTGAAGGGTTTGCTTGTAGGAGAAAAATCCATTCCAAGCCGGAAGTGTCACCCCTCCTTTCCATCCTTCCCCCATACCTAGTGTTTCTCGAGCCACAGTATTCGAAAGTGACTCAACAAGAGAGTTGTTGCATTTCAGACGGCTGCCGACATGATTGAATATCAACCTTCTCATATCATCCTAACATGAAATGAGGCCCGGTGCTTTGAATACATAAACAGCAGAGAACTTTCTCCAGGCAAGCCTATTATTCATTCTGGACGGCGTTTACGATATAATCCATAGTGGTGACTTTGAAAGCATACCACGTAGCTCAGTATCCATATCAAATATCATCATACCTTTATTCTACATTATACTAATAAAAACTCCCAAAGTTCAAACGCAAAGTTCAAATGAATTTCCATATAATCCACAAATATTATACATCCTCAGCCAATCCCCAGCGACTCCACATGACAATAATTCCCAACCCCACAATTTCCCCAACCTAAAGTAAAAACCACATCCCATGGAAAGAGGGAGGGAGGGAGAGGTTATAAAAGAGAAAAATAAAGTTAAAACAAACATCAGCCTCCAAAAACTCAAAAGATTTCGACGTCGGCATGATTCGAACATGCGCCCCCGAAAGGAATTGATTTCTAGTCAATCACGTTAACCACTCCGTCACGACGCCATTTTTATTGATGGTTTTTCGTTATATTAAAATATATCCGTGTTTGAGCTCTTACTGTTTGTCGGAAGAGACTATCGCGATTCTCATTGGCTGAGGTAGAAATGTGGTCTGTTTACTAGGTATGTATGTATGGGACATTCAATGTATATCACAAATTGAAAAACATAGGAAAACAGTTCTTGATCCAGAGGTTCACTTTGCAAAATTAACACACAATCCAGTACGTCCTGTCAAACCGGGGAGGAACGTTACTAGCGGCTAGCTGTTCAAGATTGCAATCAAGATATCAATATTACGATGCTTCTCTGATAGATCTGGAAAAATTGTAAAGTGTGTGCATTCAGCTCTATATATTAGTTAGTCTCTGTTTCAGTCCAAGCAGTTCTATAACCGGATTGACGGACGACATATAGATACGAATAATAAAATGGAACGTTCCAATGATAATACTGTATATATATGCACTTTGCTCTATCACAAGCCGACAGCATACGCCACGCAAATCATTAACTGTCCTGAAAACGTGTTGCCGGCAAGTCTATATATAGCATGCCGACTGCTACTCTCTCGACGAAATCCAACAAGAAGGCCTTCAACGCCTCCTACAAGTATGTGACAGATCATGACAATAAATATCGGATGTTATGAGTAAGAGTCTCACGAACGGAGGAAGTGATGTAATCCAGGACACGCATGTATTCTCGGGAACGAGAGAGCTAGATGCATTAGCTACTTAGGTAAGGAAGGAGACAGCCACAACCCCGGAATAAAGATGGTACCATCGCTTGCAAATAGGAGGATACTGTAGGTATACCGATATACGCGAGCACATTCGCAGGAACATCTGCAAAAAGTGAGTTTTTGATTTCGGTGCCGAAACCATGATTTTAGCGACAGGGGATGCCGCCCGGGCCGTTCTCTTGAAAGGGGTATTTACTTCTCTTTTTTCGATATTGAGCAGATAAAGAAAGTGCTATTTGTGATAGTGGTAGGAGACCGTGGATATTTCAGTCGGTTTATAATCAATTCAACTTCAATCGAATTGTCCATTTCGAACGCCACCTGCATTATCGACACTCACTGCACCGGTCAGGCATTCCTACATTGGTGATCAAGTCAGATACACCTGAAGCGACCGAATCCGATATCAGATCAATCATGATATCAAGATTGACTGAATGATAGTATATCGAGAATCTGCATTAGATAGTCACATGATGAAAATTCGACCGGTCGAATCGCCGAAGTCTGTCCAGGGTCAATGCTTATTCGGTAATCTGATATTCTTCTGTAATTTTTATTAGTGATTTTGTAACAACTTTTTGTCGACCAGTAAGAAAAGTTCCATTGGCGTCAACAGTAAACCCTCGTTTCCGGTGGGGATGTATATCTTGCTGAAGAAAAGACGGACGAAGCTAACGCTGAACCGGAAGACCCTTGGGAGGCTACGCATGCAGCTAGGTCAAGACATGGGACTTTCTAGAACATCACCGCCATCCTGACTCTGGAACACGCAACATACACCGAGGGATCTACTTGAGGTGGATTACATCTCCAAAACACCCATTTTTCTACTCGAAAAAGGCCTTCAGCGACGCACTCAAACCCTTCGAGACTAGAGGAATTTAGAGCACGGTCGAGCGGGCAATATGCTCCTCTGGAAAAACAATCAGTGCTTCTGATGAGTGACGAGGTTGGGGCGGTTAATTACGATCTGCAGTTGTGTATAATCACCACTGGGCGAAAAAGCACAGTAAATCATAGAGTGGGAAAGTCACAATAACAAAGCACAAGAAGTTTCAAATGAAGTCTGGCGGGTAATAGGTATGAATCATTATTGCGATTTCCGCGTATAACACCTCATCCTTATCAACACTATTGAGATCAACTACCCAGTGCATCGACCATCCCATTCATTCCTGCTGTACACACCATCAAACCCAGAACTCATTAAAAAGCCTGATAAAAGGGTCATCTAAGCACCAAGCTATCCTCCCAATCCCTAGACCGGTAAGCTATCCATGCTATGCCCCGCGCAAACCTCAATAACCATAATGCACCCGAATAAGAGACAAAAATCAGACCCCAGGTCAATCTATCAATGCCTGTGCGGAAACTGAAACTAAAAATCAAAGGCTAGCTATCCTTCTCTGTGTACCAAAAACTCCAGAGTAAGCTGCCTGCCGGTATCCTATGCTTGTGTGCGCGCCAAATGCCAGATGTAAAGAAGGAAAAGATAAAAAATAACTCCGAAAGCCTGTGGCTCAATGCAAGATGTGCTGTACGAGAATACAATGCTGGAATAACCATAAAGATCAACTAGAGATCATGATCTTCCAGACTTGTGCCAGGATTCGAGATTAGATAAGTTCAAATCCGTCATCCTCAAGTGGTTCTGGTTTGTGAGTTTTAGCCTTCGAGTCTCCACGAGTACGAGAAAGAGCCTTAGACCTGGGGCTCTTTCTGCCTCTTTGTCTTTGAAGAACTGTCTCTCCTTCTGCATCCAAAACCTCATATTCACCCCTAACGATCTTCTCGGTTTGTTCATTGACCCATCTCTGCTCCGCAAGGTCTACCAACCCACCTAAGTCCACTCTGTTACTTGGTGTGTCTGTTATATCAAAAGAGTAAAGAACACCTTCGTCACCAGTATTCATGACTGCAGTAGCGATAGATGGAGATGTGTTATTGTAATGTGTGGGAAGAAGATCGAGCAGAGATCTGGAGAGAGGATGGGAGGTCTTATCTGCAGCCTCAACATGGGCATCGATCTTGCGGGCGATACGGGAAGAAGATGTAAGACCGTGGTTGTAAGATGGGGACCCGGATGGTTTTGAAGGAGCATTGGAACTGTTCCGGTAATGTCGGTCGGAGCTGCCACTGAAGGAACGTGGGGTTAGTTTGGGGTTCTCATATTTTGTATGGGTAGGATAGCAAACATACACTTGACTCCATAACTTTTGAGGTCTGACCTTCTCCTTTCCCTTAGCAGATGCATCACTAGGACCATCAGTCAAACTTATGAAAGTCTTGTTCGCGCCAGCTAGTGGGCGAACTCCCATAACCCATTTCTGGGAGTGATCCTTATCACGTTTGAAGGCTTGGGCCTCAGAGCGAATGTCCCGGTGTTGAATAGGAGAGATTGGAGTGTTAGATGCAATGGCAGACATGTTGTACGTCTTTCTTGTTCCTGGTTGATGGATTTGTATGGCGCAAAGTTGTAAGATTGGAATGCTTGTTGAGAGACGTTTCTTGTAATAAGAGACGAGGCCAAGATAGAGAAATACGTGGCGGTAAAGCTTTCTTTGTGTTGATTTATTCCTTAAGATAGATATAGGGGTGTCCTCCTTTCCGTTCCGTTCACGTACTTATCGTATTGTACCGTAGGGTATTGTATTGTATCGTTTCTAGTCTTTGATTTCGAAGAATATAGCACCTTGTAGAAGATTCGTAGGATGTTCTTAGAGGCAAATTTATTAAAAGAGAAATAAAGGTTTATTAAAGAGTAAAGTAGAAGGTTCTTGAATGAGATGATTCAGACTTTGACCGGATGACTGTAACGAGTAGTTGCGGCACGGGGAAATAGAGTCACACGTTCCAAGATCAGAAACTGCGAATCAAAACACAATTAAGTGGTGAATAGCAGGAAGGCTGTATGTATGTGATGCTGTAACTTGGATTATCAGTCCTTTGAATCAAAATACAGAGGTTCGGTTGAATGAAAGGAGAATGTGCTCGGTGAGTGAGTCAGATGAGGGTGAGGTGAGGCGAGGCTGATATCCGATGTTGATATCCGGATAAGAAAGATAAAGAAGGAATATGTACGAAGGCTTGATTATGGATGGATTAGGTAGAAGTCGTGAATGGCAATCTGAATGATGGTACTGTAATTGAAAATGTAAATGTGTTTGTATAGCTATTGATATTTGATAGTTCTTGGAATGATGAATGAAGGAGAAGGAGGGAGAGAGAGGAAGAGAAGGAAGATATACGGGACATGTTTCATTGCTTATCAATGGCTTCCACCTCTTTCACTTGCCTGAACATCATGTACCCGCCAGCATTACTCCAGTCTCCAGCCACGTTCAATAACAAACAAACAAACAAGCAAACAACTCAAACAAGGCACAATCCACAATCCACAATCCCATCTCTTCCTTCTCATTGACCCAATGAACCCCAGGTAGATGAGTGTATGGCGTATGACCTAGATTGCCCTCGGCCATCACCGGACCTAGAGTAATAATGGGGAAATGTACTCGGTCTTAGTAAAATACATACGGTACTAAGCCTTCTCCCCTCCTCTCCTCTCTTCGTCTCCTCTCTTCTCTGCTCTCCTCTCCTCTTCTCTCATTTGATTGCGGGTTATCGAGAATAGGGGATGAAACCGGATGACACCTTGTTGGCTGAGTTGGTCAAAAGCTATGCGCGCGGGGGAGCTCGAGTTCAATCTCTTATCTCCATTAAACTATGCAATACAACATCGCCAACTTCTGGAACTCTTATCGCTTTGCATAATCATGAGGGTCCGAATTCATGTGCCTGCATAATCTTCTAGATACACCTCAGTGCTTAATAGGTTAACACCCTCCATGCTTTCGATACTCCTGTGCTAATTGGTAGAGTTCGAGAGGAGTGAACACACAACGTGCCCAGATGGTTGAGGAACAAGGTAGTAGTAGCAGTGATGTTTGTATGTAATGGTGTATTATTAGATATGTCTTGTATGTCTTGTATATTTCCCTGTTCGCATCATTGATGAATCAAAGAGAGTATTACATCATGATGATTGATTCTCCCCAGGATAAACCATCTTTCCCAGCTTTCCCAGCCCTACCAAACCGAGGTTCTGAATCTATCTCTGATCACACTCAAGTCACAGTCTGGAAATTCAACAAGTATATTCGTAGAGGCGGGAAGGACTTGGTTCGACTTACTTGGCCCCATGATCGAAAGATCCAATCCAATCCAATCCATCGAAGGGAAATCAGATTCTGGCATAGAACCTCACAAACATTATACGAGCATAATCCTTAAATTGCATAATGATGCTTTCAACTGATACTTACACGCCTCATGGCACTGAGACACATATCTCGTTTCGGTCATCTATCGATCAAATGAAGAATGTATAACGACACACATGTGATACCAAAACGCAAACGCTTATCTTTATCACGTGAAGCAGGACCCGAATACAAACACATGCCAAGATGGAACAACTATTCAACATTGAAATGGATCGGAAAGCTCCGACAATACGTACTAATGAAGGGTAGAGCAAGTTTGATCAACCTCCCCCTCGATACACGTGATCATGGATCATCATTTCCATAAATGAGTGATGTTGTCATGTTCAGATTACGTGCACGAGTCTTACTTGAAAGTGTCTATAAGGAACAAGAGACACCGCCGCTTGTTGGGACATTGAGACAGTCGGATGAAGTCTTGCCTCCTGATATGGAAACATCGGTCCATGTCCACTAGGTATTCAAAGTCAGAATCCGATCTTGGATTTATCACATCACGTGTATATCTATTTGGAGGGAGACAACTTACATCGGTGCAAGAACCGCTTCCACACTCAATAAGAATGTTGGTGGCAGTAGATTCAACGGTTCCAGTAATATTTTCGAGAATAAATTTGGAAATGGTAACGCCATTGGTTGGATCACCGGAAGTTCCATCATAAGCTTGATTGACTGTGATACCGTAGTCGGTGATACCGGAAAGGGTAATACCGGAGTAAGTGATGCCAGAGACAGTTCCTGTGTCACCAGAGATAGTCTTGATACGGATACCTAGAGAGTGTTAAGAAAAGTAGTCATCAATCTCGCAATGGTGGATGACATACCATTTTGCGAATCCTTGATCTCGGAGCTTTCGAACAAGACAGTCTCAACAATGTTATCATCTCTACCGCCGACAGATCCAACTGAAAGACCGTGGCCACCGGAGCAAACACCTCCTGAGAAAGTAATGCCCTGGTAAAAAAAAATTAGTCCTTGCTCAGAAAAATCAGCAAATGTGTTGACTTACAGTTCCGGAGTTGATAGCAACACAATCATCTTGATTGTATACATTAGCGCCCGTGATGGTGACGCTTGTGCTGGATCCAATGTCAAAACCATCAGTGTTAGCACCAAGATCATCAGTATCACCATCCTCTGCATTAATGGTAACTCCGGAAATTGTCAAATCGCTTGCGCCGTTAACACTCATCACTTGGACGGGTGGGTTGTAAATATAAAGGTTCTCGATCTTCGAGGAAATCAAGTTGTGTGCGTAAAAGAATTTTGGTTTTGTTTTTCCTCCGTTGGAACCTTCTCCATCCCAGTAAGCAGCTCCGCCGCCATCGAGGTAAGCACCAGTGGTCTGAGTAACAGTGATATCTGTTCCCGAAACAGAGACCAAAGGACCAGACCATTCTTCATAGCCGAAGGTGGTGATACCTTCAAAGATGACCTATTGATCGGAAAGTCAGTATAGTGCAAACTTCGGGCTCTTTGAGCAAAAGCTTACTGTAGTTCCTTCAGTAAGACCTGTCAGATCCAAGGTCGTGCCGGACGGGACTGCAAGTGCAGATAAAACGATGGTTGAACAAGAAGTCTTAGACTTGCTTGCCGATGAAGCTCCTCCCGAGCCGGAGAAAGTGCAGGTAGTTGCTCGCTTATCAAGATTTGGAGCAGCTGTTGGAGCTGGTGCTGCAGCGGGAAGAGCCGAAGCTAAAGCGGACAATCCTCCCAGGAGGAGACAGACAGAAAGCTTAACCATTTTCAAGATGAGCCAAAAGATGAGAGTGTATTGATGAGCAGTGTGTCTTCTTGGCTTTGGAAGCGGCTACTTGGCGTTCTTATACACTTACTTGGCACCTTGTGAAATCCCGCTTGAAAAAAGCTTGACCTTGAAAACCCTGAGCCCCCAGTCATCATTCTTAGTGCTGGAAGAATCCAGAATGTGATATTGACTTTTAATCCCAGTTTGATGCATGGGAACGGAAGATTTAAACAGACACACTTGCATTCACTGTAGATGTAGTTTGGCTCAAGGTAACATTGTTAGTTTTCTCGTTGTCAATTAGACCAATCTTTGAACAACCAGGAAGAATCTATCGAGACCGTTATCCACAGCTGACCAGACCATCAAGGTCCACTGAAGAAAGGGTTGGGTCCGAAAGTGCGAAAAGGTTTAGGAGAAATGAACTTAGCAGAAGGAAGAAATTATTCCGGATCTAATCTCGTGAGCCCTCCTAGAGACTTTAACAATATACATTTTGGACCCTCTTTCCTTTACCATGCTCAGCAAGAATATCATCGATTGATCCATTCGAGCCCGGTAGTTAAAATTTCCCCGGATTTCATTATTACCGAACTCGGTGGGACGCGTAAGATGCATCCCCTCATTTCTTGGCTAAAATATCCATGAACCTTAATTCCCCACAATGCCAATTTCTTTAGACCTTTCCAGCCAAGATTATTCCGGATGCTATTTTGGAACCTGTACATATTGAAAAGATGCAATTGAAGAAAATGGGATGATGTGTATCGTATACAGTAGTAGTGGTGCTATTGTTACAGCTTAGTTTGTTGTCGTTTTGCCCACTCGCATGCTCGGCGGAGAGGAAAAGCGATAAGATCCATATGCATGTTCCAACACTAGCAGGTATCAGAATCTGAATAGATCTCACCCAGAACCCAATAGTATCCCTAAAAGGATGATAGAATGTAGATCACAAAAACAAATCAAGATACCGATTGGTGGAGTGAAAACATCTGGATAGCTGCCCTCGAATTATCCAACAGATTCCTCCAACCAACAATGCGGATTGAATTCTGGACAGAAAACCACGGGACTACCATGGGTTCGTTTCAAGGTTAGAAAAATAAGAAATTAGACGGCAAGACATAAAAAGCCGCGAATGAAAGTAAAGATAACAATTTAAAGGGCTTGACATTGCTATTACCATACGCGTAGACTTTAGCGGATGTTTCTTCTGGCGTTAGTGATTGACATGATTGTTTGTAACATCTTCGGAGAATAAGCGAATAGCTGGTCATCCCAAGTTTCGGAGTATTTTAGTTTTCCAACCTTCAATCATTCTTCAATATTGCAAACGAATATTCTAAATTTTCCACGTCACGCTGCGCTATTTGTTAACATGGGGGTTTGCCGGTCGATACTGCGTACATTTGTAAGTACCTGGTACCTAGTAATCTCCGAACTATCCCCACATGTAGCTTTCCTGCTTCGAAGATTTGTACTTTATATTGATTATTTTGGTTAATGACAGAATATGGGGTTTTAGATCTCGTGGAATCATTAGGAAAAATTCAGTCGAAGTTCAAAAGATGACTATCGCGAAATGATCGGAAGGTCAATGAACAACATCAGAAATGTGATTAGACTTGGTATGCATCGGAGCAGAGCAATAAATCAACCTGCTAACGTACCCCATGTTATCACTGCACGCATTTTACTACAGAGAATAAGCACTTTTCATCAGCGGCGCTCCTATGAAGCACTTGAATCATGTTTATGCACATGGCTGATATCAAATCTCCGATGAGGGCTCCCCAAAATCTCTTTGTCGCATTTCAAATCCCATTCCAATCACGTATGATAGCCTTCGCAATGCTGTCACTCGCAGAAAGACCTAATTCTTATCTCACGGAGACGGAAGCAGGCTCCCTTTTGCAATTCCGTGCCGGATATCTAATCCCGATATGCAAATGTCACTATCATAAAAACAGATAGAGTTTTGAATTTTGACACTCTTGCAGATATCAAACGCGGCAAGACGTCGAACGCAAAATTATGATTTGTGATAAAAGTTGATCCACCCGATACACCTTCCACAAGATTCCGTATCAGATACTCAAAACGCACAAGATCCGAGCCTAGATTGAACGAATTCTGTATTGGGAAGCTCAATAGACTAATACGTCTAAGGCAAAGCAGCGTGTTCATTGTCAATCCATCCCTCTCAAGAACCCAGGAGCTTTGAAATTAGAAGTACCTCCTACGATTTCAGCGGGAGACTGTTATCAGGTCCTTCTTTGACTGAATTTCTCTCACAGCTACCGCATTCCGAGTAATCTGAGGCGATAGATATCTATAGAATGGGGTTTCACTATTACGATCTGCATTTTGATACCGCAATGGGCTGTTCTACTTATCTACATATATTGTGTACCCCCACGCTACCAATCTTTCGTCTCAATCATGGTCCATGATTTTGCAACATCTCAAGTGAGAGAATCGTACAATCTCAAATGTCTTCCTCGATTTTTGCTCAAAATAGCATTGTCTATCAAAGTTCCCACGAGGTTCTCTATGCAAGTTCATTAATCTTGCCTCTATCTGCTACCTACGGATACAGCATCACCGCCAGGAATGGACCTATAACTCTAGACACAATTTCAATGCATTTTGCAAATAATGGTAACATACCCGCGCAATACCTTTTTCTCTTACAGACTATATGATGATTATTTGAAGAGTACAAAGCTCACATCTTGCCGCGCGCTGCTGATCTCTTGTAGTGAACGATCACGAGCTTGTGCGATTGAAAAATCAAGAGCATCGCGTCATAAAAAATTCTACGATATTAGAGCACGATGGCTAAGAAATATCCGCGAACTTGAGGTTGCTCGCTTGATCACCCACACGTGAATTTTAAGGATTCATCACTTCACAATACTTCACCTCTACGGCCACCTTTCTCGTTGAACTTCCCCACAAGAGTGACAAGACTCCCAATACTGAGTTTTGAACTATCTTCATGCCACTCCTCCCGCCTTGGATGTAGCTCCTTTCACGAATATTCATCTATTGTATATTCTAGAGCCGTCCCGGGACTTCGAAGCTTCGGAGTCATATTGTTTTAGTACTCACTCAAGGAGATGATAAGTCCAAGATGGGATAAGGTTACTAACAATGCGCGCATTGAAATACATCATGGCTATCTCATTGCTTGCCTAATTCAAGCTGGTAAATTGAAGAGTAGTTCGAAAAGTTCAAACTTCGTTGCTTTATGATAAGACTCTTTAGTTGTTGGATCTTGGATACGAGTATCTTGCAGAAAAGAAACGAATGAATCATGGACAATCTCTTCCACTTCAATCTACATTTTCTTGACTTCTCAAGATGAAGTGGTCATCTGCCTAGACCTACATCAGATACAAGCTGTCCAGGTAGCTCACTCTGAACAAGGTCTATCTACTCTAGAATTCTCCACGTCAATCATAATCCAACTTTTCATTGCACGCTTCTCTTACTGTCGTCCCCTTATTCTCACAGCCTTATAAGGTACGGAAAGTCCTCAGCTTCGGATTCACTTTCAGAAAATTCTTCATTATCATACGATTTCGCCGTCGTTAACTCTATTTGAGTTTTCTTCCTACAATAATGTTGAAAGTTTCGGGTTGTTTGAATCTCCTCGACTACGATAACACGCAGTCATACAATGGAATAACACGTGAGTAAATTTCCGATTTGATATTTAAGTTCAGCTCTCGCGGATCTGATTGATTCTTTCGTGAAGACACCAATTGATATCACTCAACAAGATATCTACACTCAACTCTAAACTGTGGGTACCTACTTATAACTTCTACATTGCTCTGTCGGCCAGGGTTATTGGTGTTGTTTTCCTAAGGTAATTGTCCAGACTACGTGTCACCGACATCCAATACTGGATATCTTGTTGATAATGTCAAATATCGCATGGCAATAATGAGTGGCGGTTGTTTGTAAGAGATCGCATTTTCGATATTGGCAATGGAATATAATCCTTTTAACAAGCTTCAGTCTTCTTTATGTAGGTATATTGAGTGGTGGTCATGAATTTCCGTCTACGAAACGACGTTAACTTTACAGTCCCTACTATGACGTAAAACTGCCTTCGACAAGCTTCACTGGCAACAAATTTGCTACCGCAAATGCACACCATGATCTACCCAACACGCATGCTGAGCGAGCCAGTAGATTTCTGCAACTCCAAAATCTCTTCGTTTTGCTTGCAAGATCTGGAATTTTGACCATCTATATTAAAAACCATTTTTTTTGCTGGTAGTGTACGCAACGTTGCCCGCGAAGACAGAATGGAAAACAGCTAAAGCCGAACCCAGAAACACGCGAGTGATTACAACCCACGGCATCGAATCTCTTCAAGCTTTGTAAAGATGACCAATATACTGAAGACAGACTCATGGATATGGATCCCACGGTTATTCCTCGCATAGGTAGTTAAAATCAACACCCTTTCACACTCGAGTTAGCCCAAACGGTGGAGCCGGAATGAAAGACAAGATGTTTGGATGAAGACTCGGGGTCAAGAATTCAGAGACTGTGCTATCTGAGAATCTAATCCCCAAGTTAATACATAACCGTATTCTACTATAATATCAATCTCATATGTATCAATCACTTATTCAAATTCATCTGCCCTGTTTGCTATTGAATTTAGTTTGTGAATTCGCAAAAGCAAACAAAACTGTACTATAATTCAATATATATATCATATATTTCTTTATCAAGGCTATTTTCATAATTGTAGATTTATTAAATCGATTCTAATTGGTTATAAATAATTATGTATTAATTTGATTGATTGTGGTCGTCGTTGATGTTAGGATAGAGTTATTTTGATCCGTTGCTTTAATTCGATTCAACGGCTGCATAATTATTTATGATCAATTGGGATAGAGTTTATGAATTTGTAAATGTGAAAATGGACTTACCAACCTAGAAAGATGTATGATTGTATAATGGAGTACAACTTGATCTTAAGATGTTCGAATTTGATATCGTAGGATGGCATATGTATTATATAAAATGATTATATTTAAACATCTATAATGACTATACCTAGGTATACTACCTTAGGGTCGTACCTTAACCTCGATCAGAAAAGAAAGGAATGAAGGAAGATACTTCTCAATCTACTTTTCTTCAATCTAATAATCCGACAGTATCATCATTTCCATTACCAAGCTACTTTGAACTCTCTGGAGTAGTATCGGATTTCCTTGGGTTGCAATCATTTCAATTGAAAACTATTTACGACATTCCCCCTCCCCATCTCAAGCGGTCAATCATTCAAGGCCGCAATCGTTTGCTGACACAAATTTAAAACGATACCTGGGTCCTAGATGTGGTAAGTATGACGAGTAAATAATTCAATATCAGTGTGAGATCTTCACATCCTTTACCGAATGAATTACGAAGAGGCTTATGGATTGTGGATAGTGATACCACATCATTTGCTTCCATCGTGTTTCCATCGTCTTATGTCGTGAAATGATCAGGTAGAGAGAAAATGGGATAGGCGCGTAGCAAATAAGGTTCGTATCAATAGTTTTATCGATTGTGAATCACAATCACCATCACCATCACCATCACCATCACCTCCGCGCATCACAAAATTGGTCTATCAAATATCAGACCCGGTCAAAAGACGGGTCCGCGTCTAAAATAAAAGTGCAAGATGAACAAAGATCTACCCATCCCACCCCAAATACAAATCTGCTCATGCGTACACTCTCCCTCTCAGCCCCCAAATCTCACACACTCTTTCCATTGCCCTCATACCTACAGTGACATACAAACAGTTTGCGTACCACCTACACATACCAATCAGCACATGGAGCCCCATCATTGGCGGGAGCGAGGGGGAAAATAGGGAGCGGGCGCATAGCTTACCCATCCTTCACGGGCTAACCGAACCAATGGTGAGGGCGCTAATAAATAGCCCGCAAACGTACATGCGCATCCTGTTGCTTCAGGGTAGAAATTATCCTAACCTATCCACGCCAAATCCCATTCTCACTGCTCACTTTGATCTCACTCTACATACCCACCCGCGCTGCGCCTCCATGCTATGTATGTGAGCGTGGATGTTTAAAAATCCTAACGATGATTGATTAATTGATTGAGAGTGAAGGATTTTGGTGCAATGGATTATGTATGTATGGAAGGGTAGGGTAGGGGGTGTTGATTAACGTGTTGGTATATTCCCTAGTCATATAGGCTTTCTTGAGGAATTTTTTCCCCTTCTCCTTTTTCTTCTCTTCTTTTGGTAATTTTGTACATGTGTATGTATGTATGTTTGATTAATTATTTGTTTGAGCAAACGATTATTTGAATTTGTTTGATTTGGATTCGAATTTGAATTTGAATTGGAAAACGACAAATGCAACAAGTGTTCGCAGAATATTGGAAGATTATTAAGTGAATAGAAAGCGATAATGTTGGGTTGATATATGAATGGGATAATAGGAAGTGAGAAAGCTGGAAATGATTATATCGATTCAGAGATGGAGGGTCTTGGTGGTCTGGTGCGGGTTACTGGGCATGGCGTTTGGCGGTCACGACGGGAAGACGGATGGGAGGAGATTTGGGAAGGACAGTTATGGGGACAAGAGGAGCTCGTCGTTGTCGCCGCAAATTAACACTTCTCGAGCTGCCGGTGATGAAGTTGAAGGGGATTCATGGTATTATCCTACTACGTGGCCTTCTTTTGAAGAGAAGCGTACTGTGTCTTTGAATCAGTCATATACGCCGCGTTTCGAAGTTGGATTGCAAGGACCACAAGACGCAAAATTTCTGGCTTTATGTTACACTACCAATTTCCAGGCACCAGAATCGGCCAACATATATTTTGTTATACCTCTCACATGTAAGTAATTGGCAAGAGGATATCCGTCTCTCTCAAAGCAGGTCTAATCAAAATTGCAGACGAATGTCCAAAGGTTGACCCCTCTTGTCAAATCGAAGCCCAGAAATCAGGGACGGCGAATTTAGACGTCAATCTCTATAATACTAGTGCAGGTCTCTCTACCTTTACAAAGCCGAACTCAGCTTTCTTTCTGTGTTTCAGCAATAGTAATGATACTGTCGTGGGCTTCCTCTGCGAGTCTTACAGCCCATACTTCCAGATATTACGCAGCCCCTCGCCTCCTAATCAGAGAAGAGAAGAGACAGCAGATTTAGCAGCAGCCGAATCGTCATCTTTGTCGGCTTTCGCAAGCTCGTTTATAGCAGCCATCACAAACTATGCAGCTCCAATGACTCCACTCTCCGTCACAGCAAGCACGACAATCTTCTTGCCTTCAGGAGGAACAGTGATCCCAGCGTCAACAACTGCGCCCAATATACCCATTTCAACATCATATGCCTCGACGGTAACGACACCTATATTAACGCCAACCGGTACCGACGGCTTGGCTAGTGCAACTGGCACCTCTGACTCATCCACCTCCACCTCCAGCTCCTCAAATTCCAGCGGACTCTCCCTAGGCGCCAAAATTGGCATCGCCCTCGGCGCTATAATCTTTGTCTTCCTCCTCCTTCTAGCCCTCCTTCTCCTCCTCCGTCGCCGCCGCAAGAACCTCCCTAAAAACACCTCCCGCACTCCCGAGAATCTCCTCCTCTCCTCCTCTCTCAAACACAACAACGACTCCAACTCCCTCTTCATCGCCGAAAAACTCGCGCTCACCGATCGCAGCGATACAAACACCCCTCTCACATCTCGCGGTGCCGGAATCCTCGGCGGGACATTCGATCACGACGATGATCTCCACCAAGACTTACCCGCGCCCGGAAGTGCCTTTACAGCAAACGCACCTGTACCCATTAGTCCGCGCCGCAGCCAAGCTGCCAACACGCTGCGAAGCGAAGTAGTAGGAAGTCGCGCCGTAAGCATCGCTTCCGGAATATCTCGGCCCGTTTCCCCCGTCCACAGCAGTGCGGAGAATAACATCGTAGATCTCAGTCGAGAAAATAGTCGCGAGCGTATTGGCGATAGGAGTATCTTTGATCAGGAACCGTATACGGATAATATAGGCGCAGGCGCAAATAGTTTAGCAGTAGGTATGAATGGGGATAGAAATGGAAGTCGCACGAATTTAGACGTGCCGAAAGTATATAAAGGGGCGCTACAGGCGCCTTTCCTCAGCGAACCGGGGATGTCGGCTGAGGAGGTAGCGAGGTTGGAGGAGGAGGAGAGGAGGATTGATGAGGCGATTGCGGAGGCGGAAGAGGAGAGGAGGAGGGCGCGAGAAGCGAGAGGGAGGTAGAGATAGAGATTGATGGATTGCCTGAGTGGAAAGTTGGAAGTTTTGGAGTTTTCGGATCTTTTGCTGGTGGGTAGTTCACATATACACCGTGCTAATATAGTCGGTGTGAGATTGCGATATTGTGTATCGCGATTCTAGTATATCTTGTTATATACACTTATTTATTTACATATTTACAACTATTTGTAGTGCGATTCCATATACATATTTGATTATTAGTCGAATTTTTGTTTTACTCATTATTTGTATATTGCGGAATGCATGGGTATTTTTATTATATCACTGTTATAAGTGTATATATATGTGAATAAATCTCATTTAATATCCAAAGCAAAATCTCCAATCAATTACTTATTCATTGAATCGCGCTAGGGCATTCTTCGATCTGCCCATAGGTTGTTGAAACTGAAATATAATCAGGCTATAGAGAACTCGGTGTACATCTCAACGACAGACAAACCCTCTGTAGCCAAAGAACCCGAGAAAGGAAAAAAGGAAAAAGAGAGAAGGGAATGAAAGAAGGAAGAGAAGCCGTTACGAAGCTGAATGCGGTGGTGAAGACAGAACAGCATGAGTTTAAGAAGGGAATAGAATACTATGCATAGGAATTACTAAGTGAATACAAGCACAATCAACATGCTTTCAAAAACCCCCCCCCCAAATTCCAAGACCATTTTCTAATATAGTGATATGTTCAAGTCAAACACATCTGCACGCCCGCCAAACCAATCTAAACAATAGCCAGCAAAATCGAAATGCCACCGACTCACTACCAAAACCGTCCAAAAAGTATAAAATCTCAAGATGTCCCTCCAATCATACCAAAGAGTTTTCGTATCACTATGATTCACAGCTTCTATATGGTTGTACAAATTCAGCAATCTTCTTCCCAAGTATGGAAACTCTTCTTCGACGGAATCCACATTCTTGACTCGCGGAGCGTCAATATCTTCATATAAAGGTTCTCAGGAAGCGGGTGCAAAGTATATGTGTCCTAAAAGTGTGTCGTAGTAGTGAGTCTTGTTGTTCCTAACGAAGGATTTCTCTCCGTAAAACTGCTACTTTGGTAGTTGGGACTCGGGAGTCGTCTCTTCGAACGCAGTCTTGGTTCTATGATGCTATATGATGTTTAATTACACGTGTGATGTTACTCTCGCTAAACGTGTTCCATCATTCTACATTCACCCGAGCCAGAGGGCGCGTCTGACTTGAATGAAACCCCCTGTCAGGCTTGATCTTTGGTCAATACATCATTCTACACGCAACTCTTCCAACCATGGCGGGTGCTCTTTACACATTACTAACTGGTTTAGCAGACATTTAATGATCATCATTACAAGAGTCCACATTCTTCGAATAGTGTAGTTACAAAAAGCTCTACAGAGCTATTCTACCTTCATTCCCCTTTACTCACAGGCGGAGATTCATTCACTTACTATGACCCCTCCATGGCATTCCAGTTACCGTGAAGGTAAGCTAACCAACCATAGCGAAGGAATTTACCTAAACAATTCTTAGAACAGCATTTTTACTGATGTGTCTCTGGGAATGGATACCTCTTGTGTATGCTTTAGTAGGTTCTATTACCCAGCACAAGATCCTGTAGGCACTGCTCCCTTGGGCTGCTCTCAGACAAATGGACGTCCATTTGGACATACTGTTGTTGCTCTGGCTAATGAAGAGCACAAGATATTGCAATTCATGACTGCATGGGATGAATTCACGCCATCACGTTTACCCCCTCTCAACTAATGGATTGAAATTCTCCCGAGTACTCTAAAATCTTGGCTTAGCTACTGAGCCAGGAAAAATATCCGCCGAGAGTCAATCACCGAAAGTTATGGTCGCTAGGAGAGGACAGGTCTGGTGTTGATGATTTGGGTTGGGTGGGGACGAGTTTAGCCATCTACTACTAGAGAATACCTATCTGCATAACAATGTACATCTAGAGAATCGAGGCAGTAGAAAATGAAAGTCTTTCGCTGGAAAGATTCGGATAAAAAGTCATCAGCCAATGGCAAACACGGGTCTGAACTGCTTGTCCTATCATTCGGGTTCCTGACCCTTCCACTTTTCCCTCATAGCTTCAACGTTAAAGCCGCACAATTCTGCTCTCTTAACTACCTCTCTTGCCTTTCCTGTAACTGGTGCATCAATCATTTTGTTGTCCAATGTCCACGCTCCTTTCCCCTTCTTCTCCGCCTTTTCATCTGCAATGACTACTCGTACACTCCACTCGACTTCTTTCTCTCCAGGTGCAAATGCTTTTTGAACAACATCCACTTGGGAAGGATGTATACATTGTTTTCCATTAAACCCTAAACCCTTTCCCTGAAGAGATTCTTCTTCCAAACGAGCTAGCCCCTCGCTCCCCCTGTATGATGTACACACTAAATCGATGGTCGATGGGATATCAAAAGCTCGTGCACAAGTTGCTATGTGACTTCTCGCATATAGGAATTCGTCAAGACTAGGTGTTCGTGTAATGCTTAGATCCAAAGAGAAATCCTCAGCGGCGAATATTAGGCCATGTAAGTAGGGAGATGCTTGACAGATTGACGAGAGGTTTATAAGAGATTGTGCAGATTCTATGAGAGCGAGTATTTTGACTGGGTTAGAAGAAGGCGATGGAGTAGATGGATGTCGTGAGGGAAGGGTATGACGAAGAATATCATTTATGAAGTGGAGATCGGAAGCCGAATTAACTTTGGGTACTACGAGAGTGTCGAGGTGTTTACTTTTGAGGACCTGAGTGAGATCTTGTAGAGCGAGGCCTGATGACACAGAATTTATTCGTACAGCCAGTCTATGGTGATAGTGGAATCAGTATATATATTTTCACCTTCTGAAGGACACAAAGACTCATCGGGCACGAAATACATACTCTCCTACATCTTTCGGTCTTTCACCCTTTAGAAAATCCACAATGTTTTTCCTTGCCATCTCCTTATTCCCCAATGTCACCGAATCCTCCAGATCATACGCAACAGTATCGACCTTTAGCCCTCGGGATTTCTCTAAAAACTTGGGTGAAGATGAAGGCACTTGTTCCCAGGTTAGCTTCCCATGAGGGAGCTTCCATATATGGTGTTCAGATGGATAGCATACCATAGAGGAGAGCCCTTCGGAGGACAGAAGCTGCTGCGTTTCGCGACATTGCTACTTAGAAGGATACAAATCAATTGAAGGTTGAAATAAGTTGACGAACAAAATCCCAAAGACTTTGGAGTGCTGATGGAATCTCAATTGATGTTGTGCTTCGGGAGCTTACCCCACAATATACCACTTACTAGCCTTGCTCACCTGGCCATTTACGGAAATACAATATAGGTTATACCTAGCTGATTAGTATTGTACGGTATACATATTAGCTCTTTTACTTATTTACCTATGAAAGATACAGCACCAAAAGATGAAATTTTTGGAAGTAAATGTGACAAGTAAAGTTAATCGTACCTTATTGAAGATTAGAGACAATAAGGTTCTGGTGGTCATATCATCCAGTTAAGGCTCGGATGTGATATGCCAATACACAGGGACCCCTAGCACCATGTAGGTAGCTAAAGCCTATCAGTAGACGCTAACACAATCAATATCTTATCCATCTCAATCCAAGCTTCATCTTCCTTCACGTACAAGTTGCTCAACTACAAATACAATACACCAAGTCGCTGAGCTTATCAACCCTTCAAACACCAATCATGACAACTCCAATTCCAAACCCAGACCCCATACCATTATTTCGACCTTCCAAGAAGCGCAAGATTTATAGACAGCGAAATCAAGATGATAACGACGAGATAAAACCCGAAATCTCCACAAACGCGCCCGCGCCAACGGCAGCAGCTATACCCACAGAACAAAGTTTAGATGAACTCATTGCTTCGAATTCTCTTCCTATCAAAAAAGAGGAGGGAGATGAAGAAGGTGGAATGGAAGAAACGCCCCTAAATATATCAGAGATTCTACGTCGGCGAAAACAACGAAAGAAAATTGGAGGGGTGGAGTTCAAAGCCGAATCTAAGATTCGAGATGGGAATGACGATGAAGGAGATGGAGATGCGCTGGTGAAACATGAAGATAAGGATGCAGAGGAAATACAACCGGAAGGCGGACTTTCCATGCGACGATTTGCGCCGCAGATGGGAGTAGTGGGGAGTGGTGTCGACAAACATATGTAAGTACATTTCGTATTCTTCCCGAGAGAACGGCTTGGGTGTAAGTGCGGTGACTAATAGTATAGGATGGCATATATAGAATCGAAACTCGGACATACATCTCAATCCGTTGATTCTCCATTCACAAACCCTCAAGCAGGAATTTCAAAGAATGAGACTTCTACAACTCAATCTAAAGAATCTCAAAGAGCACCTACTACAATGGGTCAAATTCTCGAAATTGATCTAGGAGAAGAATCAAGAGCAAGAAATGCATATCGAACAGAAATAGCTCGCAGAAAAGCAGCAGGTGAGGTCATCGAACTCGAAGAATCTACACAATCCCTCCCAAAGCCCCGCCTTGGCCGCGATGGTAAACCCTGGCGTGGTCGCAAAAGAAGAGGAAGTGATGATATTCAACGTGATGCCCTCGTAGATGCTATTCTTCATGAAAATCGTCTCGAGATCTACGAGCCCGCACCTTTGAGTAAGGAAATGAATCACACGGCAGGATTGGCCAATGACGAAATGGTCGCAGAATCATTCCGCAAGGATTGGGAAGAAGCTAGCTCTCATGCATCTTTGCAGAGACAACAACAGATGTCTGAAAAAGCGGCAAAGGATAAGAAGAAAGGGGCTCAGGATAAGACGGAGGAGGAATTGTATATGAAAGGACCGAAGTTAGGTGGAAGTAGGAGTGCTAGAGCTGCGATGAGGGAATCGATGTTGAAAGGGAAGGCGGTAAAGAGGTAGTAATAGATGAGGGATATATCGACTTAGAAATTGATGGGGAGAGCTTATCAGTTGGGTAACAGTCATTGCTTCGCAGGGTGCGAAAAGGAAATGGAAGAGAATAACTTGGTGTACATTCCCGTAAAGATCATGAACTTGCAAGTGCATCCATCTTTCTGATTAGCTTGCTTGGTATTCCTATCTCTGTTCGTAAAAGTACACTCCACTCGTCTGAGTTTATAAATACGAAGAACAATCACATTCATCACCTTTCTGTTCTCGAAGAAACCAAACAAATGCAATTTCAATCACCGAAGGTCTTTCTAATCTGCCGTCTGTTAAACCAAAGAAACCCCCCTCGCGTTATTTAGATTGATAATGGATACAGATATCTTTCCTACATACTAGGTAGATAGTCAACCATCATAATTCTTATACCCAATTACGTTTTCCTCACGCCGCTTTTCTCCCTTCTACTTGGTTCTCAAGTATGGATACCTAGCTAGGTAGTTAGGTAGCTAGGTAGTTAGGTAGTTAGATAGTCTCGCAGTTCATAAGTATTCATATGGACAGTCCATCCACCCAAATAATCCAACCTCAACCTCAATCATAATTTTTGCAGCATAAGCATACATCGCATACATCACATCATATCGTATCGTATCGCATCGCGTATTTCAGGGGTGGGAAAGGAGAAAGGAAGGAAGGTGTAGATACCTAGGTAGATAGATAGGTAGGTATAGAGAGAGATACCTATGTTAATATACTAGATACAATACCATACCATACGATATGTTTTCATTTTCGATATTTATTCAGTGGTTGATATACTAGGTGTATATATTCTTATTTCGAAGTTCAGAGTTTAGAGTTTAAATTTACTGGCTGGATGGCTGGCTGGATGGATGGGTGGAAATAATGGTGTGGGATTGCCCGTTTGTATGTATTTATATGTATTTATATATAAGTATATAAGAACAACATATCCTACTTATATAATTAGATGAGTGTATATAATATATAGTATATATCTATCTAGTATAGTATAGTAGATATAGAGAAGAATTGCTTTATTACTTACCTAGTATTTTATTATTTGGTTTTGAAACTATTCGATTTCTTTTCGGATGCTGTGTCTATCTATTAATCTATTTACCTAGGTATCTACTTAGAGTTATGTAGGTAGATATTTGTTGTGTAGATATTAGAGAGAGATCTTGGGTGAATGATATTTTTGTAGAAGAGGAGGAGGAGGAGGGAATCGCTATAGGTAGGTAGGTAGGTGTATGCACCATCAATCTCGATTTTCAAGAAAAACAAAAACCAAATCAGTAATATTCCTGTACAGCTATTTCCCACTCGACAACTAAAGTCAGATGAGATGTGATGAGTATAAATTACTCATTCATTTTATTCCTGGGTATTCAAACCTATGAGCATATATACCAGCCAGCTACTTAGGTATGCTATACCGACCGACCAAACGAACCTAACTCAAACAATGGTATAAAAGAAACGATAATTAAATACAAAATGTATACGTCAGGAGATAAAACGCCGTGGATCCTAATACCTCATAGCGATAGCATTGCTGTAGGAGTGACTGTCCATAACCCAATTGTGAATATATTCATTCCCCGGTTGCAATTCCATAACCAAGTTTTCCATGTAAATTCCCTTAGCCGAGACATTCATTAGTATATCCATCTCGCCATGATAAATCGCAACCCAAATCAACACACTTCCTCGATATCTTTCGCTCTAATTTCCTCTATCCTCTCATCACTATTACCACCATTCTCTCCATCCAACCTCTCAATCCTCACTCCCAACCCAAAAATATCACCTCCATGGACCAACCTCACAGCCTCTCCACTTCCCAACACCAGAACCTCTGTGCCCATCCCCTTCTTCTCACTAAACTTCTCAATCCTTGGCGACACCACACTCTCCACATCTTCCTTCTCCCACTTCTCACTCCTCAGACTCCACGTCGCCATTCCGGTGCTCGTCTTATCGCCATCGTGGGCGGAAATCCACGTTTTGGCGTAGAGATTTTGGGCAATCGATACTCCGCCGGGAAAACCGGATATGATGTTTCCACCCAGGTACCAAGGGTTTGAGATACGATCGAAGGGGTGGAGGAGAGAAGTGAGAGGGAGAGCCGCTTCCGACACGAGATGCGAGGATGCGTAGGGAGCGAGGGTGTTGTATGTACAGCCGTGTGGAGAGAAGATGACAGAGAGAGCGCGCTCGGTAGGGCTAGAGAGGGTAGAGGCGATGGAGTGGGGTGAGGAGGGTGGAGTAGCGTATGCGTTTTCATCTGGATGGGAGAAAGATTTTGAGAGGGTGGGTGGTCGATATGTTATCCCAATTGCATTATGCAGCCCTGTAAGATCGTTCTTTTGAGGGAGAAAAGCAATTGTCACTTCGCCTGCGACCCCATTGTGAGATTGGGGAGGTACGGGGAATCGAAGGATACTGTCAGGGCGACGCTGACGAGCATCTTCCCAACGTTTAAGAGGGACAACTTTCGAGGGAGAGAAATATTTCCACCGTTTGATTGTTTTTGCGGCTCCGGGTTCTGCAAGGATTAATGTCTTGCTTCCATCTGGAGAGAGTTGTTTGAGAGTTTCTTCGTGGCAGTGGTCGGTTTTATCTTGACTGATTATTACCAGATCTGGTTCTGGGAGTTCGGTGAGAGAAGATATGCATGAGGGTGAATTGAGATGAGATATTGAGAATTTATGGTGGAAGATCTTAGAAGGACCGGATATCCAAGGATCGAGGAGGATAGTAAAGGAGCTTTCATGTCGTCCAGGTCCGCCTGGAGATGGAGGAAAGGGGGAGATGGGCGAGAAGGTTAGGAGGAATGATGCATCATTGTTGAGATGCTTAACTGTCAAGGACATCTTCAAATCGAGATATGAGAAGATCGAGAAAATCTGTAAAACTCATAGTATCCAAAAAGGAGAAAGGAGGACGGCAAGGGGAGATTGATTGACTCGGATTGTAGGAGTAGATGGGTAGTAAAGATTTTTCTGACATGGAAGCAAAGTGGTGAATCAATGAATCAAGTTGAAATCGATAAGTGATTCCACATACTTGTCGAGACACGGGCACTGGATGACATATTTAAAAGGGTACAGGAGAAGATCCAATGCGGGATGATGATGTGGAAGTTGTTTATAGAAGCAAAGATTCAAAGCGGCACACTGCCTAGCAACTCATCAAAATCCCCGTTTGTTCGATGAAAATGGAAAGGTTACCCGATAGAGAAATGATTGTACTTGGATCTATTGAACGCGTATCATTTTGACCGAAAAATACCCTTATTTTGAAGAAGGAAGCTTACTCAATAGGTGATCATAATCGAGTTGCTCGTCGCGACAACATACCGTGTATATGATATATCATTGTCCTTGTATCTGTTCAATAAAAGCTCACACTTCATACCTCTATACCATTTCGTCGCGCTTCGATATCAATCAATGTCTCGAAAGTGGATCATTCTACGGAAGTACCGTACGGCTATAATTAACCCGTTTGAAATATAAGCACCTTCATTTCTCGAAATGGTTAATGATAAACCTGCTTCGGGGACGTCGATCATTTTTCAAGCAGGATTTGACGAAGAAGCTTTCAGCTTGTTGTGGTAAAAAATGGTAAAAGTGGTAAAAGTGGTTCCTCTTTCCTTGTTTCAATAATTGGATTGCCGTTGAGTTGCATTTGATTGGTGGGGAAACAGATGAAAGATCGATTGAAGGAACGATACGCGAGCTTTGAAGTTGGAATGTTTTCGTGAATACGTATACGGTACGCATACTAGGAGACTAGCATGTATATGTATAGGTATGCAACGAGTATCGCATATAAACTTTCGATGTCAATCCAGACTTTCGAGCTGCTATCATAGACACTTACCTATGTATCTATACAATGGATCAGCCTCATTATGAAGATCCAAGTCTTACCGGATTAGAAAGTCATAGCCTCAGCAAAGAAACACTGTAAGCCTCACTTGGATGATCGACAGCATCATTAAGAAAATCATCAACGCGAGTGAGTGTTTTGGTGTTTGTGCTATTTATTTCTCTTCTACTTAGCACGACAGACCATATCTGTAAATCCGCACGAATAGAGTGAGGATAGAATGTCAATGTCAGATCTTATATAATGCGAAGAGGAGAATGTGAAGATGGGAATGGAGGGGGAGTACAATTCAAGTGGTTCAATTATGATAGATAGGTATTTATAGATTCGATAGGCTTCATGATTCATCATGGGGGCAAGCCCCCAAACCCCCATAGCTCGCTGCGCTCGAAGATTTTTACTGTGGAAGATTCTCTAGCTAATTAGTCGGCCTCCACGGCAGTGGCTCCCAGGGGGCCAGCGGAGCGTCATTTACTACTGTTCTCATATAGAGAAATTGAATGGTAAATATTCAGAAGAGGTATCGTTCTCCAACTTATATCGACCTCTGCTTGAATATACTTTTCAGGGTATCTAACATTTTATCACCTCCCTCTTCAATTTGCTATAGCATACCCAGTACTCTTCAAGTACATGCGACACACTCTTTGAACACTATAATCACTACAACACGAACGAAGAAAAAACATCAGGGATATCCCGATGGTCATTCATCTCGGATTCACAAATTACCGTTAACGGTAATTAACATGCATGTTGATACAACGCGAAATCTCGAACAGATCTTCTCGGACTGGCCGTTAAGAAAGCTTCGAATAGACCTTCTCGAACTTTACCCCAACTTTACTAGCAGGATGAAAAATCAATGCAACGGTTTCGACGATTCATGGATCCCATCTGCAAGTGAACGCTTGAATCGAACTACCTAGGTACTCGAGGATTAAGCTACACACACAAGAGCTAAAATCCCGTACATTCCAATCTCCTCCCACTCACTGCACTGATCACCAGGACCTGGGACAGCTTTTATTATCCTCAAATTGTTAAGACCTACCTAGGTAGCTTCACATAGCTTCACAATTGACTCATGAATGTCCTCCTGAGTCCTGATTAATCAAAACGGCGTTGGTTCATGTTTGAAAAGTATTGGCAGAAATCTCCTTTGCACCAAGTCTTAAGGTTAGACCTTTACTCGAGTAACTTAATAGTCCCTTCCAAGCAAGCGGCGACCAATCGATACAATAAGACTGCCACTGCAATAACACTCCGAATACAAATACTTTGTTACAAAAATATGCAAGCAGCTACAGATTCTTCACATGTGAAAGATTCATCAATGCATCAATCATAATTAGAGTGAAATCATTTTCAATTCCTTTGGTGTAACCTTCGGCGAATTGTCTTTCTAGAAAGGAGCTTGTGAAGCAGATTAAGCTTGTTAGGGTTGTACTCGCATGCTCAATGCACATTCGAGTCAAGATGTGGTAAGCTTAGGTAGGGAGGGATGCTATGCTATGCTATGCTATGTCCTGTACTCAGGGTTCTCCAGTTTCCGAGTGTTGCTTTGATAGCTTCCAAAAGGGTATAGGACAATGCAACAATGCCAGGTGATAAGAGATAAAAGATAAAAGAAAATGCAAAGAAAAGAAAAGAGCTCTTATCGAATTTTTCCCATTAGGATGGATTCCATTATCGTGATTCGTGATGCCATCAAAGTACAGTAGCATACGAGCACACCTAGGTCATCATCCTGTATGGCTTGCCCTTCCCAGCTCTCCATTCGGAAGGACTAATCCAATAAAATCTTTTTTTTCGGCAGATCAGCAGATCAAGTAACTTTGTCACTTGGGGATCCTCGACTTCTTACTTGTCAATTGCTTCCTAGGGATTGGTTTGGAGAGACAAGAAGTGCTCCATCCACGAGTATGCCACGGGAGTCTGATTGGAGGAAGGCGAGATGCGGTACTTGTTTTGGAAAGCTCCTCTCCACCGATCGTAAAATTGTTATGATTCAATGGATGGCATTGGTCGCATGAATATCGTGCCCAACGAGGCACCTGCGTACAATGTATGTATGAGGGATGTGACCTGACTGACTAGCTATGGAAAGGGTAGCTTTTCAAGGTCCGATATTGGGCCATTTGCCTGCTTTTGCCGCTGATATACTGGTGCATGCAAAGAGGAAGAGTAGTGGAGTGGGTGGCATGGGATATTATTTCACTTTGAGACCGATCATGACTAAATTAACGTGGGAGGGGGGTTTGGTGAGATGGATGAATGAGAGTTGGTTTGCCTGCCATATTATATTTACTTGGATGTTGTGTTGGTTCGATGTCTCTGGCTCATTGAATCAAGGCGTCAAGGTATGTACAGTGTATGTATAGCTATCGCAATAGCAATAGTAGCAATAGCAAGTATATAGTGCAGTACTCAAATGGGATCGAATACGAAAGGATTTGCTTGAAAGGGAATAATGGAGACAAGGAGACAAGGAGACAAGCAAGGTAAGCTCGGCTCATAGCAATCAGAAGGTACCTACCCGGTATTACCTATCTCGTCCGAGTATATCTCTCCATGTTAGAACGTAGAAGCTCTCCACTGATGCTGCTCCAAAGCTCCAGATGTATCCCTTTTCATTGGCTCTTGCGGATCTAGTAAAGACATCTAAACTTCGAAAGATACCCAGTATGTACAAGCATGGATAGAAAAGAGGGAAAGAAAAAAAAGAGGAAAAAAGCTCTTATCCGAAGCTCTTTTCTTGACTCTTACCCCCACTAGCAAAAAAGAGTAAAGAGTAAAGAGTAAAGAGCAAAGGGCAAAGAGCAAAGAGCAAAGAGCTTCCTGCTAAGTTTTGAGTTCTTAGTTTTGAGTTCCAACTGCTGCCCTTCCTCCCTTCGAATCCACCCAAGGAAAAAAAGACCCCTCAGTCAAACGATTCCTTCAGTGCCACACTCACACTACCACTACTATTACTACTATTACTATCCATTACCACTACTTACATACTACCTACATACTACTTTAACTTACTCTCGCACTCACGCACACAAACTCATTCTTTCTCAAACATCAATTGTAAGAAAATCATTTGCAAAAAACCAGAGCTTTGAGCTTCAATCTTTCTTGTATCTTTGTTCCCATTGAAAGAATCACATTAAGAGACAGCACCAGAACCACAAGCAAAAAAAAAGAAATTAAACCTCCCATATTATTTTTATTAAATAATTATGCAAAATTTTGCTATCAAGATTATACATTTTTAGAGATTCCCGCTTTCCCCCTCCCCTCCAGATACGAAACAACAGTGCGACGATACTGTCCCTATCTATCTTATCTACCTACCTACCTATCTTCCTACCTACCCATTAACCATTACCACCCATTATCGATTGTGATCTGGTAATGATCGAGTCTACATTGACGATGCCTCCCCGTTCTTCGTTGACATCGTCCTTTTCCGTTTCAGATGCGAATAATGAAGTTGTTTGTCCATTGAGAAATCAAGATGGCTCCAGTTGTCGCAAACGTTGCCTCGGCGTGAGTGCCTCTACTCTGCTGTATCTGCTGTACCCCTTTGGAACTTATTTTCCTTTTGTACGGTTCAATCCGTGGTAACAAGCGAGTGAGATGGACAGGAAAAACGATATCGATCCATGCAAGAGCACATTAGAAGAGCTCACCCAGAACATTACATCTCAAAGCTTCCTGCGACCGAAGAAAGCTTTCAACTCATGATCAGTACCCCGCCCTCTGAGCGACCGCAACCGCAACCGCAACCACAACCACCAACAACTGCCAACTCGGCTCCAACTCCAAATAGTCTGTAGAAATTCAAGTCTCAATCATTGGTTGCATCTTGACTGATATGCTCTATACAGGTTTCACACACGAAAGACAGAATTATTATGGCGATCATTCGAATCATTCGAGTACCCCCAATACTCCCCGAATCGTGGACGATAGTTCAATGCTTCCAGCCGCTAGCGCTGCAGCAACTCTCGCACAGCTACACAATCATAAATTGGATAATGAGTGGGAATCCGAAGTGGTAGGTTCATCTTCTAGCTTGACTCTTCAAACAAAAAGGATGCAAAATATTAATTGGGTTCATTTAGGATTGGATGTCAGATCACGAAGCTCACAAACAGGCAATGCGAGCTTCTATAGAGCTTCCTCCAATTCATTCTAACAATCGCGAACCAACTAGCGATCCATTTTCACATTACAATGTTCACCGTCGCAGAGATCTTCTTCCTTCTATACTATCGCCCCCAGGACGATCGTCTACTCTTCCTCCTCTTCAAAGAAATACAAGCACAGGTCGTCCTCGAAAACAATCAGTGTCAAAGCGTGCTCGAGAGCCACAGCATAGGAGGCAAAAATCTCGTGGGGAACACACTCATCTGCGACGCTTAAGTCATGATCGTAAAGCTCAATCTGCCGAACCTTCAAGTGCCTTTTATGGCAAGCGATGGGAAGATTTGATTGATGCTGCAACATCAGCTACAGAAGATGTAGATGATGATAGAACACCGGTTTGTCCCATGTGCAGATACAAAGGCCTTACTTGCATACTAATAATGAAAATGCAGATTCCTCCATCCCCAGTTTCAGTGAATCGTGCTTCAATGCCTCCATTTTCCGCATCACAATTTCAAGGGTATCAGGCTTCGCCACTACAACAAGCACTCACTCCACCATCTTATCATGCTGAAGCCCCAGAACCTTTTCCATCAGTAGAAAGTGGTGGAAGTGGTGATAATTTCAATATTGGATCACAGGGGCTCTCGGATTCATCGCCAAGCTTCTCTGCAATAAATATACAAATTTACTGTGCTGCTTGTCAGAACGTTTCTTTCCTGAAAGAATCTTACGCATGTACAGAATGTATATGTGGTATATGCCAGCCGTGCGTCGAGGTTCTCATGGCGGAGCAGGGAGCACGTAGGAAATGTCCAAGATGCGCTACCATTGGAGGACGATTTAAACCTTTCCAATTGGATATTCGTTAAGTCACTTGATGGGAAATATTGGGTCTAAACAAATTGGTAAGAAAGGAGTCGGTCATTACGGGTCATCATAGACTGGATTGGAATTTTTGGAAGAGGGTATAGGCGTTTTGATTATTCCCAGGGTATCGAGGGTTACAAGACCACTCTTATTATGATTTTGGGTATAGGTCGCATTACGAAGTTGTCTTTTGGCATTTCGTACAAACGTGTTTAATTTTGAGGCATGCTTTTGTTGGGCTGATGTTTATAGTCGTATCCAAAGAAAGATTTTCTCATTCAATATCTTGGACAGCTATTGGGAATTTAGCACCCATCACTCCGACCATTCACACAATTGGTGAGTCTTGATCGATCTACTGGATGATTCCTATCAAGAATCTGTTTTCTTCATGAACTCGAACCCAAAGCTTATGGGCAAGTTTCAATCGCCGTTGGCTATCACCAATTTATACAATTGGTAAGGTTTGTACGATAGTGGTGGCTCATGTCAGCTACTGTCTTCTCAGCAAGTTTCGGAATCTTTTGATGAGACTAGCAAATTATTGTTACGGGTGAAATAATCGGTTGTTCAGCGCAAAACACGTAAAGATTGACATTGGGGGTTACTTTACGATTATAACTACAAGCCATGAAAAGCCCGATTAGGACCCCAAATATTGAAAACCGAGCATGAGCTGAGGCTCAGCGGTGTTGTTGAAGAAATGGTGTAGAAATAGTGTCTACATTTGGTGATGGTCTCCGACAAGGCTGTTCAAGACAAACAGCTGAACTGGATGATTGACCAATTGAAGTTGACAAAATCGGAAAAGCTGTACGACGATGATGCACGGGACAATTATCTGAGATGGTGATAGGGATCGTGATTGGTAGCTGACGTGAGGCATTCCCGCGTCTATGTAGGGGAGGTGGGTAAGGCCTGAGGATAGCTGACCTACTTGCTCGGTTCTGACCTGATCTGATGTGAGTTTTTGGGGAGGGTTAGTAGGGGCATTCTCAATAACGGCGGAAAACTTTTGGCAGACGAGGGAAGGATTACTTGAAGATTATTTATACGAATTGATATTCCCCATGTTTTTGTTTCCGAGATTGTTTTCCTTCATTGCTTTCTTCATTCTTGTAGAACCAAACTTTTTTCTTGTTCTACATTGAGAAACTTTCTTCATATATACTTGGCGCTTAAATCTGCAATCCAACAACTACCCCACCGGCTATTCACAATTGCCCATCTCGCATATCTCGCATCTGCCCCCTGCATATCATACTAAGTATATAGTATATAGAAGATCGAGGTCACACTCACTTTCAGTATAACGAGTTACAATGGTCTCTCATTATTTTGAAAGTCTCCCCGTCCCTCCTCTAGAGAATCTCAGCACAGAATATATACTCCAAGAAATTATCGACCACATTGGAAAACTCGCTGATGATTTCCCCCACACCAAACTCAACTTATTTCGAAAACAACTCTGGGACATTAGAAATCGGAATGTGGAGCCCAAAACACATTTGCGAGGTTTACTGAGAGTGTTGGAGGACACGCATACATTTAAACATGCATTTGAGGAACTAGAACCGAGTTTGCAAGCGCAGATTCGAGCGTTTATGGATGATGAAAAGGATGTGAAGGAGGAGGAGATTATGGGGATGGGGAAAGTCAAAGGGGGGTTTTATATTCCGCCGTCGCCGGCGGTGAAACATCATTTTAAGGAGATGGTGAAGGAGACGGTGAGGGAGAAGGCACATGAGAAGAAGATGAGATTGGTGCAGAGTAAAGTGATGAAGAAGATTCAGGAAGCGAAAGAGGAGATTGAGAGGGAGATTGTGGAGGAGGTGGGGGGACATATTGAGATGATTCAGAAGGTCGAGGATCATGTGGGAGAGTTTTGGGGGAAGCATGGTGGTTATTTGGGTGCGTTACTTAAGAGTGGTAATGTGGCTTCTTTGACGTCGAAGTTGGATGCTTCGATGCTGGGGAGTGGACAATCGCCACGGATCTGGGAAGATGAGAGAGGAGCGCGGATTATGGAAGTCCATAAAAATGCTCCGTTTCATAATTGGGGGAATAGTGTGAAGAATACTCCGCTTTATACTTTTGTTCCTACGACGGTTCTGGGTCTGTCGAATCTGGTCAAGTGGGCGAAGGTTGAGGGCTATAGAGTGAGATGTAGTGGGTACAGACATTCGTGGAGTAATACTTTCTCGCAGGATAAACAGATTCTGGTCAGTATGTTGAATTTGGAGAGTGTGGAGAAAATCCCGGATGTTATGAGTATTACGGAGGAGAAAGGAGATGTGGATTTGAATGGAGATGGAGTGGTAGATGTCAATGAATTGAAGACGATTGAGTTGGCGCCGAAAATTGAGGGGTTGAGTTTGACGCGGGACGAAGAGGGGAAAATGCTTTGTAGAGTTGGAGCAGCGGTGACGAATGAACAGTTTAGGAGGTGGGCAGTGGGTCATGGGAAATGGGCGTTGCCGGTGGATGTGATTCTTGTTGAGTATGTTTGACTGTCTTTGTTTTCCATCTCTATGCACATTCTTGCTTGCAGCTGTACTCGCGAAAGTCAATATATACTAACACAAACAGAGTCACAGCAGGTGGCGTCAACGGTCCCATTTGTCACGGCGCAGGTCGTCGTCATCAAACCGTATCCGACTATGTTCGAGCCATCGAATACATCGACGCAAACGGAATCCAGCGCACCATCACAAAACCCGCTCACCTCCGCGCGGCAGCCGGATGTTTCGGACTCCTCGGCATCGTCACCCACATCACACTCCTCCTCTCCCCTATGAGCTACGCCGTTCTGCGACCGACCAAACCCGACATTGCGCTTGCCATTCCCCCGCTCTCCCCCACCGATATCCCCATCGCGCTGCGCAAATCCTGGACGCCCGCCCAATACGCCGACGCGCTGCGCGACTTTGAAGAGAAAGCCAATCACGACTATTACAGCGAGTGGTTTTGGTTTACGCGCAGTCAGCAGGCGTGGGTCAATACGTGGAATGAGACGCTGGATCCCGCGGGCGCAGTCGAGTATCCGAGCCCGTTTGATACCTTTGTCCAGTGGGTTCAGGGGTGGGTGGGTAGTGTGTTGACGCGGAGTGAGGTTTTTGGTTTGTTGCCTGGGAGGTGGCAGGCTTGTATTTTGAGTACTTTTGGGAGTGAGTTTTACTTTTTTATTTTGTTTTGGGGGGGTTCGATTTTTAGGGGTTGAGGGTTAAGAGTTAAGAAAGAAAGGAGAGAAGGGGGATGAATGGCTTGAGAAAAAAGCGTATTTCTAACACGCAACAATAGTGGTCGCACTCCCCCCCTTCGAATTCAACGAATTCGAACAAAATAAAACAGTCGAATACAAAACCGCACTTCCCAACGGTCTCCATTTCCGCCGCGGCGTAAGTTTTCTCCCTTCTTCCCTCCTTCTTCCCCCATGCCAAACTCAAAGCTAACATCCATGCTCCCCTCCCAGATCCAGAACATGCGCGTCCGCGACCTCGAATTCCAAATCCCCATTCCCTGTCTCCCCAACGCCACTCCCGATTATACCATCGTCCGCCGCGCCTGGTGGGACATCATCAATCTCTGCTATCGCGATTCGGAAACGCCGATGCGGCTCACGCTTGAGTTGAGGATTATGGGGGATTCGAATCTGATCATGGCGCCGCAGAGGGGAAATCGCTGGGGCACGGCGAGTATTGAGATTCTGAGCGTGCCGGATGCGGTGCGGGATGAGGAGTGGCTGCCCTTTTGTCAGGAGGTGGTGGATTTGTGGGCGGGGTATAAGGGTAGGATGAGTGTTGGGGGAGAGGAGGAGCTCTTGAATGTGAGGCCTCATTGGGCGAAGGAGTGGGAGGGGGTGAGGATTAGGGGGAGGGGCGCGAGGGAATATTTGAGAGAGGTGGGGTATAAGGAGGAGGTTGAGGAGTTTAGGAGTATACTGGGGGAGATTGGGAAGGAGCAGGGGTGGGGGTTGGGGGATTTGAAAGGGAGGTTTAGTAATGAGTTGTGGGATTATTTGGTTTTTGAGGGGGTGGAGGTGGCGAGGGGGAAGAAGGAGGGGAAGGGGGAGGAGGTGGTGCAGAATGTTAAGGGGGTGGAGGGAAAAGAGACGAAACTCAGCGGGATCGAGGGCACGAAAATTAATAGTTCGGGGGAATCAATAGATTACTTGGCGTTTGAGAAGGAGGGGAAGGGGAAGGAACAGGAACAGGAACAGGGGATTAAAGCTGACGAGACGAAGGGAATTTCTAGTGGGGTGAAGGAGGTGAAGGAGATGAAGATTTCCAGCAGTAGCAGTAGCAGTAGTGCTGTACCCGGGAAAGTCGTCGGGATACCGGGTATGGACCATACGCGCGGAGTTTTTCCTATTAAGTTTGGTCGGTAGATGCTTTTTACATCTTTTTCCTAAGGAAGGGGGTGGGATATTTTGAAATTTCTATGTTTTGGGTTTGGGCTGAAGGGTAGGGAAGGAAAGGACGTGTTTATTACCTAGGTATTTGATCGTTTTTAGTTTTAAGTTTTTAGTAATTTGATGTTTGATGTTTGTGGTTTGTGGTTTGTAGTTTGTTTGGTTTTACTTTATTCAATCTTGCTTCACTTTCTAGTTTTTAGTTTCAACTACTCTGGAGCCTTTTTTCTTTTCTTTTCCTGGAGTGGCTACCTACATACCTTTCGTTCTATATATCTTCCGTCCTATATACCTACCTACCTACCCACCTTCCTACATAAAGAGACGAGTTTTCAAGACTGGAATAGATACATATATACTAGGACCTAGATAGGTACCTAGATAACTAACTTCTTACTAAGAAATATCTTAATATTAATTATAGTATTTCTAGAGTTGTGAGTTGTGAGTTGTGAGTTGTGAGTTGTGTTATTTGTCGTCTTTCTCTTTGATTGTTTGATTGATTGATTGTTTGGTTAGGGGGGGGAGGGGGAGCGTGCGCGATTATAGATGGGTTGATATTTTGTAGTGATGTGTGATGAGTGATAGTTGATAAGGTGATATAATTGGGAAGGGTATTTATGGTTATAGTGACTCTTAGTGAGAGGGATTAGATACTGGGGGATTGGAGATTGGGGATTAGGGATGGGGATTGAGATTGGAGATTGGAGATTGGAGATTGAATGAAGAGAGATGGTGAAAGTGATGGCTTTGAAATCATAGCTCTTTTGTGGAGGATGAGAATAGCGCATAGTGGGTGGTAGAATATGGTTGAGATTAGAGATTAGAGTGATTTGGTTGATAAGTTGATTAATAGTGTGTGAGGATTTATAGTTTACTGAGAGTTGGGTATTTGAGGGAGGGGGAGAGGGGAGGGGAGGAAGGGATGGAGGGGGCGGGATGTGTTTTCTTGTGGAAATTATCGGGGATTGTTTGTATGACTTGTTGATTTATTTGGGAGGGGGAAAGGGGGGTTAGTGAAATGGTGGAATAACAACACAAAGAAATGATGACAGACGGACAAATTCCAAAGCGCTGTCTCCATGTACGTATCGGAAGCACAGGTGTATAAAATACATGGGGAATGTATGAGCAACGAAGCACAGTCTAATTTCAGAGGATGAAGAACAGGATAGGCCGGCGGGACCACCGCCGATGATCAGAACGTTGACGGAAGGGGATTGAGACATTATCGGTAGATGTTATGTAGTTTTGGAGATCTGGGTAAGGAATTGGATAGGTTGGTAGTGAGGATTGCAGTAATTGAGAATGGAAATCGAGAAAAGATGTTGGTTGAGAATGGAACTTCAGTCAATGCTATGAAACAAGACTCGGATTATATGGACACTATTCGAGTAAAAAGAAAGCATGGAGAACTCAAAATTACTTATAGTGAGAGTGCCACGCAGATAGTTGGTAACTCAGAGCACATAAAATTTGTCGATACACTCGACGTGCTTTTAGATTCGATGCATGACAGCCATGATCTAAACATATTAACGTATGATTGAGGCACAGAGTGAAATACTGAAGCGGTAATTCTTTCCTCCACGCCTTTTTGGATGATTTACATGATGTCTAAAAAACCAACATGCAGATGCTACGCCTTACGGATGCATCCTTCCTCCTTGCATCTAATTTGCAGATGCTAGTCCATGAATTTAACAACATTCAATAAGCTCGACCTGGCAATGGAATACAACGCTTTTTGTTGAAGAGCTCTAAGATACTAAACATCTCACCTCGAGATGATCTTTAGAACTCCTCCAAAGGCAGCTCTACAACACGAGTCCAGCTTGCGCTTAAGAATAAGGAGAATTGACAGATTAGATGAGGTTCTTCCCATCGAAGTAAGTATAACTCATTGCATCAAGATCGATATTCTTGAAGTTTCGTACCTGTCTGGTGTTAGTTCATGAAACGATAAAACCTCAGGGCGATATTTCGTTGCTTCATGGAAGTTGAGGAGTTGACCTTCTATCTATCCATTGCATTTTTCGATAATCAACACTGAAAATTCCAGAAGCGCTGGCTTCCAAGATATCCACGTGCTATGCTACTTGTATATTTTCTAATGCAGAATCCAAAAAGTCACACAAGAAAAATAGGAGAGCTCACATTGATGCCCACCATATCCTTTCTAGGATCCGTTTCCCCAAACGTCTCTGGTCGGCGCAGATCAATCATAATACTACTTCCACAAGTTTTGCAGAACCTATGATCTGCAACCTTATGACCCCATTTATAAGATCCCATCTTTTCCTCCGAATCTAGCGCTTGGTTAGATATATTCTAGGATGATCTCCATTGCAAGAATGGGGGAGGAGAGAAACTCAATCTTACCACCTGAGAATTTAACATCTTGTCTCATGGGATAAACTAATAAATATCCGTTACGAGTACAGATCGAACAAGTACACGAATTAACGGTGTATTTGGGGAATGGCCATTTGAGTGTTACAGTGAACTGGCGTGGCGTTATTAGTCAGGGGCTTTTCGTCACACGAGTTCTACGCAGTTCCATGTGGGATACATTGTTGAAAGGAGGAAAGTACGAACAGCAATGGCACCACAATGACAATTCCCCTCATGCGTAGTTCTTTCCTCATCCGAAGTCTCCTCAACCCGTCCAAAAAATTCCGCCGAAAATGGTTTATATGTACGGGTTACGACTTTGGGTTCTGGCTGCCCTTGAGGTAACATAATGATGTAGATTGATTGAGCGTATGTTCGATTATCGAAGTAGATCTCTATATATAAGAACACTCAAGAATTGGCCAGGAGATATATGAGAAGTCTTTTGTATGAACATTGATAGATAAATGACAAAAGTAAAGAGGGGAGTGGAGTATATATATCACCACATTTTCAGCTCTGCGTTCCACAGATTTGTGAAGTGGGGAATTGTAAAGAGATTCGCGCTTCGAATGTCTCTTTTCCCCGACGGGTTGTCATGCTTTCGAATCATATATACGTAAAATGGGAAATTGCTGAGGCATTCGCGCTTCAAATGCCCGTTTTCCCCGACGACTGTTTATCTTGCTTCCAAATCATCTATACGTAAAATCGACATTGTCGTTGTACTCGAAAGCTGTAAGTTGTATATTGGAGCACCTCTCTATAAGGACATATTTGTAGGTCCTATTTTTAGGTTCAAAAATGATCTACATCCTTAAAAGCCCATTGTAAGGATAACCTTGTGTTCTAAGAAAAGACCATAAAAACGGGTATCCTTATAGAGAGGTTTTGTTGCTGGTAGAAACAGGAATGTTTCAAGGTCTGTCTTTATTCCGATTTGAACCTTTGTTTTCTGCTGATATTTGGCTGTAAGCTTATCCATGATTGTTAAATACTGAGTGTTTATCAAATTGGACTTATGATATAGTAACAGCAATTGACAGTACAGACTACTCGTAGAATAAGTCCATATTTCTAAAGATAAAACGATAATAATGACGGTGATTGATTGGTACAACTAATTTTGACAGGCACAGCATACATATCCTCTAAGCCTATTGAGGATTGCTGTATCGTTCCACCAATCAGGAAGGGATCTACTAGAGAAGTACCAACATCAAATTTATCATTATTCTTTTTTCTTTCTATTCCAAATATCGAACTCATTGCAAACTCACCCAGTAAGACATATCAGCCCAATGATAGACTAAAATACAATGGCTTGAGGGTTCTCAACATTGTATCTGTGGAGCGATGATTTCGACTTCCTCAAAGATTCAATCAAGCTTGATCACGAACTAGACTACAGTGCCGATTATGGAACACCTCGAGTGAGATGGAATTCGCTTATAACCATCTACCTTACTGTGGTCTTCTTATGATGTCACAACATACTTATCCGCCGTAAACTTAAGCTGTCCTTTCCTCCGCAATCCAGCAGGATCCACATACAGCTTGAAACCCATACCTGAAGCTCCAAGATTGAAAACCCTGGAAACCAAGTAAACTTCGCTCACTAGCTGATCAGGTTGTAGCTTCATACTTTCCATCCTGTCGAATTGGCCTTGGCTACAATAGAATGCGTTATCGAGTGGACCAGGTGTAGTTTTGACTTCGACATAGTATGTAGGGGAACTTGCAAATCTCAGTCTTGCGAGTTCCTCAATATTGAAGTAGTTGTTTGTGATAAGTAATGAAGTCAACATTTTGTCATGATCTTCATATACGATATCTGATGTTTCGGAGCCACTCCAGCGAGGCATATATTTGTATTCATTGTGGATAGTCACTCGATGTCGAATCGTGCTTCTCCAATTTCCCAGATCGAAAAGGGGCAGGCCAAGGCTCTTCATTATTTTAAACATCTAGATGAGATTAGCAAAATTGAAAAGCCACAATAAACACTTTCCGAAGTCACGTAAAAACAACTCTCCAGCTACGCCAATTCTAAACAAGCTTTCTCCAGCCACATTTGAGCCAACAGCTAGGCTAGTGTCGATACGAGCATTAGTAGAGAGGGCAGCTATCAGAACATCGTCAACCGCTGGGATACCGTGCACGCTACGTGCTTGCTTGATGACCGCGTCTAGAAGTTCATTAAAAAGGTCGGGTCGCTCAGGGGGTATTTCAGGCGGATGTGTGCCGGGCGTAGCCAGCATCCGAAGGGAACTATCAATCAATTGGGCTCGAACAAAATGATACTCGGTAGAAAGCTCGTCACGGTAGTGGGGCTCGAGCAATGTTACTCTGCTTTCTACATCAGTATTGATGGCTGGACCGGATATATCCTGAGAAGCGTCAAACGCTGGTGGCTCGCTTTCGCTATAATCATCTGGGGGGAAGATTCCGGGTACATCAATGATTCCATCCGAATCAAGAATTGCATCTATAGCAAAGGAACTAGTAGCTCTGATGACAGAGCCGAGCTCGGCTCCCTTGCGGAAGTTGGGAACTCCAAGGTGCTTGAGCAATTCAATGGGTAGCTGGCGCGACAAGCAGACTTCCATCTGTCGCTGCTCCTTAGGAACGTAAAGTTTAAGTTGGTTGTTATCTTGCGCAATATGTAAGAACGCTGTATGCACTTTTACTGATATGATCTTCTTGTTCTGGGTGATGGAAACCTCCTTAGTGATGCTTTCGCTAGTGAAGACCTCAAGAGTCTGTAGCAAATCGTAGGCAGATCTAGGATTGTTACTCCCATAATGAGCGGCATACCTTGAGCTCTACATTAGCAAATGAGTCCTAAACAGCTCAAGAAGACATCTCTTACCGACAGATAGCATATGCTTTTCTTCTTAAATCCTTTGTCAGCCCATCACTCAATAGTCCATCTTCGATCTTTGGATCTTCCTTCACGGCCCTTGATGTGAATCGCCCTTCAAGTCCAAGTTCAATCAGAAATTGATTTATGGAATGAACTTCTTCTAGAGAAAAGTCAAGCATATTGATCTTATTTTTAGAAGCATCACCGTGTTCTTTACGATCGACAATTGCAAAGTTACCAGTGCTGTCCAACCATTCAACCTCCTGTGATGGTCGATATACTGGAAAACACTTGCATTTGGAAAGTTTCTCTCGTAATACGTTCCCAGTCGGGTTGAGTGCACGTATGTTTTTTATCTCTGAAGAATTCCTTCTTTATCTGGGTTATCAAGAGCACGTTTCTGGAGCTCGAGAATATGCATTTCCAGGTCAGGCTTCTTAATTTCTAACACATTTTGAAAGAATGTACGTTGTTTCTTGTATTGGGTGGTCATAGAAATTTTTCCCGGAAGCTGAACCTCCTCTGGTGCCCAAATGCACGATGAAGGAACACACCACGACCTGCTTGGAGGGTAGTAAAGAAGCTTCCGAGCCTCAAATGATATCTTCTCAATTAGAAAATGTTCGTTGCTAACTCGTGTAAAATGCGTACCTTACTTCTTCAATTTCTTCTGAACTTTTACCATCTTCCGTTAATTCGTTGAGCTTGTCATACAGTAAGATGATTTTGTACTTCTCTTTCTTAAAGTTGCACTTGGATTTGTTCCGGAAATGAAATTTAATATGTCGCAGATATTCTAGGAAGTCAGCCAAAGTGGCATCGGAAATTCCGACGGTATTTACAAACAGCGCTTGAAGAGTCTGATATTCTTTGATGGCTTGAAGACGAGGCTTGTATTCAAACCACTCAGGGCCACTCCATACACAATCATCATCATACTTCCACTTCCAGTCATCCATAGAATTGGAGCTGAGAACAAAAACCATTTGCTCTTCGAAAGCTTCCCTAATGAGCATCAGTTGACCGGGTTATGCTAGACTGGTCTTGAGATCTGGCTGACTTACTTGATTTTTATAATGTCTGACTCGTCAACATAACTTTGTAGGCGTGAGTATATTCTAAAGACAATACTTGGGCTGATTGGATTTTTCCGTCTAGCTTGCTCTAGTAATCTCAGCCAAAATGAAACATCTTCATCCACCCCAACTGCAAATCGCTTGAGGAAGTTCCATTCGATAACCCCAGATGCAGAGATGCCATCCAATTCCCTTAAAAAGCCAAAACCTTCTTCTAATTCCAAACTTGAAGCTATAGCCTTGAGCTTTGGTAATGGTAGAAACGTATAATTTAGACTCCTCATCTCCAACGAAGCAAGGATGGGAACGTTCTTTTGTCGAAAGAAACGATCCCATTTTTCCGACTTGTGGTATTGTATGAAATTTGCCTGTAGTACTCCAAGTAGAAATCCTGGAAACTTTTCCGCGATATACTTAAGTTCTGCCGATATTTCTGGACTTTGAAGATGTCCTTTGGAGTTGCTAGCACGGAGTTGAGGGGTTTCCTTCATCCCAATAGAACGAAGCCACTCTATCCCAGTAAGCCCATTTCGAAAGCCACAGGACTCAAAAATCTGGCAATAATTCGACACGATGTACCTGACATTATTAGAGGCCATTAGTTCGAGTGGCACAGATTTACCAAACAGGTTGGCTAGTGCGTATGTGTTCTCGCATTGGGGAAAATAAATCGAACCATCTTTCTGAGGAGATGCCACAGAATAGCTTTCCCCGTTCCATAGCCACATGTTGATGGGATAGTCACTAGCTAACTCTCCATGGTGCCAGAAAAGAAATCGAATATCCTGGAGATCCGAGGCCAAAAACTTTCTCACTGTAGGAAAACTTCGTTGTTGAATGAGGGGAAATATGCGCTCTGGTGAACACTCAGATACTCCAAGTTGTGAGAAGAGCTTCTCCCTACTCGGATTTTCAAGTGCTTTTTCGTCGACTAAGTTCAGAGGTAGACCCTTCGGTATGTCAACACCGCCGGAGGTTGGGAAAAATATACTAGCGTTCAGTGGACGAACCCACGCCAAATTGTCAAGCGGTATGATATTTAGTTTCTGTATTTCCTTTTTAATACTGTTATTGATACACATGACAATGAGAAGATTTGCCACTTTAGTATGCCACGGACTGTCTAAAGGGGTAGATTGCATCCGAGAAGCAAAGGCCCAGGCAAGATCTTGGTTTAATCTTTGCAAAAATTCCGAATCACTTAAATACCGTACCTTCATTTCCTTCAATATCGAGATATCAGAATTATCGTGAGATTCCGAGACGTACGCATTTGGACCTGCTCTAAGGTCTCTCAATAGGGGATCGCAGTTTTCATCTCAAAAGTTGTTCGGCAGGAGCCGCAGCTGATTAGGTGTCCAATGAGATCCATCCAGAGAAAAGAAGAATTTACTGGTGCAAAGTTTGGCGAACAAGCGGGGTTGTAGAAGGCCCCAAAATTCATCTGCAATAGCAGTTGTTGGTATGTATCTAACCCAGCTGTATCGAAGTGTTTCATTTTGAAGAAATCCGTTGGGACCATTGATTGCACTGCAAAATGTCGCGACAACCTCTTCGATTAATTTCCTGTTCCACGCAGAATCAACAATATCTTCTCGGCTGGCTTTAGTGATGAAATCAGACTGTATGAGGAACTAATCATACCAATTAGCTTTAACATTAAATACTGGAGAGCTTGTAGCTTGGCTAACCTTGTACCCGACTTTTTTCAGGGGAAGGAACGCAAAAGCGTATTCCTCTTTGATAACTGATACATAGTCTTCGTCAATAGGAAAGGCTAGAACGACTTCAGCTTCGTGAATTTGCCGACGAGCGGAATCGGCCGGGAGATTGATAACATGGCGCTTCTTGACCCAGAAGCTCCTAGATATGACCGAAGTGATTGTACCCGTGATTGCGGTTTTAATCCGAACTATATTTTCGGAAAGATCATTGTTATTTGAACGTATTAGAGAGTACTGAATCTTTTGGATAAGCCTGCCAGGAAGTTGAAATTTAACAGTCAGTCGCCGTAGTTTTTTGAGAAATAGTAGTAATGTGTCTGGCAAATCCAGCAAGTCCTGGCACAGAGCTGCTCGATCTTCATCCTCATGAAGATATAAGATCATCCTAGTTCGATCGAACATCATCGGGAAGCTCATATGGAATTTCATTCATTGGTCTAACCATTCCAAGCCCACGATCAACAGAGTCCCCCTTGCGATATTCGAATGCAAATGAGTAAGGCTCAGACTGGATATGAACTTTGTATGCAACGTTAAAAACAGATTTGAACCCTATGCCCTTTTCTCCAATATAGCCTTGGATAGATGCTTTGGTACTCTCGCCAATAGAACATATGGCTTTGATGTCTCTTTGAGTGAAGCCATCTTCGTTGGAATCTATGATAACTCGGTCCTCTTGAAGAGTGAAAGACAAGCAAGGGAAGTCTGTTGAGGATGTATACTTATTGTCTTCCGCATTTTTAATGAGCTCGTAGACAAATCGAGTGGACTTTTGATAGAGCTGTTCAGCCAAACTGCAAAAAGTTAGCAAAACACAAATCTTTCCAGGTAACGCGATAGTAGTATTGACTATGGTTCAGAGGACAAACATTTGAGTTGAGGACCCGAGTTTTCTTCGGATATTATCGAATGATCTCAGGATATCAGGCTTTTCGCGCTTTAGAAATTGTCGATCCTCTTTTGTAATTCCGCCATTTTCACGCCTCAATTCGTCTATAAATTTCTGTGCTTTTTCGAGCTGCCCTTGAGAATAAGTTTGCATAATTTTTGATCCTAATCAGATCAATACGGCGAGTGTATATTCAAGATAAACAAATGATTAAAAAGTTGTACAAACTGAGCGAGTTGTTATGCTCTTCATGACTGCGTTAAACAATATCGAGGTTGGTATCATTTTACATATGAGGAAGAACATATGAACAGACCAATCCAGTATAATGAAACAATGAAACTTGGCTTGCATGAAGAATTAAGATACGAAACTCCTCATTCAATGGCAACGAATCAATAATCTGAAGTGGCGCGTAGTTGTGATTCTGTTTCGCTTAACCAGTAATGACGGCGGCTATGGGTAGTATTGCAACCTTCCACATTCAGTTGGTATTGCATTTGATTGAATCGCATAACATCCTGCAACGCACCCTTCCCTTTTTGAGACGCAACAGCTCTTTGAATGGGTGGCAAGAAGCGTGCCGAGTAAAATCGATACGAGCATGCATTGAAAACAAGGGTGGGTGATTGTTTTTTGGTGGGGGGGGGGAAGGTATGATTCAGGCTGTCTTTTCGATGTTCGAACCTTCGAAATCCCATGCAATTGATATCATTACTGACCATATTAGTATGATATTTCCAATGGTTCTACTGAAAATTGGATCTGTTCAAAATGCGGATAACTTTATCTATCATGAACAACCCCCAACAGGTAATTTGATTCGTAGCATAGCCAAATCATTACAAGGGGACATACAGTCCCCCACATTGCGACGCTGCAGCACTTCAGCAACTGTCAAGTGCGCGACTGGCGAAGTTGAATCAATACCGTACTCTTTTTCCACCCAGGCTATTAGAACTCAACTATAAAGAAAACGTTATATTGTGATAATGAACAGTACCAAGTTCAAATATTGACAGGCTGAAGTCTCTCGATTTGGAGTAGATTATACCATGAGAACTTCTCAGTTGTACAACAGCAAATCCGACAGTTGGATGAAAGACAGATGAACGGAATCTTTTTGGGTCGAAATTGAAAGAAGCAGGAGTTTTAGTTGGCCTGTGCGAAGTTGAAGCTAGTCAACAGAGGCTAGCTAACGAGGCCGCACCTTCCCTCACATACTAGGTCGTTCCAAACACTCGAAATCAGAATCACCAAACCCACATATCATTATCGATATACCACCAGTACCAACAGAGAAATCCGTAAGTTCGTTTCTAGATGACACGATCATGATACTAGCATAGTACGAATCGATATAAGAATATTCTTACAACTCTCAGGTCACCTCCTTCAATATTTCTGTTGAAAGTTGAGAGTTAGCAAGCAATGCAAAAGTATACAAGTCCTTCAATTCTCACTCTTCACCACCCAGACCCTATATACACACCACATCCTGAGTCCACAATACTTCAAAACACACACACGTACATATATAATCCCCCTCTCTCCAGATATAATTTATACCACCTCCTCTTCTCTTTTCTTCTCTCCCCTCTTATCCCATATCTCTCAATACCATCAACCCCGCTCCCCCCAATCCCCTTACAGCACCCCCAATCCCCAATCCCCAATCCCCAATTCCCAATCCCCATCTCCATACATCAACATCCCCCCCCTTTCCTCTCCATCTCAAGAATTCATATTAACTCAGCTCAAACTCCAAACACTCCATCCTCCCCAACCTTTTCACCACCTCACTCCACTACTAAATGAACACACATTACACATAAACTAACCAACAAAAAACTTACCACCACCATCACAATCGCAGTCACAATCACAATGACAAATCACAGAAAAAAAACCCCCAAATTCTGGCATGGATCAAATCAGGAAATACATTCAACTCCACATATTTCTAGAACTTCAGGAACGTATCCCGTCAATCTGTGTGTACTACTCACTGAGTAGTCCAAATTGCCTTTGAAAGAACATGCACATGCAAATCCAATATCCTTGATAAATTTATGTATTCATTCATCCATTCCCAGGTATCTAATCAGCCTCCATCTAACTCTCATCTACACATCTCCACTAGGAATCCAACACGCCATCTGAAATCTATCCACTACCTCTCTATCATCTCCATATTCCCCCAATTCTCCCACATCCTCTGGTAATTTGTATTGTAATCTATGTATACCGTAACATACCCCCCTATCCACATTATGCTCATGCCTCTTAACTTCTTATACAGACACATCGCTTTTCTCATGCATACGGGCGAAAAAAAAGTAGATAATGTCAAATCCTCCCCAAATCTCACTCGCTTAAACTCTTCCCCATATTACGTCTTATGCCTCATCAATCCAAACCAAACAGCTCAAAACGCCACCCCAGTCCAAAAGATTCACTGAATGCAAATGATATGATGACGCAAACAGAACCACCTGCTAGCATTAAACCCCGATCACATTGTTGAAAACAATCCAACTCGCTTATTGTGCTTAGCATGTACGACCAATATATTGGCCAACCATCTCAAACAAGCATTTCATCCTCATCATCTTTCTCCGCCCCCTTCATCGCCAAATCGAGAAACGTGCCCGATTTCTTCCTATCCGGTAGTTTTTGCCCCGTTGCCTTACTCTTCACATTTTTCTTGGGCGTAGTTTCATGACCCTCAGCAACAGGGGCCGCTTCCTCATCCGTAATTGTGACACCTTCTAACAGCATCTTTTCCACGGCCTTCTCACCCGCTTCTTCCCCTTCTTCCCCTGCCACTCTTCCATCCAGCATCAACTTGCTTCTACCCATTTTCCAAATGGCTTCTTCAATCGTGCCACGAGTGACCAACCTGACAACTTCCACATCGCGAGTTTGTCCCACACGATGAGCACGATTCTCTGCTTGCACATCATCTTGAGGATTGAAACTACCATCGAAGATGATGACTTTGTTGGCATACATCAAGTTAATACCTGTTCCACCTGCCTTAGTCGTCAAGAGGAAAGCCGTAATATCAGTATCATCCCTGAATCTTTCAATCAAAGATTGACGTTCGTCAATCTTGGTAGCACCATCGATACGAGTGTATGTAATCATGGAAGTGTTCAATACAGATTCTAGAATGTCGAGAACAAGCGAGAATTGAGAGAAGATAAGAACCCGGTCTCCATTCTCCTTGTATTTCGTCACAAGTTCCACTAAAGCAGAGACCTTCCCCGAATCCATCCATGCATTCTTCTTAACATCGAACGATTTGATACATGGATATAATACACACCACGTGTGTAACCAAAAGTCCGAAGCATTGCGCATCTCTTCCACAAGATGAATTCGTTTAGCAGAGGGAGGGAAATTATCTGGTTCCTTCTTTCGTAGGATGTCGACCATCTTCTCAATCTTCTCATTCGTAAAGTGGCGTCTGAAAAGTAGTGGATGAATAGCTGCTTTGCGAAGTTGCATGATTGGATTATTTTCTTCAGATTTCAAAGGTGGCATCTTGACACCTTCAAGACGCCTGCGTGCCCGTTCTTTCGCTGCATCTGCATGCTCGTTGTAGATTCTAGCCTGTGTTGGCTCCAAACTACACCGTTCAACCCGACACAACTTTGTAGGGAGATGCTTCAACACTTGATGCTTCTTCCGCCGTAGGACGAATGGGGTCAGCATAGATCTGGCTCGAGTAATACGTTCAGCAGAAAGCAATGCTCCATGATCAGTATCTCGAGTTGTCGCCTTTGCTTTGAAAATGTAATTCAAATCTTCTTCTCGTTCCTTGAAAACATCTGGAAGAATGAATGCAAGTAAAGTAACCAATTCGACCAGGTTATTTTGAAGAGGTGTACCCGTCAGTAAAAGCTTAAAGCTAGCAGGAATCCTATTCAAAGCTTGATTCTTTTGAGTGGCTCCATTCTTCAAAATATGACCTTCATCACAAACAAGAACCTAAGGCTACTTAGTAATTGAAATCAGACTAATCCTCATTGAAGACTTACATCAGCTCCCAACTTCCGGAAAAACTTATTATCAGCAGGTTTGACGGCCATATCGTAGGTAGAAACAATGACATTAATTTCATCTCGATTCTCCAATATGGACTCAGCCAACTCGACACGTTCAGCCGCAGGACCTGAAAATTGATTAGTCAATGCACCCTCAGATACTTGGGATGAATCTATATATGTTGAACTTACCATGATAAGGTTGAATAGCCAATTTTGGAGCAAACTTCTGGAACTCTTGACACCAATTCTCAAAAACAGCAGCAGGACCAAAAACAACATGGGGACCTGTCCGACCAGTAGCCACAAGATGCGAAAGAAACGAAATAACTTGACAGGTCTTTCCAAGACCCATATCATCTGCCAAAATACAACTCAGGTTCTGCTCGTACATCAAATTCAACCAATTCAAGCCAACAATTTGATAATCTTTCAGAACAACTTCATCTGCCATAAGCGAGGGCTTCTTCAAAAATTCGACACTCGCTTTTCTGCGTTTGGCGGATACGATCTTGTCCTCATCAGCATTCTCGCCATTGGTAGATAAAGTGCTGCTTGGAGTGCCAATTCCGGAATCGCGCTGAGAATCTGCATCTTCAAAAGATACTAGCTCAATACCTTCTCCCTCCTTGCGAGTTCCAAAAGAATTGAATCCCCATTTTGCCATTTCAGCTTCCAATGGCTTGGCGAGATCCTCGCATCTTTTGACAAGGAGATCCACAGCCTCGTAGCCAGAAAACATTTCCAAAGCAGTTTCCACGAGACGTTCACCCATGGGAGCTTTTGCACTTCTCTTGCCACTCTTCAAAGTCTTAACGTTTGACACCTTTCTCGCAGCATCAAGACTCCTGAAAGGTCGACTGTCCAACATTGCTTGCGCGTTATTCTTGGTAGTATTGGTAAGTTCGATAAGATCATCCAATGTGCATTTGTTCAAGTACTTGAGTAGTCGATCCTCCAGAATTGGATCTTCTTCGATTTCCTCCTCCTGCTCAAGATCAGAATCATCATCAGACATATCTATGATGACTGGGGATGAAGCCAATTTCACAGGAGACTTTGCTGGAGACTTGACTGGAGAAGAGGCAGCTGCAGGTGAAGTTGGATCTCTTCGTCCTTTCATAAGTCTTTTCCTTGTTTTTGGTGGCGTGGTAGCTTGAGCAGGTACTTGAGCCGGTCTTTGCGTAGACTGATTTTGGGTAGAAGTATATCGGTCCCTGATTGACTTGATAGGTTTCGCGAGACCTCTTCTCATCTGTGGTTCGGCCATTTCTGAGGCAGCAATCTCTTTAATTTCATCCTCATCGTCGGAAACCTCAATAGGCTTATCTCTGGCAAGCAAGCTACAAGCAGCATCAAAATTGTATTTTGTCACGAGCAAAGCATCCTTGACCTCCATGATAGATACCCCTGGAAAGATGTCCTTGATGCGCTGAGCTTTCATTCTAAGCTCGCCATCTGGAATGTCGTTGATCGAAATATCCTGGACTGGCCTGGCTCTCTCTGGACCTTGTTGTTTCATGCCTTTCTGTGGATTGTATACAGCCTTGGCAAGAGCGTTTTGAAATTTAGAATTGCCATTGAATGATCGTGAAGCATCTGGATAGCTTGTAGACCCAAAAGAAGCACTCTTCGAAACGAATGATGTAGGCTTGATATCCGCACTGGCTAGTTCATCATCATCAGAACTATCCCCAACAAATGACGGCTCATCGTCATCACTATCCAAGTTGATTATCTTCCTTGGAGGGGCGATAGGCTTTTGATTGATTCCAAATGGTGCTCTGTATTCAGTTCCAGCAGGTGCCATTGCAGATGCCAAAAACTTCCTTGGTGTGGGCGATTGTCGTAAAGGTGATGAAGCAGGTACTTGTACGCCATTCAAGCTGTTGATATTTGGGGAACTTGGTGGGTATGCCAGCGAAGCAGATCGATCGATTATCTGGGTAGCTTGAGTCTCGAACTTCTTGGTAGTGGGTCCAATCTGCGTGGGTTGAGTCTCGAACTTCCCAGCAGCACCTATAATCTGTGTAGGCTGTGTTTCGAATTTCTTCGCTGTCGCTGGCGTGTCAGGCACATAATCCTTGAAAAGATCATCCCCGTCGTCCGCATCTGAATTATAGGTATCTGTGTTTCTCGCAGAATTGTTGATAGATGTATAACCTGATTCGGTTCTTTGCCGTTTTACCGCAGGCGAATCAAGTATAAGAGAGGGATTAGGAAAATTGGAAGCCATAATTCGTTTCTGTCGTTATGTTGTTGGAGTGAGAAATAGAGAGCGTTTCGTTCTTCGACGAGGAGTTAAAGGAGGACAGAATTGCAAGTTGTAAAAGCAACAATTGAATCAGATTAATATAAAGTTTGGATCTTGGTCGATGTAGATTCGCAATCTGCAATTGTTTCCCGTTAAAAATCAAGATTCCTCCAGGTAGAATGTCCAGAACATTCCTGATCAAGATAGGTTGCGTTCCCAGAGATTATTGTAGTATAAGAAGACGAAGAAGAAGCAGAAGAGGAAAAAGAAATCTTGCGAACTGGCGAGACTGCAGACAGCGAGATGGCACAGCCGTTCGTCACCCTAACTCCCCAGCTTGTTCTTTCAATGATCCCCCTGACAAAAACAAAAGTGAATTTCCCAAAATGAGCTTTCCTCGTACCTTCTTATCAATGTTCCATCAATCTTGACCCTTCAATCTTTTTGTCGTTGTTCTTTATTCTGCCCTATTCTGACCAACGATAACTAGGTCGTAGAAATAACTTTTGATTTTAGTAAAAGGTCCACTATCGCTCAATGAAAAGACACGCTAACACGCTAGTAAAAATCCAATTAACGCGTTCCCCATATTGCCCTCTTTCGCGAGATGCGCGAAGTCAGCAGTGTCCACTTCCACTTCCACTTCCACTTCCGCTTCCTAATTGATACATACATATATATCGAATTGTTCCACAGAGACAAGCCAGCCAGATATCCAGATCTACAAGAGAAAACAATTATCACAATCAAATTTCAATAACATCACTAAACAAAAGCCGATTGCTCATCTATCTCCCAATAAGTATTAAAAACATACATCTATTTCAACCCTTTATACCCCTCACCTCCTCACAAACCAATCCAATGGCGACTCAAAGACGAACACCCCATGACCGCATCGCCGCCGGCGAAGAAAAAGAAGCAGAATTCAAACCTGTTGCTGGAGGAAAGAGTAACATTGCTCCTGCTGTTCCTGCGTATGTTTTTCTAATTTTACAATATGTCTCATTTTCACATCAGCCTCATGATTATCATCACCATCACATGCCCCTCCTCACATTCACTCGTCTCACCCCTCCTCCTTCCAATCCTCCCATCACATGAACAAACCACCTCACCCATCCTCAAGTTTCCAACCTCCCAACTAACATCCCTCCCTCACCAGACATGTAATCTTCAAACTCCTCGGGTTCACCCTCGCCATGATCGTCGTCCCAATAGGTTCCTATTTCCTAACTCTAAATTCCATCTTTCGAGGTACTCCTCCCTTCTCATCCCCATCCCCATCTCCCCTCCCTAACACACCCCAGGAAACTCCACCTTCGCCGGCGCCACCGCCGCCATAATGGCCAACGTCGTCCTCATCGGCTATGTAATCGTCGCCATGAGAGAAGATCAGAGCGAAGCACTTGAAGCCGCCGCGAAGGAAGAGGAATCCAAAAAGTCTTTGTAGACGAGGAACTTTGTCCGAGTCTTATACGAGCACTTTCCTGCAAGTCTGTACAAGAACTTTTCCTGCAAGTCTCATCCTCGGGAATCTTTCCCTCGTCTTACATAACACAAGAGATCTCTCTTCCACTTCCCACACAACAAACCTCCCTCGTCAAATCTCTCCACAAACAGAAAAAAAAGAATTTCTCCCTTCATTACCTCCCTACACGAGTATACAAATCCCGACTTTCATCTATCTACCTATCTATCTATCTCAAAAAAGGCTTTCAGGAGTTTCCCTCATAGCTCATCTTTTTCCTATCAATCATCATAAATCCTACGGAAGAAACAAAAGGTCAAATCACATCACATCACATCAAATCAAATCAGTTGACCATGGCCACAAAGATAATAATGGATAAAGATTGCGAGACGATGGACGAAGAAAACTCTTAAACCGAAGAACACCAGGTACCGGTCATGCATATTTGGAGACGTTACGATCATGAGAATGATTCTGGTTGTATGAAAAATGATCACATTAAAATAAGTCATGTGTCAGTCATCTTTCAGAGAGAGAAAAAAACAAATAATCACATCAAAAAGGCCAAGTGATAATAGGGGAAATAAAATCATAAATATGCCAGCAATTGGGTAGATAGAAGTTTGTTAAATCATTGTGAACTATGTAGACAGATAGATATTCATCTTCATATTCAAGCCATCCACATCCAAACTCGTCGGCTCCAAGCATCACCAATCATCTTCTTCTAGGCAAAGGAGCCAATTAAGGCCAGACATAAGGCCTGCAAGCTCACAGCTCCTTTCCTAACCAACTTTTGGGAATAGTAGTGGACACAAAGAAATACAACACCAGACGCCTTCCGATGCAAAAATAATCCAACCGCTTCAAAGTGTATTCCATTATATCCCTTGGCCCCCACCCCCTATGTTTGCCCGTCATGAATATCATTAGAACACAATCCATACCATACATCCAACAATGCACTCCAAGATTATTCTCTCCTCGTATCCGTATTAGATTGTAAATAGCGTGATAGATATTGGAGGATGACCAGCATCTATCTTATTTATTCTTGCTCAACTTTCTTCCAAACCAACTTTTCCGTTTTTCGGGTTGAGGCTTAGCATCTGATTTCGTGATTTGAACAACCGATTTCTGAGGTAAAGAGTTTTCACTGGTGATACCAAGGCTAATTGGAGTTCGTGGTGTGCTGTCATGGTTAGAAGGCGGAGGTCCTTGGCCAATCGGCTGTCTTCGCGCTCCGTCTTGCTCATTGATGCCATTTCCAGGTGGAGGGTATTGGGGGTTATTTCCAAACCCATTGAATCCATATGTCTCGGTAGGTTCTTTTGGTTGTTGCGGTAGTGCATGAAGCCCATCTACTGAACTATTCAAGCTGCTAGGGTCGGTTGAGTATCCTGCAGCGTCTCCAGACATTCCACTACCGGAGGCAGTTGTCACAGTTTCATATGAATGTTGCTGGCCTCCAGGTGCGGTGTAGACACCACTGTTAAATTGTGGTTCCGATGCTGTTCGAGGATATCGAGATCTGTTTGGGGTATATCCATTGCCATGACCTCCATGATTATCGGTAGTATAATAACTATCGGGCCTGGTCATTCCATTTGGTCGTCCGTCACCACCATAGTGGCTACTTTGTCTGTTAGGTTGTTGTCCTCCTCCATAATAGCTCTGCTGAGAGTACCTTGGTCGTTCGTCATTGTGCATTTGACTTGCTATATGGCGATCTGTTAGCGTATGTACGACAGTTGTCAATTTCACGCGCTTTGCGCCAAGAATCCACTGGGAGACGAAAATCGCTAGAGCATACGAGATACCAAATTTCCCATTCAGCTCATCGAAAATGTGCTCGGTTGGTGAATTGGCATTGGCCATTACCACAGACCACAGACCACCATAGTCTGAGCGCTCAAATCCAACAAAAAACGGGATGGATAACTGTCTTAAAAGTAGTGTGCAGAAATTTCTGCAAACAAGAAAAATGAGAAAAACAATGGGAATGCACTAACCGGCATAGTAACTGTTTCGTCGATTGTATGTTGAGCCTACATCGGATTCTGTGAAGTGAAAACGTCAGAACTGATAGGCCAAAATCCTGAGCACCAAGAAGCTTGGGAATTCTTACCAGAACCGCGTATCGTTGATTTCCTTGAAGAATAGTTTCCATCGATAGCTGCCTCAAAGGCTCGAATTGTATCCAAAGGTCTCTCCCATCTGCTTCTCGTAGGATTTGAACGATCGGGATCCGCTACGTAGAAAAGAAGTCAGCGCACAAGATTTATGGTGAAAGTGAGCAAGATAACGAACCGATGGGGTTTCCCTGACTGTCTCTATGTTGAATCGCTCGAATGGGTGCTAATGAAGTTGCAACGTCGTTTGCAACAGCAGCTGCGATGGTATCGTCAGTATGTGAATAATGAATCCCTTGATTTGAACGAGTACTCACAAGGTTCGGCTTCCGTCATGGCCAGGGATGGATCAGCTTTGGAATGAAGTCTTTTTGCTTCCTTCTCTCGGTGTGTTTCTGTGAGATCAAGTTTCTGTCCACTGCCACTGCTCTTATGAGAATGCAAACTGAAGCCAGACGAAGTCTTTGCTCTTTGGCGGTTCCCAGGCCGCTCTTGATTGCCCGGGGGCGAGGGTAGCGGGTGATTTTGGTTTTGCATATTTCTAAGTATAAGTCGATAAGTGGACAGTGATTGTCGCTGTTGTGGGTCTATTACAACTTTTATCAAGATATTCTGAGCCTTATCGTCGTGAAACCTGGGTGTGGTGGAGTAATATCGAGAGATTTGTAGGGATATTTGTGGAACTCTGAAATGAAGTTGGTCCTTTTGGTCTGAGTCTCGGTCGTGAACGTCAAAAGTAGGTGGTTGGGAATTTGGTGGCTTTATATCAGAAGTCGATATCCGTTTCACAATGTTTGAATTAAGCTTGATGAGAATTAAAAACCTGATGTTTTGATAAATGGAACGACGATTGTGGATAGTTTGAAGACGATCAAAAATGCGTTTGATGTGAAGCTTTTTTCCCCAAAAAGTAATCTCCAGATATAACGGATTGATGGTTTCGTATGATGTGAATCAGAACTTTGATCGAAAATCCTGCAGCGAATGTTTTTTTTTTCTTTCCTTTTTTTTTTCTTTTAGGATGACCGATGAATGCAGATTTGTTTTATGTTTGTTTATTTGCCCAGCTTATTTTCTTCAAGCCTTCACAAAGTGCGCACCTAATACGTAGGTATGTAGGTAGGTAATAGGAAAACGAAGGATTGAGGTGAATAAACGATCGATGATGATTGAGAAAAGAATCAAATGTGTTTCTCAAAGAACAAGAAAAGGGAAAGAGAGAGGGAGAGAGGTGTAGAATAAAAATACGACCATACGTACTTTACGCGGGGAAAGAGAAAAGTTGATACGAAGCATTCAATGTTATTCAGCCACTGGAGGGGGATCTTGAAGCAAAATCAATATTTATCATCCGTCGATGGATTCCATACTAGGCAATGGGAAAAGTATAATATTAGGTATTAGGGTATTTTGATGACGAGCAGCTCTTCCAGGTTGGTGGTTGTTCAAGCCAGTGAATAAAGCTTTGCGGAATTCGGAATTCGGAATTCGTATAGCTTTCTTGCATCTTGAGATATCACACCTACCTAGTATCTACCTACCTACCTACCTACCTACCTACCTACCTACCTACCTACCTACCTACATACCTACATACCTACATATCTCGCATCCAGGTACACTTTTGATTCGTGATTCACTCGTAAGCCAACAACAAATCCCATAGACGTAGCAAGCAATGCTCTGTATGTTGTCCTACCGTAGTATCGTAGTATCGTACAAAGTCGATACGTCTCTCAATGGGAATGGCTTGGATGAAAATCCTTCACTCACCACCAATGAGAGACTCTTCGCTCATCGGAAACTTGGTTTCGATCCGAAGTCCAGCGATACCACAATGGCAATTGCGACAGGAATTCGTATGCTCTTTCGTTACAACTTACCAAGCAGGGATGGCATGGAAAGATAGGGAAAGGCTCATAAAAGTGGTGGTGTGGTGTGGTGTGGTGATATGATTCATATGAATGGAAAGGAAATCAAACGATAAAAGAATGATCTACCACTAGTCCTACTCAAGTTATTTATATCCCGGGTCAGAATCCTCTTTTGGTGCTGTGCGAGTATCAGTGATGCATCTGCGATTCTGAGATTCTGGGATTTCTTGGGGATTTCTGGGATTCTGGGAAGTTCTGGTGCATTCAAAGCTTCGAACCAACGCAGAAGAAGTAACGGCATTTCCATGACTACTGGGTATTAGTATTCTGATATTTATCCTTAGTCACATTATGAAGTTATTTTTAGTTTCATTTTCATTTTCATTTTCATTTTCTTTCTCTTCACAATTCCACCATCAACATTGCCGGATTCTCGTTTTCTTTACCAAGGTACCTGGTGTACCCAGCCAGGTATCGTAACAACACAACGGAGACTGCCATGTTTCCGAGATTTATCTAACAATACAATATAAGATCACACTCTACCGGTATATAGAGAGAATACTACCTACCTACCTACCTACCTACCTACCTAGTCCTCTAGAGACCGACCTGGTCCATCGTAGTTGGACTTAAAGTTTTAAGAGTAACTACCTAGTACCTACCTAGTATCTAGCAGTATTCTCCAACAACCCCCCCTCCATCTCTTGATTATCTTCAAGACATGCATATTCCAGAAGTGTGAAGAAATAATACCACACCACTCCACCACTCACTTCAAATGTATCATTAAGTCACTCACATACAGCTATCCATGCCAATATTACACCAAGCAAGCCATACCTGAACCCAATGCATCTTATCCCATCCCAATGCATCTCCATCAGCATATAGACATCTCAATCAATCCTGTTTTCATTTTCGCCATCCATCCATCCATCTATGGTACTCATCCATTCATTCCATCTATTCCATCATTCCATCATTCATCCATCAATCCACCCCCAAGAATTTCAAGAATTTAATAAAAAATAATAATAATGAGGTCGCCCCCCACAAAAAATGGTGGTGGCTGAAGAACGACTAGCTAGGTAAAAACACGAACTCTCTTTCGTCTCCGCGATCAGCTCATCGGAAATCGGAACTCTCGGTAATTGTCTCGTCTTGTCTTGTCTTGTCTTGTCATCTTGTCGTCTTATCTACCTCCACGTACAATTTAATTTTCTGGCATATATCGATCTATCTTTCCCAAGTATCTATCCACGATACCTTTCCATCAAACGCATGCATGCATGCAACGACAGCTGAAAATCTCACGTTACTGAATCCTACCTACCTTGATCTACCAACCTACTAATATATGCCACGCTTTATCTGTCCTCACTTTCCCAACTCGGTGATGATAAAACAAAAGTAGCTTCAGGTTTCAGATAGTGAAGGCTCAATAGACAGACATCTTAACTGGAGGGGCGGGGCGCTTAGACTTGGAAACTCGTTATATGTCTTGATAACTGTATGCAACTAACTCGAGGGTGGTTGAGCCAAACCTTCTCGCTCGATAAGATTTATTACATACCTATCTGTACATCTCCCTACTCGAGGCTCTTCATAAGATGATTGGGAGGAATGAGATCAAGATAAGATCGTATTTTAATACATAAAGCACTAAGAATACATGAATGTGGCATATTCAGCTTGTGTGATATCTGTGTTTCGAAATCTGCGGCTTGTATTCTACGGGTGTTGTGAAATGTGGTATTGATACATAGAGATGCGTGGGGGACATGAAGGCTGAAGAATTGGAGAGGTAGAGGAGATGCATGAACATTGGAGGGTGGGTGGATGGATCACTGCTAACCTAGCGGATCAAGTCTTTGGGATGAGACCTATGGATCACTTTGGGGGTGCGGAGTCCGTAGATTTGGGGTCCCGGTCAAGTACCGGTATCATATTTCACTATTCCATCTTGACGTCAATATCCATCTTTATGGTGCGTACTCAAGTCATTTTCCATATACATGGCGGGATTGTCAAAAATCACTGTTATCAAGAGCGCTACTTTGCCTAGAGTCTCAAGTTCGAAATGTATGTTCCCAGAAACTAGTAAAACGTGCAAACCATTGTACCAAACTTCGATTTTCGTTTTGAAAGCATAAATGACATGGGTGAGGCCAAAAGATTCAGGAGCACATCTTTCCGTGTCGTTCCGGGTGTAATTGTGAAACCTTTGATCGATAACTCCTGTCTACGTCTAGTGAAGATTTCCACGACGATCCCATATGCACTTTTAATCATATACCCATGCGGCCATTGTGGTGTTGAATTGCTTAATTGGTATACTACCCGCAAGGCTGTGCTCATTATTGCCGCCCTCTTCGAGTGCCCAAATATGACTTATCATCAACCATCCTCCCAGTCCATGCTAACAACTCCAAACCAACCATTTAGACCGATGATGGGTACAACATGATGCGAACGGATGCGCCGAAGGACTTAGGTGGGAGGTTTTGTCTGAATCTAGCACGTACGACACCGGAGTTTCCTTTGGCACAAATTAGTATTTGATTCTCAGCGAGAAGCACATCGGATTCCTCATACCGTGTGGTCTAGCGATCTTTCCCCAGATAACTCTAATCTTTGATCCTCTAACCTCCTTTGATGCACGGTAAACGAAAGCAACCTTCTTTCCGCAGTAGAAGCTGTCATTCTGTTAGGATCTAGAAATGTTCCAATATCGTGATATAACCTACTTGGCAGCCTCGGTGTTGTTGACACCCTCGATTTGGATCAAGCTGGTGCCTGGGGTGGTGTTGCGCTTGCCGCGTTGGTAGCTCAAATGGCGTCCCCTGAAAATATCCATATCAGTATATGTCCGGTAATTCAACTCAAATAATCCATTTCAATCAAACAGTCGAATCCGTAGGTGCGTTGTCGAAACCTCCTCTCCATCAATCTCTGACCCTTGTCCCACTTCCAGCCTCCATATCGCTATTCGAATCCAGAATATGCTCGTTGATCGGAATAAATTGTAAACTTACTTAACATAGACTAAAAAGATACAAAAGTCAGCAATTGATTCAAGAACAAACCGCAGCCTTGCTTAAGCATAACAAATTTGCCTTCGTCTAAGGAAAACTGCAACTTCGCAATTTTCCTTAACTACTGCCTCCTCTCCAAGGTTCACACAGCCAATGCTATCTCGAAATCAGGGTTACTCACGTCTGTGTCCGGCTTCGGTAGGCATTTTGGCGAAAGTCTCTCGTGGATTTGAGAGGGAAGACTTCGTTCGGTTTGGCGTAAATGGTTGTCGGCGTCGAGGATGGTTTTTTCGTCTTTCCAGAATGCACACAATTCCTAGAAGTTTAGCGAAAAACTAGGGCTGCCAGGATATCTGACTAAGCATCCAGAAGCGTGATTTATTGTTCTCTGAAATTTAAGGTATTAAGAAGCGGGGATTTTGAACGGGAGAATTCTAGGAATAAGTTCCGATGTATCCATTCGCAATCACATCATCATCATCATCATCATGGAACAGCAAAGGAGAGAAAAAAAGATGTTAACATCGCTATAGTTTGCGAAGAGGACTATGCAAAGTGTCAATATCAGACATCGTCGAAAACATGATGGAGGCTATTTTTCCAGTTATTTTGAAGACCAGGTTCGCTTTCTTTCGCACCATCCTCTCGGTCCTCTTTGGATTACAAGAACAGCATTGTTGTAGAATCCAAGAAGGTAGCGGAAGAAAGTAAGAATGTACAGAGTAAAAAGGTAAAATTTTGTCTATTCAGTCGATGTTTCAAATCCCGAGACGATTTTCCCGAGCTTGCCTTTTGAGAATTCTTAAGTGAACTGATGATATTGATTTGATGATCGGTGGAGTGTTTACCAAGGTAGGGGTGGATGAGGACCGGCCGAAAAGTCTCCTCTCTCCAAAGTACCTACCTATACGATTGTAATAATAATCCAAATGAGCTGAAACGGCATATCGCAAAGACATCCATCCATCAAATCATCAAAGCCCCGAGTACGGAAGCATACTCCGTAGTTCTAGAGCCCCAAGCGACCATTAAATGCTAATTTAGCCATTCGGGTTACTGGCTCTCTTTGTTTTGACAGCAACATTACTTTCGTGGAAAATGGCTTCAGAAGTCATTGTCAACGTATAACAATAGAGTAATGCTTTGGGGGAGCTCCTTGAAGGGATCTATTGGCACTTTTGTCAAGATTCACCGAGCATTACCATCAGTTACGATGCAACATGCTTTATAATCGGACCCGTAAGAAATCGAAGCCCCCCTTCCCAATCTTCCCAAGAGGGCATCGGTGATAAGTGAGGGGCGGTCGGGCCTTGTCAAGTAGGTACAAGGTATTCTGGAACTTGGAAGGTAGAAGATAGATGGTATTGGATGCGATGGCTATGGATGTGGATGTGGATGTGGGTGTGATGGCTGTGGATGAGCATGACTATGACTATGGCTATGGCTATGGCTCGCAAGGAAAGCTTTATACTCGTAAAAGCTTCACTATAATGAGATGAGAGAGCAAGAGTTACATCATTAACACAAGAAGTCTTTCGAGTTCTAAAGAGTGAATTGAATATTGACTCCTATTCAAAGAAAAAAGAATCGATATAATATAATCCATTCAACATATATTAAAAAGTACAAAGATCACAAATCATTAGGAAATTCAAAAGGTTGGGTTGTGTACTGGGTACTTTAAACATAAGACAGGTCTGTTTTGGGTTCGGAGGCTACCCGGAAATACTTCTCGTCCGTCATACATCCCATCAATCTTAGCGGGGTCGAGTCTTTCATCAAAAGCGGACAAACCCAACATTTTTCTTGAGCTTCTTCTCAAACTTTCAATCCCTCTTCACTTAAAAGCCTTGTTGGTCTCCAGGAAAATTTGATTGTTTCTCCCTTTCTGCCTTTTTTCACATATCATAAACAATACCTACAAAATGGCCGACACCGTTATCAAACCAGAGGAGTCTGGCAATGCTGGGTAAGTTGGTTCATTTCTTCAACCAATGTACTTCACACAACGTCATTCACATCAACAACACTCTTCACATATTCAAAATGCTCACTCTAAGGGGCTAACCCGGGTCTCTCGGACTGTGATGAATTTCTTGCTTTCCATCCTCTCTCTGGACATCTCAACCCCATTTCATCCGGATAATGACTGATTGCCTTGCCCCACTACAGATCTCTCGAACTGAAAGACAACACTGTTATCATTGTTTTGGGAGCTTCTGGTGATCTTGCAAAGAAGAAGACTGTAAGCAAAATCCTCTAACCCTAGATTCTTTATCTCACTAACATATGTGATTGTAGTTCCCAGCTCTTTTCGGTCTCGTAAGTGGTGCAGAATACCTCCAGCTGAAGATCCAATATTAATGCCACCATAGTATCGCAATCAGTTCCTCCCAAAGGATGTCAGAATCATTGGATATGCGCGAACGAAGATGGACCACGAGGAATATATTAAGAGAGTTAGATCATATATCAAGACTCCCACCAAAGATATGGAACAGCAACTTCAAGAGTTCTGCGATATCTGTACATATATCTCTGGACAGTATGATAAGCCAGAGGGTTTCATCGAGCTAAGAAAACACTGCGAGGAGTTCGAAAAGGGAAGAAAAGAAGCCAACAGAATCTTCTACATGGCCTTACCTCCCTCCGTCTTCACAACTGTATCCCAACAACTAAAAGCAAACGCCTATCCAGAGACCGGTGTTGCAAGAATCATTGTAAGATACGAGATTTCCACAAGATTGGATACTATTGCTAACAACTTGTAGGTTGAGAAGCCATTTGGAAAGGATTTGGGAAGTTCCCGCGAGTTACAAAAGGCATTGGAGCCAAACTGGAAGGAAGACGAGATCTTCCGTATCGATCATTACCTTGGAAAGGAGATGGTCAAGAACATTTTGATTTTGAGATTTGGTAACGAGTTTTTCGGTGCTACATGGAACCGAAACCACATTGATAATGTTCAAATCACATTCAAGGAACCTTTTGGAACCGAAGGCCGAGGAGGTTATTTCGACGAATTCGGTATCATCAGAGATGTTATGCAAAACCATCTTTTACAAGTCCTCACCCTCCTCGCCATGGAGAGACCAATCTCATTCTCTGCAGAGGATGTTAGAGACGAAAAGGTCCGAGTGCTTCGCGGTATTCCAGCAATCGAGCCAAAGAATGTCATCATTGGTCAATATGGCAAATCCTTAGACGGAAACAAGCCTTCCTACAAGGAAGACGACACCGTACCAAAGGACTCTAGGTGCCCCACCTTCTGTGCTATGGTTGCATATATCAAGAACGAGCGATGGGACGGTGTTCCATTCATCCTAAAGGCTGGTAAGGCTCTTAACGAGCAAAAGACCGAGATCCGAATTCAATTCAAGGATGTCACATCTGGTATCTTCAAAGATATCCCAAGAAACGAGCTTGTTATGCGCATTCAACCAAACGAGAGTGTTTATATTAAGATGAACTCCAAGTTGCCAGGTTTGAGCATGCAAACTGTTGTCACTGAGCTCGACTTGACCTACCGCCGCCGATTCTCTGATCTCAAGATCCCAGAAGCATATGAATCCCTCATTCTTGATGCTCTTAAGGGTGATCACTCCAACTTTGTTCGTGATGATGAGCTTGATGCAAGTTGGAGAATCTTTACCCCACTCTTACATTACCTCGACGATAACAAGGAGATTATCCCCATGGAATACCCATACGGTAAGAAACATTCACATTATTCACCCTGTACTTTTGACCCAACAAAAAACTAATCTGATAATAGGCTCTCGTGGACCCGCCGTCTTGGATGACTTCACCTCTTCCTACGGATACAAGTTTAGCGACGCAGCTGGTTACCAATGGCCAACTACCCAAACCGCTCCTAACAAGCTGTAAATTGGTGTTTTAGTCACCAATAAATGAATAACTAGATACCTGGTATGAAGGCACGAGATTGATAGATAGATACGACGATTCATGAAGGATTCCCATACACATATTTGGATGGAGGTTTTTCTTCATATTTATGATAGCTGAATGAAAAGCCAAATTTACATAATGAACAAAACCATGCTTTTTGCCTGTGGAAGGTGACCAACAAAGTCACATTATCTCTTCTGTGATGATACTCCGACAAGTTCATCCACAAGTAAGTCACAACTCGGGATTGAGAATTTGCAAATCCGAAGTCCTCTAGTGAAGACTTACATCCATTGTGTGGATTTGATTACCATATGCCTGAAGGAGAGGATGTTAGAATGATAGTTGTCAAACTCGTCACACAGTCTCAATCATTACGGCTCCTATTTCTTTAGCATCTTTCTGATCAAGTCATTCTAATAAGATCTAGAGATGAAGATTAGTTACGAGGTAATTGAATGGTGGAGATGGTAGGGAGGAAGGTGAGCTGGAAAGTTTACATTTTTTTTTTCGCGGTCTTGCAATCTTATATGTGAGGATGTTTTGAGAATGAAGTGGATTAGGTTAGATTGAATGGAATGGAATTGAATCGAATGTTTATGAGAATTTGGAGTGTGAGAATTGTATGGAGGGTTTTTGGGGGGTTTTTGGGGGGTTTTTGTTTGTTTGTTTGTTTGTTTTTTGGTTTTTGGTTTTTTGTCTGTTTGCGAGATGGATGGATGGATGGATGGATGGAGTCTTGATCATTGAGTTTGAGTTTTATTTTGGAATAGTGTGTGGTGTGGTGTATCATGTATGTGTAGGAGGGGATTCTGTGGATAGGAGAGGATTTTGTAGATAGGAGGGTAGAGAGGCTTTGTTGTGAGATTTTAAAGAAGTGTGGGTGGATATTTTCAGTTTCTTGTGGTATTTATTTATGCGTTGTTAGATGAGTTGTAGTTTATAGATTATGGGTTTCTATTTCTTTTTTGCGTAGAAATGGGAGGAAGGGATGAAGGGATGAAGGAAGGAAGGAGGGGGGGTGATGATGTTGATACTCGGAGGGATACACGTGTGAAAGGCGGACAGGTTCATTACCAAGCTATATTTCTCTCTTTTTTTTGGCTTTAGGCAAGTTTATCTCCCTTTGGTAGACAGAGGAAGAGGGGGGGTTGACTTCATTTCGCAACTTAGATGGAAGGGTAGCATGTGCCAAGTACTATATAAGTAGTTCTTACGTCGCTACATAAATCTTAGTGAGGTGGTACGATGCGATGCGATGCGATGCGATATGATATGACAGTGATACAAGTACTTGAGTACATAGCTTCGCACTTTTATTTTATTTTCGGGAGTGAAATGAAATGAGAGCAAGAGAGAAATGATACGAGATGAGATGATACGAATTAGCTCTCGGAGAGCATAGGTATGCAGGGTAGTCTTGTATCATCGTATGGAGCTACACTTTGGACTTGGTTTGGTTTGAAATTTGTTGTATCCATAAAAGAGAATCTTGGACTTTTGTTGTATGGAATACTCCTGCTAAAATCACATCTGACATAGGGTCCCCTGATATCTTGTGTTACTGAATATCAATCAATGTTTTTATCTGTCTGTCCTGGTGGTCTCTCGATCGAGAAATATTCTTTGATGGTTGATTGGAGGGATGATTTCATAGCTTCTTGATTGGGTTGTTAGAATTGGGTATTAGAAGGAGATTTGAATACCTAGTATCGTTCATTCATTATTCATTCATTTCCTGATCTTTGGACACAGATGCGAGGACTACTGTGGGGGAATTCCCTGGCTGGTGAGATGCTTCTGTTTGAACTTTGGAGCGATTTGGAGATACTGCATACTGGGTACTGGATGCGGATGTGATGATTAGGAGATCAGTTCAGGTCTTTTTGTGTTCTGTTCTGGTCTGTTTGGAGTTATAGTGATGGATTGGGTGGATTGGGAGTGTGCGCGTGGAGATGAATTGGAATTGATGTCAGAGGAAGTTGAATGAAAAAATGAAGAAAATAGGGTTCTCTTCCCTTTCATCTTCCCAGAAACCAGATACATTGAAGTGAAGAAGCGAAAAAGCGACGAATATAACGATACATATGCATAGAATATACGAAGATAAAATACAACACAATATCCATCTCCCCCCTTCTTCATCCGCGAAAAGTTCAATGTAGTTGGGTATGTATGTATGAGTTATTCGGATTTCATTTTATCGATTGTTGATATATAGGATGGTCTGGTATGCTCTGGTATGCTCCGGTATGTTCTGTTCTGGTTTTATATCTTCCCGATTTTTTAGTACTTATATACACTTCCCCTCCCACCTCTTATTCATTCCTATCATGAATTGCTACATCATTTTCGGTTTCTATGTTTCCTATCTATCTCTCTATCTTTTCCTTTTCTTCTTATTTTTCTCTCTCGCTTTTTTGATACTAATATCATCATCAACAAATCTCAATCTCAATCTCAATCTCAATCTCAATCTCAATCTCAACACCAGCTCATCCATCCCTCCATCCCTCCATCCCTCCGCACACCGCACACCGCACACCGCACACCGCAAGAAAATCCACACAGTACAGTATCTCCCCCCGACAGAGGATATGTTGAATTCATCCCATTTGTTGAGATAGAGAGTAGTTGTAAGTACATATACTCGAGTAGTTATCTAGTTGTATGTGTATGTGATTTCTATCTCGCTTTTCTGCCCATCTACTTATTTATTTATCTTCCCGTTGGAGATTTGCTTCACATACATACATACATACATATATCTATATCTATACTACATACTACATACAAAGTAAGTAAATCATCAAACCCCTGAGATCTCGTGGTGTTGATCGTATCAACCTAAACTAGCGAGTTACGATAATCTAACTTAAGTTAGATCAGATATGTTTTTCAGAATATGCAATATGCGAGGATAAGGGAAAGAAAGAAAGAAAGAAAGAAAGAAAGAAAGAAAGAAAGAAAGAAAGAAAGAAAGTACGACATACCTACATATCTTGCGTCAAGGATATCCGAAGAAGTGATCAGCTCGGTAGTGTATATTTATGCTTGGACGGGAGGAATTCGTCGGCCTGACCATGTTAGGCGAGTGAAAAGGGGATGGATGTTTGATTTTTGGAGGTGTGGATTATAGGAGGGGGGGTATGATGGTGGCTGTATATACTATACATAGAGAGTTTTTGTGGGTGAAATTTGTAATGTAAGATTTGTTATGTATGGTGGTGGATTGTGATGGGTGTATTGATAGGTATAGTAATGTAGTTGAGCTGATGCACCAAATATCTATCCATTGACAAGTTATAAGGTTATATTCTTAGCGTACAAAGTATCATACGCATAACGCTTGAAATCTTCTATTCATACATTCTATATATCATACACTGTAATTCCTAATGATACCATGAACACTTTTCCATCTATCCGAATCCTATCCCTAACCTAACATCATTCCAAGATGAGAGTACACACTCAGTTAGGTGCTGCACCAATCAACCCCAGGATTTACAATCTTCCTCTCTGCCCAAGCCCAAACCTCACTTCGATTTATCCGTACCGTTGATTAAGTTATTAAATAGTTTGCCCACGGCAGACGGCTATAATTGCACAAGTATTAGCCAAGATCCAGCTTTTTCATCTTCACCTAAACATCTCCTCTTGCGGCTACTTCATCTCTCTATCCTCTCGAATTTGCCCAAAAGTACTTCACCCAATACCCACACCCAACATCATATATCTCCCCATCATCACCAAACCCCTCCAGACTCTCCTTTCCAGTTCAACAACCCTCAACCATCCCCCTCCCCACCCATCTCCCTTCTATGGAGGGAAAAAAGACAAGAAAAAAGAAATTCTCACCTCAACCCTCTGATCACTAAACCCCTCACTAAACTTCTCACTCCCCACCCCCTGCGCCACCTCACTCCCCGGTTTCTGCGACTGCGAACCGAGTGCTGAAGCGTGGCCAGGCGTATGATTATTCGTCGCTCCGGCGCGGGAATATGCCGATTCAATATTTTGTACTGGGATTTGACGTTAGTAATGGGTAATCATAAAGAGCGAGGGGAGGGGAAGTGAAGAAAAGGCGCAGAGAAATGGGGAGGACGAGGAAAGGAAAAAGAATCTCACCACCAGGAGTTTTAAACGAAGGCAGCAAATCGCTTAGAGCAGATGTGCTTTTCATATCGTCGTGGGAATGGGCGTTGGAGTTGGACATTTTGTGTCTATTCGTATGTGTATATGTATATATGTATGAATGAAATTCCAGTATTCGATTCCCAATACAAGAGTTCTCCCGAATAAATAGACAGAAGATAAATATAATTAGAAGTACAAAAGATACCAAAAAGTAATCCGAATCCCAATTCGTCTTTAGCGATACAAAATACAAATCAATGTAAAGTTAGCAACAAATCAAAACAAAACCACATAAAACGAGATGAATCAAGAAACTATTAATACCACAAACCCGCAGAAGGGAGGCGAGAATTCTTCTCTTCCTCCCGCATCGATCCCAAACCCAAAGTAAAGTAACCCAGTACGGTACCTGATACTATGGAGATACCTACCTAGGTATCGTAGACAAGGTTTTCTACCAACGACCTAGTAGTAGCTTTTACCCCAAATATGGCAATTCGATTGGAATTGCTCACTTACATTCTAGTACATACACACAGAATTTTGGATCTCGGTAGGAGATGCTTCTTTTGCTCATTATGTCATAGCCAGGTGATAGCATAGCATAACATCGCACAGTACTTGTATATCAAATCAATCAGATCGTGTTACGAGTACGAGTACCCACCTACCCACCTACCCTATCTACCTCCTCCTCTCAAACTCCCACACTCCTCAAATATATCTACCTAGTGACAAGTTGCAACTTACCAGTAGTATCGAAACGCAATAGTTGCGTTGCGTTGCAATGCACCAAATCCCCCAAATCAACTCGTCATACATTCCATCCCATCCCATCCCGTCCCTCCCCACCCACAACCAAGATTCCCACAACGGGTCAGGGCCCTCCGGATCCTGGATGCATCCCGGTACTTACTCGATACCGGAACATCACTAGTGTGGTCCCCGAAGATCTGAAGAATCCACTTCTTACTTCACCCCTCGATGTGGTGTTGATTGTTCCTTGTCAGATGTGAATATTGGGAGTTGGGATCGGGGGTAGTGGGTGGTTTGGATGGGGAGTCGAAATGCTATTTGATGGGTTTGTGGATTTAGGGATTGTATATTAGTGTATGTGTATATGTGTGGAGTAGATTAGGAGTTTTATTATTTCAAATCATGGGGAATGATATCACAGGATAATGTGATGTGTATAAACAGATAGATAGATGTGTTTTGAAATTGTTTTTCGATATAATTTAAAGGGTTATCATAATGAATAATGGACGTCAGCCATCTCCATCCCTATCTTCCAATCGCCAGATCCGAACACCGTTCATACTGCGTCGCTAGCAATAACAAATGCCCGCTATCGTTGTAAATCGACCTTGTATCTCCTCTTCCACCCACTGTACATTCGTTCTCCTAACGCCTATGCTAGATTTCTCAATCCACCCACATCCACACCCATAGTTCTAATCATATCCATATCCATATCCGCACACTCTATCCCTCCCCCTCTTATCCCCAAACACTATTTTAAATCACTGCCCCTTGACAATTCTACATCCACGAGCATTAGCCCAAGTTCCATTCAATCCTAAGCCTCTATGCCTTCTCTCCCATTTTTCCTCACCTCCCATCCCCTCCAAGCACAAAAATAGAAAAATAAAAACTTACGAGTTCCATATCTGTCCCACGAATCCCGCCTTGGGAGCCTGCTCTGCAAAACTCTCTCGTCTAGCTTTTGTAGCCGCATCACTATTCGAGCGTTTCTGTGCCTGGAGTCCGGAGAAGAGAGTGCCTTCTTGAGAGCCCTATGTTGTGTGTTGATGATTAGTGAGGGGTTCTGAGTGGAAGATGTGTGGAGAGTGAATGTATGAGTGAATTGGTGTGATGTTTGTGCATGAAGTGTGTTCATCTTGATGAGAAGAGTATTGGAAGGGAAGGAAATAAGTGAGGGAGACATACACGTCTGTAATTAACGTTGTTGGCTGGAGTAGCAATGCTGCCAGTTCCTCCCTTGACTGCGGATGTTTGTTGGGAATTCATTATTGCTGGTTCGTTGGTCGACTGATTGATTGATTGAAATGTATTGTATCGTGTTGTATTGCTACTCTGTGTGAGACAAGTAGTAAAGACGATTGGTATTTGTGTTGAAGATGTTGATGAGATATTAAAACAAATTCCAAATCAACACGAGAAAAGCTCTCCTAATATACTTCTATACATCTCTACTATCCCCCACCTCCCTCCTCCTCTCCACCAATTCCCAGCCAGCTAGTCCGAGCCTCCAAACCCCTCAAGCTTCATGTGCAGATAGATCCAATAGCATAGGATCCGCAACCCCCTTACCAATCAAACTCTATCTGCACCTATCAAACAAAGGAGATCTTGGAAAAGGAATTCATTTTGGCCCAATCAATCGACTCACAATCATGATTCATGACATGTTTTTCGATCTTCGATCTTGTACATCAAATCAGAGCCAAATCTTCGAATACACATCTCACGTCAAAGTACCACTTTACCCCGCAAACCTCGCGTGATTCTCTACCATGTACTTACTAGACAGGCATATCGTATACATGTTGAAAATCAAGGGTCTCATCTTGAACACTTCATCAAAGCAAAGCATCGTCGTATTCGTACTATTATCTAAGCAGGGGAGTATCAACTTACACTTTCACACTTCTCATACTAGACCATCCACAAGGCATCATCATATCAAAGAACAATTCAATGGGAGATAGAAATCGACGTCTATTGAGGTCCATCGATCGAGCACGAGCATTGATCCCAATGATGCAACTTGGAATGTGGGGGGATCCATAGAAACCAATGACGAATTGACTACCATACCATACCACACCGTGCATTCATTTGGGGAATCTCGGAATCAAAGAGATAAACTTTGGGATAAGGTTAACCCTTGATCATCGGCGTTTTAAACTTCCGATGGCCGACTTGGATTTTCACTCCCGTCTGCGGTTTCTGATATCGAAGATTCAAAGTATCCTGGAGGGATGAGTAGAAATCGATGAATTGATTGATTTTCTTTTTTCGAAATAGTCTGCCTCCACGGCAGTGGCCCTCAGAGAGCCAGCGAAGCGTCATTCTCCATTTATCATTCTCCAATTCATTAATAGAAATTCAGTTGACAGCTTGTAAGACAACATCTTTTGCTCGTTCCACTCGAATTTCTTTTCATATTTTATTCATTCCTGTTCCAGATTGTAATGCATAATGTATTCGTGGAAAAGAAAGGAAGATGAAAAGAAGAAACAATAGTCCATTGACTTCAAACATCGCTCTGAAAATCATTCAAGTGCAGATACTTTGTAGTAATCTGGCCAAGTTGACTACACTTCAAAATTCCAGCTCTCGAACATCAAGAAGTCCCGAAGAGTGTTGAGTAAAGCTAGTAGATAACTAGCATACTCCATGAAATCTCTACACACTTGTGCAATCTCAAATATATGGCAAGAGACCTTATAGCTCACGGATTTTTGTTTGTTCAAAGGTGTGGTTGAATACTTTCGAAGTGCACAAGAACTGATATAGATTCAGAGTGTTGAAGATTGATTTTAGTTTTGCTATAAATCTATTTTATTGCACATCCGTCAATGAATCTAGAGCAATCTAGAATCTTGTACTCTTGCTTTTCAATGCGCTGAAGCAAGGAAATGCTATACTTGACTCATATATTCCATCGCTTTGCTCCAGTACCCGCGATATTACACCCGTCTGTTCAGAATATCACCAATAACAAGCAAGTTAAGATGTGAGGTTGGTGTGAATTTTGTTTTATTTCATATCACAAATATGCAATCAGCATTTGCAAGAAAAGCCGGCAAGCCGGTCGGTCTCTAAGGCCGCAGTCTTGATCCGAATAGGAAGCAAGCTGAACAGTTGGATGAACTGCTTCATTGTAATCTGATCCGTAGATGCAGTAAAGTACAACCAATGATGCCCCTTGTTTTCCTGTCAATAACTCCATAAGCCCACGTTACGACAAAATCCTAAAGAACTCGCCGAATCGATACACTCGAAGCCCATGCCATATTTTTTGATCGAAACGCTTATCTGACGATACCCTCGAAACGGTTCTTGAACCATCTAGGTTGAAATGTTAGCATAATCATTGACAATTAATTTTTCGGTGAACACATACTTGACGGTCTCATCACGCTTGATCTTGTGGTTGGCACCAATGGAGGTCTTGCAGCGACGACGCTTGGCAACACGCTCACCTGGGCGGGTCATGCAGGCGTAGAAATCCATTCCGTAAATACCGATCGCAGGGTCGTACTTGATACCGAGATCGATGTGTTCGGAGATACCGAAACCGAAGTTACCGGTCTCGGAGAAGTTGCGCTTGCGGAGCTCATATTCCTTGACCTTCAATCCACGCTCCAAAATTTCCTCAGCCTTTGGGCCACGGACGGTGACGTGAACAGCGATCTTTTCGTTACGACGGATACCGAAGGTACGGACAGTGTATCTGGCCTTGCCTGTAGTTCAAATGTTAAACAATTTCCAATGAATAATTGGTGTAATTGGTGTATGCCTACTGTAAACTGGGGTTTGACCACTCAATTGTTCCAAAACTTTGGCAGCACGGGTAAGTCTGTCACCAGATTCTCCGACGGAGATGTTGAGAACGAGCTTCTGGATTTTAAGCTCCTTCATGGGGTTTGCGGTCTTCTCTCCGGATGCAGCCATTTTGAATGATGCTGTTACGATTAGTCGTGGGGAATTGTCGTTTTTCGTCGTGGGTCGTCAAATTCAAAAACAAATTCGAAAAGGTCCAGTAAGTTATATTCGCTAATAAGTGCGCAAACCCTAAAAGGTGGGCGACGATGTTTAGGTAAGCATTTCTTGTAGCCTCGTGTTTGAGGCTTTAATACTTTTTCATTTGAAGCTCGAGCCAGCCTTGTACAATCTTGAAGAACCTCATATCAAGAACTCATATACTCATAATAGAGCTGTGAAATCAAAAGAAGTCATCGAGCTTCTATACACATTCTTTGAAAACCAGAGAGCCGTAATAACGCGCACTCAAAAGTTATCGTCATGGCGAACAAGCAGGGAAAGATGGTGAGTTTAATACCCCCTTCTTGAAACCGTTACAAGCTTGTGTTGACATTATAGGCTGACATTTACTCTTTCTACAGGCCGGTCTCGTATGTGATATCCTTCAATGCAGCTATTGCAGCTTTGCGCGATCCTTTCGACCTGAGATGTGGACTGATTGAGTTATAGATCAACTACCGGATGAGAGTGACTATGAATGATGGACGTCAAATGGTCGGACAGATGTTAGCATTTGATAAGGTCGAATTCCTATGCATCAATCACAATGGGTCATGCTAACTATTCAATAGCACATGAACCTCGTTCTCGCCGATACCGAAGAATTCAGACGCGTCAAGCGCAAGGCACCAAAAACTACAGCTGCACCTGGAGCTAGTTCCACTGCTCCACCTCTTGTTGAAACCGAAGAAAAGCGTACATTGGGTCTTACTATTATTCGGGGCACACACGTTATATCTCTTTCTGTCGAATCACCCCCACCAGCAGATCCAAGTTCTCGTTTAGGTGCCAGCGTCCCAGGTGGTGCTGTACCATCAGCTGCTATGGCTGCTGGAACTGGAATCGCGCGACCAGCTGCTGGAAGAGGGGGCTTGGCTGGTCCTGCTGTTGGAATTGGTGGTTTCCCGGGTATGCCAGCTCCTCCGCCATTTGGAAGAGGTGCACCACCTCCAGGATTTGGTGGTGGATTCCCTCCTCCAGGATTCCCTGGTCCACCAGGTCCACCAGGAGGTTTCGCTCCACCTCGCAGATAGATGTCTGAAGAATAATGGGTTACACGATCATGTCAAATTGAATCTTAAAGAATATTCTCAGAGGAGCATGCTGCATATAATCTGATGAAGGGTCAAGGTAAATTGAACATGATGATCGGTGAAGAAGTAAGAGAATAGAGATCCAAAGGAAACTCATGGACATGCATGATGGGAGCAATGCAGAGAAGGTTAAATTCAATCAGAATAAAGGCGTTGAGGGGTGGCTTTTGACTTCACATACCAAAATTCGCAAATTTGTAGCATAAAAGCAAGCAAGCAACGCGACAACGCTAATTGAATTCTATATAATTTTGCTCATTCTCTCAGTGCAGGTGTTGCAGTTCTCACTCACATCATTAAATTGATTTAAACTTAGCATTCTCTCTTCTTATTTTCCCCAAAAACTCACCCATCAAATTCCAGTCCCGTCACCACGTGACACAACCTCAAAATATAATCTCGGACAAATTCAGGGTAAATCCGATCCCAGCACGTAGTTCCGTCCGTCCCATCAAAACCTCTTTTGGCAGCTGGGTATCCAACAACAACAATCACATCACCATCCAGAATACCTCGAAAAATATTCAAGATGGCTGCGTTGGTCAAAGCTATTAATGCGAAGATTCGTAGTAACCCTGCGGTTAGCTATGTTTGTTCTACTCGTAAGTTCACTTATTCTTTTTAAACTGGGAAAGAGGGGAGGAGGGAGAGAGCTGGGATTCCGGGATGGGTGGGCATTGGCAGGATCAAATTGAGAGCTGCGTGGAGAATTAGAAGTGATCTGAGGAGGTGGAAGTTGATTCCGGTATTGGGAAAGATTGAGAGTGAGAATGAGGAGAATGGGTGGGGAGTTGACGGGCCAGAAACTCGGATTCCAAAATCCAGATTTCGCATTTGCAGCTCTGAAATCTCATAGAGCGTATGGAATATATACATGAGATTATCTACTAATACCACGATCAGATTTCTGGGGTCCAGTTTCCAACTTCGGTATTCCCGTCGCCGCAGTAATGGACACACAAAAGAGTCCTGATTTGTATGTCTCTGACTTCTTCCCTCTTCCTACTTCAAATTCATACTTTTTAAAACAAGTGGCTAACAATCTCTCTGCAAATAGGATTTCGGGTAAAATGACTTTGGCACTTTGCATTTACTCCGCAACTTTCATGCGCTACTCCCTCGCTGTCACACCACTTAATCCTCTTCTCTTTCTCTGCCACTTCGTAAATGAAGGCGCACAACTCACACAGGGATACAGATGGATGCAATACCATCAATGGGGAGGCAAAGAGGCCGAAGCCAAGGCAAAGATTGGAACTGGGGTAGAGGGTGTTAAGGAGAGTGTCGTGGAGGCTGTGAAGAAGGCCGAGGCAAAGGTTGAGAAGGCCGTTGGAAAATAAATTTGCGGCGTGGCACTTAAGTGAGAGAGATGAGGGAAAAGAGGAGATTGGTGAGATGGGAGAGGCGCTTTGCAACACTGTACTCGTACAATGGGTTATGGGCTATGGGAGATGCGGATGCTGGAGTATCAAAAAGATATCAGAGATTGCGTGCGTGCGTACGTTTGTGCATTTTACCTAGAGGGGTAAAGCAATGCAAAAGATGAAGACAGACAGATGATGGATGGAATTCTTAATGCAATTACGAGCTGATACCTATTCAATAAAAAGATCACGATTTTTGCATTTTTGAACTTGGCCGAAGAAGTCTATATATGTTCGTTGCGTTGATGTCTAATCGAGCTTTAAGACAGTTTTTGTTCTTAAGAATTGTTCAATCACTCCTCACAAATACTACAAGAGACTAAACTTTTGGATGGTCTACAATATACGGTTAGGTAGGTTCCAAGTTTGTCGAGTTAAGACGGTGTATATATACATTGCATACTACACAAGTATTTAACACAAGCTATACAACAACCCAGCCCGGCATCATCCAGATATGGATGCAAAAGGCAAAAGGCAAAAGGGCTAACAATCAAATCTTCCAAGCGGCGAGAATCAAAACATCCGTTGGTTAACATGTTGGTCTGCGGCACGGATTGCGGCACAGATTTCATTTCTGGGGATGCGTGGGTACTAGGTGGTGGTTGGACGACGAGGTATATTTGGAAAGGGGAATGGGGAGTTGGAAATGAGAAAGGGGAAATGAGATATGAGAAGGGGGGAGGGAGGGGTAAGGTGAGAGGTGAGAGGTAAGAAAATCAATCGGTTGATTGAAAGGGAAGTTGTGGGAGTTGAGCATGTGAAATGATAGGATTCTTAAGGTGATGAACGGGGTAGGAGAGGAGAGGAGAGGAGGACAGGCAGATTATAACGACAAGTGAGAAGGAGTAGGATTAGGGGAACAGTATATTCTACTATGTTGGTAGTAGGTAGTTGGTTGGTTGTAATAGAGATTAGTAGTGAGTTATATCATATACGTAGAGGGTGCGAATCTTGATTACCTGGCTCATTAGTATCATATCGTATCATCGTATCATACAAATTTACCAGAGAAATGTAAAATGCAATGATTAGTAAAAGGAAATATTGTTTACTAGTGGGTACATCGGTGGTATTAGGCATTATATATATATATATATAGAAAATAAAATAAAATAAAAGAAGGTGTATTGTATAGTAGTATACTAGGGAGAGAAAAGGAAATGAGATATCGATTCCAACATTATCATACATGTTAGAAGCTAGGGAGAAAGACAAAGTGGTGTGATGGGGTTTCATCAATGTGACGCTGGGATGCTGTTAAGAGTGACTTTTCAGATTGTGAAATCTTGGGTTTTTGGAGAGAGGCTCGAGAGGGTGGCTTGTAAGTTGTATATATATACATATGTGTGTGGGAACTAGGGATGGATTGTTTCTATTGCATTGCATTAGGAAGAGAAATTGAGAGATGAGTGTGGAAAGAGGGAAATTGGTTTGGGGGGAAAGAAAAGAGAAGATTCGAGATGTGGATTTCTCATGGATTTAATGTAATCTAATGTGATGCTGTGAGTTTGTGGGTATGGTATGGTATGGAATGGGATTTGATGAAACGAGAATCAAATCAACGAACGAGAATCACGCATCGAGAGACAAGTAACGAGGAAATTGCAAAGGTATGATAGATAAATAGTAAGTAAGTATTCTTTCATTTTCATTGCGCAATCAATCTAGCTAGCGAATCTCTCCACCTCCAGATTCCCTTGCGTATTGTATTTTCAAAATTGCATCCAGCAATATTAATGTAGATTTCAAGTCCAGCTTCTTTCTTTTCAACGAGTGGGGGTTTCTTTTTGCTTTCTCTGGTTTCTTGCGGAGTCCAGGTTTCGTTGGGGTGGATGTGTTTATCCTGTCCTTCCTTTCATCTCTCTCCTCTGCTTTGTTCGTTCGGTTGTTTCATCCGCCAATATACTGTGGTAGTGTAATGCTACCCCTAGCCCCTTCATCCACACCCCTTCATCCATCCATCCATACACTTTAACTGTTAAAGTAAATAAAAAAAGAAAATTGTAAACGACTGCAGCGTTATAGGGAGTATCTTCCAACCAACCGACCAAACTCCGACCATCAAAAAGGTAGTCCAAAAAGAAATAGAGAAAAAGAAAATAAATGTCAAGGAACAATATAAAGTATGGGTGTGTAGTGAGTATGTCCTAGACACCAATCACACACGAGAACCCAAATTCAAATCCGAGTCCCAGCCCAAGAATTCCAAAAACTATCCACCCATCCCCTCACACCACAGAACCAAATAAATTATCTACATTCACACCTTCTTATTCCTCAACAATTCTATCTCCCCGAACCAGGAAGCGGACTAGCATATGCACCGGGTATCGGTACACTAGCGTAAGTTTGTTCGCCCGGCGCCGCATTCACATGTTCCACAACTCTCTGTTGTTGATGTTGCTGCTGCTGAGGTGGTGGCGGCGGAGGAGTCTGACCTTCGAATCCGCCCTGATCCATCTTCGGCGTGGCGCTTTGTACTTTAATCGGAGGTGCTTGTAGGGTAAACGGTTTCGCTGCACTCATTCCACCATACGTCTTTGCCTCTACAAATCTCGTTCCATGACCTTCCTCGGCATCCGGACCATTCTGGTACGCGCTCGGTGGGAATTTCGGAGATTTGGCATATTGGGAGTAGGAGGGGCTCAAGGGGCCAAAACCAGGCGTGTTGGGTGCAGATTGGGAACGGAGTTGAGCGAGGTACAGATCTGAACGAGCGCGATCGCGAATGGCCATGGACTTGCGAAGTCGCTGTTTGGAATAGTAGCGGTAGAAGACGACGCCGTAGATGGCGATGGTGATGGATTCGAGGACGACTTCGATGATGCAACAGACGAGACCCCAGGACTAGAGTGCAGATGTTAGAATGAATTACAAGCATGGATTGAACGAGGGGAGAAACTCACTTGCAATCGGCAGACTAGGGCATAGTCCACTTCTTCTTGAAAGATTTCTCGTCTTTTATTGTCGACACATGACCAGCCCCAGATATCTTTGTTATTTCCAGAGTTTCTTGCACCTTGTAAGATACCAGCTGCTACTGCCCACATAACTGTACTGAAGATGAAGTAGGCGACTGCAAAGAGCGTATAATAAACCGCAACCTTCTCTGCTCGCTTGTGACCTCCTCTCCAATAATTGTAAAAGACGACGAGACAAAGTGCAAGTGATACACAGGATACTGAAAGAACGACTATCTGGGGCCAAGTCTTTGTACCCTCTGCCCAGGGCGGAAGATTACTTCGGGCTGGTAATGATTTGGTTGCGTTGAAGATGGTGACGGAAGTTGAGATCATGGCGAGAACGATTAGACTACAGCTGAAGTTTACAAATCTTAGTAGTAGCTTTGCTACTCTGACTCTGGTCTTGACTTTCTGCTCAATTGTTAGTATGAATCAAGATCATTGTCTTGAAGATTCTCATACCAAGTCCTTGACTTGTTCCTTCTCAGTCATTTCCTCATGCTTTTCTAAAACCTGTTCCTCTCGGAATGTCGGACTTAATGGGTTCATCATTCTTCCCGGCGTACCGGGTACTCTTAATGCGCTTTTTAATGGTGATGATGGTGTAAGTGGCATCTCGACCGGAACACCTTGAGATTGTCTTTGATTGTCCGATATGTAGCCGAAGCCAATATCGGAGGGTTGTGATTGAGCCATGTATGCTTGTGATTTCGGGGCGTGGGAATCTGATGTGCTTGGAGGATCTGCAAACGGTGATCTCTTATCATCTACAGGAGAGTATACAGCCGTGGCCTCGGCGAATCTGGGTGTACGAGGAACTTTGAGTGATGAAGCTGATGAAGCTGTAGATGAATCGCTAGAGGATCGTGACTGTGTGAGGGGAGGTGGACGCCTCTTGTTTGTTGGTGGTGCTAAATAAATCAATGAGCATACGGATACATCAACGATAACTAATAGTCAGACTACTAACATGACATTGTGATGAATTGAAAAGGAAGAACAAATTGACGCAAGTTACTCGAGTATATCGTGAGGCCAAAAGAGACTTGACCAAAAGCACTATCAATGGAAGTGCAAGCAAGTAAAATGGTTAAAGGAAGAAAAGTTTGTACAATTAGAGACCAGCTACCAAGGGAGAAAAAAGACAAAACAGTTCTTGAAGATGAGGGGATGCCGTAGGGTTTTGTGTAGCGCGCGCAACAACGACAAAAGCAAGAAATTGGAATAAAATACCAGGCTTCGTACGACTGTTTGAAGAAAGCGGGAGATGGAGAGCAATGATATGACTTGTAGATCAGATGCAAGACCAGGATATCGGACACCTAGTGGCCAAATATTGGTCTCACACTGAAGGGAAAGAATATAACTGGATGAATGGTGGGGTCTAACCTTACAGATATTGGGACCGAAATAGACGCCCGCTGGTAGTGTGCATCAAAGATGCGTTTTTCTATTCGCACGAACTAAACAAAAGTAGAAAGTGTGTGGTTCTACCCGTAGATATATTGTCTAGATTGATGGGGGCAAGAACTGCGGTCCCAACACAAGGCTGAGTGAGATTTAATATAAATGATTCGACATTTGCTGGATTTTCAGCCACGAGAGGAATATCAAAGATACAAAAAAGATACTTTTGAACATACAGAAAGAGATAGAGAAAATTGAAAACGATATAGAAGACAGAAAATTGCAAGCAGAAATTACACGGGTAGAAGCAAATGAGTAAGGTGGTACTACCCATCTCTCATCTTTTTTTGGCGCCCACTCTTCACTACACCACCACTCAGGACCATTTTCTGACCTGGTCTTTATCGATGATTTGCAGAGCGGGGGATTTCAATTCCCTTCAATACTCCCGGGCTGACCTCTTTGGCACTTTGCATCTGCATATTGGATGTGTGAACGACGCAAACCAGGATATGATTGGAGGAAACAGATATTGATGCTTGAAGGAAACACATGCGAGTGAGAGTGAAAATTGAATCTTTCGGCTATGATTTGTTAGTGATGTACATGCTGCTTTTAAATCTGAGCATGGTGTGCACGATGAATAAACAGGGGACAGGAATCGCAATTTGTATATTGATTCCAGACTTTTGGTTGCATTTGTTGATTGAGATAATTCTTACACAACTAAAACAGCAACTAGTCCCCCAGCCTATCCGCATTAGCGAGGACTAGCTCGGGCGGTAAACAAATATGCTAGGTATGTCAGCACCAATCGCGATTTATCCATCCTCCCCCTTCATCAGCACGGACTTGGCGGCATCTACTTCTGTAAGAACCACAAGTACCATTTCTGATGGACCCTTGACCAGCATCACCAAAGTCTCTATCTACCGTATTGATCTTCAGAATCCAATCAATCCTTCATTATCAAAAGAAGCTTGGACATCTATCGTTGGATCATTCGATAGAGAATTTCAATGTCGATTGATATCCAATAGATAGATTTTCCTGCGATATTAAAGATCTATTTTTGCGATATTCTAACTTCATCTACGGAGTATGAAGGAAAACACTACCAGGCAAATAATCATAATGCAAAAGAATACCCATTAGATTTATCAAGCATCCACGCACTGCACGACGCAGGCTCGAGGCAGGTACCATACATAGGTACATACACACACACACACACATCATACATCCAGATAAAAGATTCTATATTTAAAGATGTGATAGTATACGCATACACATTCATCCGTATCAGTATTACTGGCTGTAGAGTATTAAAAAATTGATTAGATCAAATTATCAATTCAAATCATTTTTCCAGAGAATTTTTTATTCAATCCATGCAATCCATTCCAAGATATTTCCCATACGTCTGTTTCTATTTTGAACAGATCAAAGACAAACCACAATCCAGACGCCTTCGCGAATTCCCGCTCATCCGTTCCATTAGAAATCTAGATGTAACGATAACAAGAACAGTAATGATATTAATAAAACAGATCATAAGCACGAATAGGCTATTCTCCCAAAGTCCGTTATCCATCTGAATTGAATACTAGGCAAGCAGTTACCCGTACGAACACCCTCACACTGGGCTGCTGCACAAGACAAACCGTGGTTCTAGTGCTGACTCCATTCACCCATCATCTATCCTCTCAGGTGTCGAACGCACCAGTGAAAACCGACACCTACAATTTACAAACGCCTTTTCAACATTATTAAACCCCAGATGATATAATAATGTTCTAAAAAAAGTCCTTTGCACGTTGCAGATTCATGTTTTCAGTTGAAAGTCATGGCTGCATGTCTGGGCCGATCGGTCGACAAGAACGGTCTTATCATTTCCTGCCCAATCCCACGTTTCAGGAAGTCGCAAGAATTCGATGATTTTGTCTTACTCTGATTATGCACGTGGATTATACTACATATAGGTACTCCATGGGCATGATAGCAAAGAAAAAAATGTGCCTGAAAGCTCAATTAAAAAATAGTCACAAATGTTGAATTTTCATATCACGTTACGCCCTGTGGGTCGTTTCTATGGTAGGGTATCTCTAGAATTCTTCCCTCAAATGGGTTGAAGCAAGGTTTCCAACCTTGCAGTATCCGCTCGCTATCCCGAACTTTACGGAATAGACAATTTAGTGGTGGAACAAACGAATGCTTTGCTCGACAAATGTGATGTCAAGCTTTTCAGCAGTTTCAAAGACATATGAATCATTTTGACTGCCACTTGGTGCAGCAATGTACTTGACACCTGATCTTGCAGCACGGTAGACATTGTCGATGAATGGGAACTAGTCATGTTAGTAGTTTACAAAATGAGAGAATATAAATAACATAAACTTACAAATGCATCACTGGAAACTGCAACTTGAGTGAGTTTCGACATCCATTCTTCTCTCTCCTTTTCGGTGAACTCGGCAGGAACCTCTTCAAAGAACCCTTCGTATCCTTCACGCTCTGGACCAGATTTTGGCAATTCGCCACTGACGAGGAGATCAATTGCATTGCTCTTGTCAGGGCGCTTGGTACCAGTCTTGAACTTGATACCCAGAACACGTGGATGAAACCTCAACCACCAGTTATCGGCCTTATCTCCGGCAAGTCTGGTGCAATGAATGCGAGATTGTTGACCAGCTCCTAAGCCAATGACTTGACCGTTTAGAGCGTAGCAAACAGAGTTACTTTGTGTGTATTTCAAGGCGATAGTAGCCACTGTCAAGTCTCTGACAGCTGAGTCGGAAAGAGGGGCGGACTCTTTTGGTGTGATGATGGAAGAGAATGACTTGGGGGAAATGACAATATCGTTGCGACGTTGGCTCAAATTGATACCGTAAACGGTTCTTGTCTCTTGTGTAGGTGGTGTGAAGTCGGGGTCCATTTGAAGGACAAGGTATTTACCACCCTTCTTTTTTCTTAAGATCTCAAGGGCAGCATCCTCGTATCCTGGAGCAATAACACCATCTGAAACTTCTCTGGAAATAATCTTGGCAGTTGGAACATCAACAATATCACTCAACGCAATCATATCTCCGAAACTGCTCATTCGGTCTGCACCTCTGGCACGTGCGTATGCCTGAGCCAAAGGAGAATTCTCCAAACCAGCAATGTCATCGACCATGTAGACTTTACGCTCATCAGCTGTGAGGGGGACACCAATGGCAGCACCTGCAGGTGAGACGTGCTTGAAACTGGCCGCTGCTGGGTGACCAAGGGCGGCCTTGAGCTCCTTGACTAAAGGCCATGCATTGAGAGCGTCTAAAAGATTGACATATCCTGGGGAGCCACAAAGAACCTTGAATGGCATAGGTCCCTCACTGACGTAGGCTTGAGCAGGCTTCTGGTGTGGGTTGGCACCATATCTCAAAGCAAGTTGTTGTACGCCCTCTCCAGCATATTGCTTACGGAAATAATCCGAGATGGAAGCGTCATAATCCGCAGTATGTTCAAATGCCTTCAATGCATACAACTTTCTGCTACGCTCTGTGACATCACCCTTCTCAAGTTCTTCCAAGAATTCTGGATAATCTCCTGGGTCGGTCAAGATTGTGACTCGAGTGTGGTTTTTGGCAGCAGCTCTGATCAAAGTAACTCCTCCAATATCAATATCCTCGACAGCCTCGGGGATGGTAACATTAATCTTGTTGATTGTCTCCTTAAAAGGGTAAAGGTTGCAGATGACGTAGTCTACTTTGTCGATGTTCTGCTCTGCGAGATCTTTTTCGTCAGACGCAAGGTCGCGAGCAAGGATACCGGCGTGAACTGATGGATGAAGTGTCTTGACTCTACCACCCAACATCTCTGGGGCATGAGTGATTGCGGAAACATCTCTAATTTTACACGTTAGAGATGTAAATGATATATTATCGCATTGGTGATGAGGGTTTCAAGGCCGACAAGCTCAAAAGGTGAAAGGTAAGGAGTGTCTTACTCAACTGGGAAACCAGACTCTCTAATCATTTTAGAGGTCCCACCTGAAGCAAGAAGACGAACATTCTGCTTGATCAACCCCTTGGCCAAATCAAGAAGCCCCTTCTTGTCATAGACAGAAATGATAGCTATTGAATCATGTCAGTCGAGGAGGTTCTATTATTTACGATCTTCCCGTTCTATATTTGAATGGCATAAGACTAACTGACCAGTCTTTTGGGCAGACATTGTGCTTTACTGCAAGAATCTGCGTGAGTGAAAAAAGTAATTGATTCAAATTGAAGGGAAAAGAGGTGGGAATTGATCAATTTATCACGTACTTTAAATGAATAGAAATCTGGAGATTTTGAATCAAACGATGAAGTTTGTTACAAATTATAATTCAACGCGGGGCAATAGGTCAGTCAATAAGTTTTTTTGTCAGGCTTGTCCCATTTCGCGGGTTGAGTGGTGGGGTGATTGACACTAATCCCAAGATGGTCTAGATCATGGATGATTAAGCGAATGAAAAAAATTGAACATAAAAAGCTTCAGAAACTTCCCGGAATTTCTCTTTTTCTTCTTCACAAACTTCTTCGGAAGTACAACGCATACATCACATTCGCTATAAAGCATTTTCGGTGAGAAACCCGTCGTCATTCGTGATGATGTGAGGTTTCCACGACCTTGAGAATCGTCAGTCGAAATGGAGAGAAATTGATCGATCTTGGGTGCGGCGCTTCCTTTTTCACTATAGGAAGGGTCGCAATGATTGGCCATACATTCCAATCTTTGTAAATTTGTATTTTTTCTGTTTTTGATTTGATGCATTGCCTTGTCATGATGAATGAAATAAGTGATGAACTGTCGACACATACACGATGCCGTACACCACCAAGTTGCTATGATACGATGCGCCATGCAAGCGGTTGCTATCTTATCAATATCGAAAGAGTGATGATCATAGATTGTCCATACAAGCCCATGATGCACAAACGGACACGAGCTACATGGCATGAGTGACATAAGATGCGGCTTGATACCGTGATATCTTCATCCCGTCTCTAGCCTTTTTCACGTTCGACGAATGTGTCAAGCAAACTCATCCGAGTGTATATTTGTTCTCTCAATTCTGACTTGTCATGACTCATGGCACTGTGTAAAACTCAGATTGTGAATATCACTCATCTTGATCGTTTTTGCAGTTCAAGCTTGTTATTGTGTGGTTACAGTCGTAGATATCAGGATTGGAAAAAGCGAGACCGATCGTACAAGATGTACATACAATACACACAATACATACATGCTTGGTAAGTAGGTAGGTATGGAAGGGGTGATGTTGCACGTCGCTATCTTAAACGATAATTAGCATTCTGCAGGGTGTGAATTTAGAGCACGATCAGTCATTTCGTTGTGCGCAATCGGTGTGTATATAGTAACATTCTGTATAAGTCTATTGATCACCACTGCGGTAAGGGAGTACTGACATTCGATCCTAAAGAAATTACAGATTCTGGAAACTCTTAATAGACACTGCTAAAAGGCATTGATCTTCCGAACAATCTACTAACAGTCTAGCACTGCTCAACTGAACATATGCTATCGTAGAGTCTCTGCAATGGAGTTGCGCATTATATTGTCATATGAATGAAAACCGTTCAGACTCACAAATCCACAAGTGCTGCTACGATCCTACATGCATCTGTACTGGCAAGTGTCAAAATCGCATCTTGATTCTTTACTCCGGTGATAATCTCTATTGTCTTGATTCAAGTCAATACTTCGGCAGTTCTGCGATATGCGCACAGTCACAAATTAATCTCTATAATTATAGAGCAAAGTCCTAAGAGTCGGCATCTTCTCCATAACATTTCTTTAGGCAGGCGATGCACAACCTGTACCCTGAAAGAGTCTTTTCGAACCACGACGGGCTTGGTCCGATCTGGATCTCTCCTACTGTTGTCATGTTTACTCCATGAATTGATGGGAGCGGTCGGACTTGATTCAAAGGCTTCATTTGTCAGAATGACCACGTTGGGGACTGTGAGAGTTCCCATACCTTCTTTCACAATGGTCTTCAAATATTTCACCCTCTTTAAATCATTTCTATCTGGCAGTCTCAACTTCATTGCGAATTCTACAGTAGAATGTATCATCCCGTAACTTCTAAAGTACCTTGAGATGCTACGCTAGAAGACGACTTCGATAATTATCCTCGACACCAAATTCATCAATGGCCGTGGGCGAACATGCAATGCCCATGGTAGACTGCATGCTGTTTAATCTCTACCAGCTATTTTAATATCAGACACCTGCTCTGCAAGACTTATGGATCTTGTGTTTCTTGAATCAGATTGTTCAGAAATTTATGAGAATTACTAGCTATGTCTTCCGGGTCCAAAAAGCGAGCCCTTTGAATCGCTCCGTCGATGTTTCAAGACTGAGTTCTTCTCATGAAAGTCTTCGCCATCAATCAGCGAATATGAGTTGTCTATGCGACTCCGGCGAAGCAGGTTTCCCCCAGACATACGAAGTGCTTCCGAAATCTCGCGGCGGAAGCATCTTAGGTTGCAATTGTATTTTGCAATGTATCCACTGATCAGCCGGACAGAAGGTACGGTGGTATTCAAAGTACACCGGTCAAATAATGGCTGCGAGTCAATGATTTTTCCCGGTACGTAGTTAATATGTTCGGTGTGTTCTTCAATCTGTCTAGGGAGATTGGTACGATTGAGTGGGAACACTGAGTACAACGTGTTTCGGAGGTGCCTTCATGATGCGCCTCTTGTGTGAAAATAGTATCTCTCATCAGGAGTACGTCTTCGTACCCTAAAAGAATGTGCTATCATGAGATTACTCGAAACCTTCGTTTGGACATATTAGTATCAAAATCTCCACTTGAAAAGTTTGAGTTGAGAAAAGACTCAATGTTCACCAGATCCACTGTGTTGGTGAACCAAGTATTAAAACATCTTGCTCGAAGATTATAACGTATTTCCTGAATCCAAAACAAACCACTGTCAAGCGTTTTTCTCAGTCGGCTCGGCGAAAGTAGTAATGACCATGTCTCCATCCAACGACCATTATAAAAGTCAAGGAGGTGCAACAAATCCCCACGGTTTCTCGACTAACCTCTTAATCTTATTCAGATTGCACATGTAGCCAGCAGGCTCTACTAGGATGGGACGCATACTCGCTTTGTTCTCAAATGATGGATATTACAGTGAATTATGACGATAGTGAAAGTAGCAACAAGTCTGGGTATGAGCATTTGACGTGGATTGATGGTGGTGCTTCAGTGGATAGAGTATGAAACATCGAGAGTAGATCCATGACGACTTCGGCAACGAATATGCAATTTTCTACACCGCAGCCTTTGAGTCATTCCGTGAGCTAATCAATATTGAGAATTGAAAGTTACTTTCATGTCAAACACAATGAGATTTAAATCAGGGGATCATGCCAAAATCCGCTCTCTACAGGTTTAGATAGTAGGGAAGGGCTAGGTTTCAGTGGATAGCAGATAAACAAGGAAATGTAGTATACTGAAAAATGTGTGTCGAGAGAGGTGTAAATACAATGGAGAATTTGTGAGAAAGGCGAGTGCAAGTCATTAAATGAAAGCACCCAAATTATCTCGCCGCTGTTAGACTCCCGGGACCATCATCTTACTAGCGGAGCATTTATAAAGTCGTTTGTGAGCGCCACAGCATGATGAATGGACAAAGAGGAATTTGATATTGAACACACGGAAGCGTGTGCTATCGTCGAGATTGAGTTGAGAGTTATGGATTCTCGATACTTCTCTAAAGTAGCACGTACGGCATGCATCATTCGTGATTGTGTGGTGTTAATAAAAACCTTAATGGAAATTCGGCTGTTTGAACCACGCAGTTCCAGATTCCATTTGTCGTATATATAGTATCTACCTTGTACTCATCTTAATATCTGCAATACTAGCGCACCCACTCGCAGATGGGATTTAGGTCCTCCTTACCTGGATTTCTGTGCATGCAATATATCGACGAAACGTATCATCTCTCCCCTCCCCAAAAGCCATAGTAAGGAAATCACATACCAATGCGCTTCTTTCCCGTAAAAAGACTGCGTTGCAAAGCCATCTTGTCTGGTGAGAGAGCAAAGTCACAGATAATTATCGAAGTCCTGCGAGCGTTCCTTGGGTTACGCATTTGCGGTTCGAAGGATTCAGAAGAAGCATTTTCGAAAGCATCTGCGACGACAGTAAAGAATACTTGAGGATATACAAGAACCGTGCGGAATGAATGAGCAACCTAGTTTTCCTTCGATGCCTTCAGATGACATGATTACAGAGCGATTCTACCCATCGATGTTTCTCGGCCCGGAATTCCCGTGACGGCAATAGCACCGAAAAATGTTTTTGTTGTCGAGGATTGAAGCCTCGTAAGTCATGTGTAGTAAGTAGTGAATACAGGAGTCATAATCACCAAAGGCAGACATGTTCTAAACAAAGGATTAACTTTATTTACTACATGGCAAATGAGCTCTTTATGTTGATTATGTTGGCTTCATCAAACATGTCAAATTATAATCACATACTTGGATCGAGTAGTAAGAAAGTAACATAAGAATTCAAATTAATTGAGTCCTGAAACGTAAAGCTGACTTTCCCGCAGTGCATGTTCGTCGTATTGATGGGATAGTATCAACTAATATCGAATCTGTAAAAAACAAGTTCCTAGAAGAAGAACTTCAGTTAAAAAACTAGAGAATAGTAGAAAGCTCAGTCAACAATATTTCGATCAACTGCCAAGCGAGAGAATAGCAATCTTGCATCAACACCTCTCGCTTCTTCGACCCAAAGAGTTGGCTGGTTTTCCACAAGCACATACAATTCTTGATGGGAATGGTAAAGTACTTTTCCTTGTGGTTCGATAGAGTGTCTCGCGAAATGGCTGGTCTAGAAAAGACTTCTTAACTGTCACTCCATCTCATGGCTTTCTGGTAGACAGAACACCTGTGAGGTGAATGTGTTTCCCAATAGCCTATTCTTCTTCGACCCAAGTCCATCCCGTGTGAGTGTCCTCTCGCATGTAATATACGTGAAATTATTTCCGCAGTAAACTTTTATTATATATATACCAAATCTCTGGGAATCTTGGCGGTAGTTCGGATCTCCATGTCACAACTATGTCAATCCAGAACAATTGAGAAATATACAAATAACATGCTATACCATAACGTACAAAGCTTAGCCTGCGAGCCTGTGTACAACTTGATTAATAACTTTTGCATGTGATGAATCGCATGCTACACAATTGTACGCCCAACTCCGGTGTGGTTCTACAATCACCAGTAATCGCCACTCACCATTCGCACACCCATACCTAGTGTTCACATGCGTGTACCTACACGCCCTCTCGAATCGCACAAATTGCAAATCCCTTCCCCTCCTAGACACACGAATCACAGCCACATCTTATTCTCCGCCGCAATATATTTGATAACAAGGAAAATTCGCCACATTCATTATTTGAATTTGAATTTAAATTGACACCTGACTGTGATTTACGATTCGTTCATTCAACTACGAAGCATCTGAATGTTAATATGTAAATAAGCGAGCGAAAAAATTCTTAAGGGGGAGCGCCGCTTACGCGCTTCCGATTCGATAAAGTTTATGTTTTTGTTCATCTCATCGGTATCTCGAGGGTATGTTCCGTCTTGATTATAAGCTTTCTTTCAAAATGGTCTGATCTTTACATCTTTGTCATCGTGTTTGATTTTGAGTTTGAGTTTGGCGAAATGCCGGAGCGGGGGTAATACAACTTGGCGGGGAAGACTCTTAGGTGCATGGATGATATTGTCTATGGATACCTAGGTAGTGTAGGGTGGCAAATTTCGACATCATTTTTTCTTTTTAGCCGAAGAAACTTCTTTGGGCAATGCCTCTGAAAAATCAGTTTTGGGAGTGAATGAATGCAGGTAAACAATTGAAGTAGAGATATAGGAGTTGAACGAGGGATATCGCAGATTGAATGGATTTACAGTGAAATATTTGAGGGGTTTCTAGATAATAACTACATGAGAACCTGGCTAATACAACATGGCTACATATATGTATACAGACATGCCACAAAAATCGCAAAGGTACGAAACCAAAATCATGATCGCAAGACTCGCTCGCTCGCTCAACACTCGTGTGACGCCTCGCCAAGCAATCCGACTCTTTCTGAAATATTAACCTCAATGTTGTGCTTTTGTAATAATCGTGACTCGTAAGTCGTATGCATCGCATGATTCGCATCGATCCAAAAGCTTGAATATCAAAAGAGAATATCAACGTGCGTTTTCCAGCATGCATGCATACAATGAAAGAAGAAGGGCAGGGCGCCCGAGCCAACACGAAAAATGAACACAAAAAAACGAAAAGACTTTTCCACGTCATCTTCCACACCGAATCTGAGCGATATCCACATCAACGTCCCTTCTCATCTTAATTATAAGCACGCATCTGTTGATATCCACCCGGAGGCATCATTTGGATGGGCACCGGCATCGGCATCGGCATTCCCTGCATCTGAGGCAAACTGGGCACAACAGGACTTGGAACCCTATGAAAAAGCCCCACCAATCTCTTTCCAATACTCGTTTCCAACTCAGTCCCATCCCTCGCGATCTTCACTTCGCGATTTGAATTCCACGGGTTACGAAGTCCGCGTGTACGATAGAACGGCAATCGAGTCGTCGATATCCATTCAAGCTTGAAGGGTTTACCCCAGGCCTTTGACGGCGCATCACCTTCCACATCGCTCTTGCCACTTTGTGATCTATCATCTTCCTCTAAGTCTTCAGATTCGTCGTGCTCGACTTCCCAGAAAATTGTTCCGCGAGCCGAATCATCGATAATGCGTCCTTTGGGTGCAAATTCAGATGCTGGCGTTGAGATTGCCTTGGGAAGATCGGGATCTTCGACCGCCTGGGCCTTGGGCGCAAATTCAATGGCTGCTGCTGGGTCCTCGTTGATGGGTGAGATCATGCGTGCGTACCCAAAATATTCGCCTGATTTATTCGCTGAGAATATGAGATAGACATTATCTGCTGCCTGTCGGTTCATGTTAGAATGTCTCGGCTGAAGTTCGGATCAAAATTACCTGGTATGCCTTATTCAAAGCTTCTTCGTTATGTGTCTGAGTTGCCCAAATTCCATTTCGTACGCTTAATTCTAGATCCTCAACCGTAAGACTTTTGACCACGAAGAATTTATCCTTTGTGAGAGGTGGAGAATCCCTGTCTGGGTCCTGTGCCTTTTCATCAGCTGCTTTTGAAACCTTTTCATTTTCCGAATCAATCGACAGGATTGGTGATGGCTGTGGAAGTGTCAAAGCTGCTGGGCCTGTTGGAACAGAAACACCCCCGACAGTCCCAACGGACGCTTTCCGTAAACGACTAACGAGTCGTACGGTTTGAAATCTCGAATCATGAATCTTGAGTTGCGCTGCGACACATGCAGCCTCATCCTTGAAATTTGCAAAAGCGCAGTTACTCTTGGATATCAAAAATAGTGACTCAAGGCCAACAGTCTCTTTGCAAACGTGAAGGACGAGGCTCATGAGATCTGTCTGGGGTGGCAAATTGCCGATCCACTAAAGCATAGAAAGGTTAGTTATTGCCAAGCAAGGAGGTCTTCCCAATTCAACCAATAAGTTTGAAGCTTAATGCAGAATCGAGGGAATACATGAGGATGGGTATATAGATTTCGATATGGTATGTGAAATGGAAAAAGTAACTATGCTCACGATCGCGTGTCCTAGCGCAAATTAATTAGTTTTAGGAACCTTTTTCAAATGAAATCCGAGCCAGGAATCAGATTAAACATACCACTTTGGCGGGGCTTTCGTGGAGGTCCTCTGACGACCGATGACTGTGTTGGACTAGAGACTACGATTTGCTTAGTATTGGGTTTCAAAAGCCATTTTAAGAGGCCTAGAGCTTACCAACGCTATTCGACTTCCCGACCTGACCCGTCACATTGACGAATAAATCATTGCGGTGTTGTGACATAGGTCTATTTTCCCCAGAGAAACTACCGCGCTGTGGATATTGCACTCCCATCTGATTTCCTGTATAAATTTGGCCTTGCTGTCCATAACTACCAGGCTGTATGTAGTATTGCGACCCTGCTTGGTATTGTTGCGGCTGTCCCATATATCCTTGACCGACATAGAACTGATGGTTGGTCGCGGCCATATGCATATGTTGTTGGTGCATTTGCTGATTGTACGCATAGCCTCCATATTGCGTCTGGTATGGGGTACTATAGGACGAAGCGGTGGGTGGAGGACTTAAGATGCCTTGGTTTGCGAACTGCGTCTGATACATAAAAGGCAGTGGAGCGCCGGGGCTTTGAGGGAATCGTTGGCCATAGTTCTGGTAAGAGACGTCTGGAAGCGTAACACTAAGTGTTGTCATGTTGAAAGATTCCGGTGTTGCATGCGACATAGGATGTTGAGAATATGCCAAGTTCGGGGCATAGTTCGATGGAGTGCTGGTCAACTGCGAGGGTCTCTTCGAAGCTTTCCTTGAGCTATCCTGTTGAGACTCAGTTCCTGGATTCTGCGCAGCATCTTGTCTTAGAACTTGTGAAGTATCTGGGAATCCGCCATCGTTTGATCTGGACCCGACAACTGATGAGTCTCCCATGGATTTATGGTTGACTGCTCTAGCGATAACCCCGATCTATGCAAAGTCAGTATTGACAGGGAGTCAGAAGGATTCCACGTGCCAATCACCCACTGAAGTATGAGGCAAGTGTGCAATGTAAGTTTAGTAGATGAACAGAATGGTGATTTATTGTGACTCGTTGGTGGAAGAAGAGTTGATGCGCAAAGCTCAATTAGAATAAAATATAGTATAACAAAGTGTCCAGAAGGAAGCCTTGAGTTCGAGGCCAATTCGAACACGGGATGGTAAAAGTCGATATAAAGTTTGTAGCGAGTGTGGCAGTACTTCGAGATTACACGATGGGAAGCTGATCAGATTGCGTGGAGGAGGCAAAAACAAGGGTCCAATCGTGGCTCGTTCGGTAGAGGTTGATAGAAGTTAAAGCAGCTGTCCAAACCCAGGGCGAGGAAGGGCATAGAAAAATGACGGGATGTTTGAATGCAGTCGATCAACAAGGACAGGCAATGTAGTACAGAGAAGCTGTGAAATTAACTCGATGCCAAGATTCCAGACAGTTGAAATATATGTGGATTGCTTTCCTGTCAGAATGTCTTTGTCGAGCTGTAGAATATCGAAGAATCGTTGAATGAGTTACGAACAAAATATAGAATGAGGCAGCGCTAAAGATTTGTAAAGATAAGGTCTAATCTCAAGTTGACTTGTCTATCGGCCGGAAATCAAAGGCCACGCGGGGTATGAAGGGGGTCGGAACGGTTTTTGTGGCGGTGGTCTCGTCTTGATGTAGGGACTTGAGCGTCAGAAGAAAGGGTAGAGATCGTCAGGAACATGTAGGGAGGCAAATATCACCCGTGTACTAAGTAGATATTGACCCTCACTACTATCGGGTAGGAAATTCAGAAAGTACGAAGACCGAAAACACTAAGTATATTCGGTAAAGTCTGCTCATGAGGAAGAAAAAACATTATTTATAAGCCACAACGTCGTTCACAAACCCATCTAAAGTTATAACGACAAAATAGTGTTGGCTTTAGCTTTCTAGATTGTAATCATGCATGGTAGAGCAATGTTTTTTGGCATGGGCCCAGTGTCCAGGTAGCCAAATCTAGGGCAGAGAAGGAAGGAGAATCGAACATCTTATTGTGGTGGAGTTGGCCTGATACCCGTGATGGGAAATTGATTGTTGAGCTTGAAGGCCGCTTTAAAAAATGGTAAAAATTTCATGGGATTTGTAGAATTCCATGGTTCGAGCGAGTATTATTGACTAAACTGTAAAAGGGAAGGAACGCAGCTTATTTTGCCTAGGAGTTCTTCGCCTACCACTACTTCGTTCTACTGTACGGGAGAACCCTTGAGGATGGAGACTTGCGTATACCTTGGTAAGGTTAACACGGCTAGTATAAGAAGTGGCGAATAAACTGATTGGGTATTGATGCAAACGGGAGTTTCTGCAAAGGTTTCAGTGGTTAGATAGATAGACAATTCTTCAAACTTAGGTACTGAGGTATACAAGTATTACCCGGCATCGTGGTATACTGTCTAGACGCTACAGGCATCATTATTGATATTTTTGGGGACTTTTTTCTTTCTTTTGAAAAGATCTTCAACAGTCATATCAATATAATTTCATATGTCTTGATCCATCCTCGAAAAAATCTTGAGTAATGATGTGCGGACCCCGTATCTGCTTTCTGGGCTGGTCCGAAATACCTGTATGGAGATCCAACAAAAGTGTCTAGGCAAAGTTTGTTGTGGCTTGATGCATGGAACGTGTATAAAGCCACCGATAAAATCAATGAAATCATTGCTCGTACGAGGAAAAAGAATCATTGGCTTACGAAACGTACTAAAGCAGAGTAAGTAAGCTACATCAGATTATTCCACCACTCTGCGAATGAAGAGAAGTTATCAGTTGAGGTCATAGCCCTGCTTGATCTCAAAAACCATAGTTACGATTGGTTGATAGTACCAGATTCATAGCGAACGTACTTTCTTTTGCTCTACCTATTGCGATCACAACAAAAGCCCCGAACGGATGGAGGGGACGACGGACGATGGACAGCGGACGACTAAATACTAGGCATCATCACTATGAAATAGCGCGTGAATGGCGCGCAATTTTTCATATGATTTGGATTTGAGTTTTTGTCTTTTTGGCCAATCAAATCAACTTACAGGTAGGTTCCTCTCTTTCCGACGTGAAAATTCAACAAATGCGAAGGTGGTGTCCGCTTCTTCGCTTTATTAAGCGTATCAAGACTCAAGCCCCTTCATCTACCCACAGCCGCGTATTAAAAATTTCTGTCAACACACAAATTATTAACAGACTACACAAGTACCGGTTTCGAAGCATCTAGTCTTTTTAATGGCTTACCTAATAGTTGTTACTATTTCAAATATCAGCTTGTTAAATGGTAAATGCAAGCGTGCGGAATATGATAAAGATGGACGGAACTAGAAATAGATTTATTCAAGGATATCAATGAATGTTAACGGCTGATATCATCCCTTCAATGAAAAGAAGTATTTATCGACTGATTTTTACCTTTTTTAAAACTTTATTAGATAACAATCCTTGAGGATCTCTATCTGCAAATCATCAAAAGCATACAATTCGGTGTTGCTTGTGTGGGAGGAGGGGTTGAGACTGGAGATGATGTCTCTTCTTGAGTGTCAAGAAGTTGCTCTTTTTGTTATCGATCCAAGGAAATGGACCCTGAATCGTCATTGTGGGGAAGAAAAAGAAGGATTGATGTCCAAAACCATGATTGGAAAAGTAACTTCTCGGTAAGGGGTCCGGTCTCCGAAGCGAATGGCGCAACTCCGATACAATCATTGGATGCTTTCGGGTGTATGGATAATGGGTGGGATGCAATTCTACCGGTATTCTCCCCGAACATCATTTTTCCATGGAAACTAGCTACATAATACCTAGGTTGTAGCTAATTGAAGACTGAAGATGTTCATCAACGATACCAGGTTTAATCCTATACGTAATTGACATGTTGTTTCTGAAAATAGCCCATCACATCACCAGCATGATAAGTGTGTCTTCTCGTAACGTTTTCATCAGTGATACCGAGGCTTCCCAGGTGAGCTAGGTAGAAAGTTCATCACCTTGGAATATACCTAGGTGCTGCCAATATCATGGTCACTTACGCCACACTGGGGCTGAGACACAACTCTTTTTGTATAGTAGGTAATGATCAACAGTGCACCAGCCTTATCAAGTAAACGATCACCGTAGAACCTCATGAAGATTCTCATCGTGACTTCCGCTTACCTCCGGCGTACTTGGGAAAATGCACAATCATCCTACGTTGTAACATTTATAGGGGAGCCGTTGCCCGAACAGAGCAAAGCAAAATATTGCCGACGAAACAGTCCTTGCCACCCAATGCTGCTTTAACAGAAAAGATATCAACATTCTATTAAGCATTGTAGGTGCTGTGCTTTCCCTCAAAGGAGGGAGGTCAAGTCTGACGGATGGCTAAACCCTGACCAGGTCAGGGTAGCTTGTTAGTTCTGAGGTTTCTCACTCGGTGTCGCTCCTGAAGGCTAGAAGAGCTTCAGTTGCACACGCTAATGATCGATGTTGGTGTTGACCATTGACCATTGACCACTGACGTTCAACTAAAGCTTGCTGTGCTGTTAGAAGAATTCATCGTTCAGTGACGGTAGAGTGGAGGAAGCAGATACCAAGTATCAAGTAACTCTATTGCATCACCAGGAAGGTACCGAGTACTCCATCTTAAGGGTCTGTTTGAGCTTATATAAGGTTCCAGGGGACAGCTCACCTTAGCGTCTCTAACAAGATGTCTTGGAAATGTGTACATTTCATGTGCTAACCTTCTAGATACCCGCAATTATACCCAGTCGATACTTAAGTAAGGAAAATCACAGCAAAAGAATGCCCATTTCATATTTAAGTTCCCCCATCTCCCAGGATGCTAGGTATCTTTGAAGATCTCAACTAGCACCTTCATGAGTGCTAAATTTACGGTGTGAGTGATTGCGCAATTTATAGAAAGAGCATAACCATTTAGCTCTCTGATCGCCACACTACATAAGAATCATGTTCTAGATCGTGTGTTCAAAGTCCCTGGACAACTCGATGTTTGCCGCCTACAACACTGGCTCCTCTACTGTTTCCTTTGATGGCTCATGATAAATATCGCATATTGTTTCTTGCAATTTACCCTTTACCAACACGCATGACTGTATTATACTGGGCTAGTGCAAGTGCCATTGCATATATCATTGGTCCTCTCACTGATACCCGACTGAATATCTCTTTAGCAGTGCTCTTATAAGACACCCATGCACGATCTAGCTTCGACCCCCAAGTCGGCATAGCTTGTTGAAGGATACGCCAGCAGTGAGTCTAACAGATGGAGGAGGTGAACATGGTGTTCAACCTGGAAAAGTTTCGGTGGCTCCCAAAGATGTACAACTCCGAGTCTAGTCTACTTGTCATTTATCGTAAATTGGGCTTGTCACATCTGCTGTGAGTGCATGGCCGAGTATGCTTTCTCCGTCGAAGGCATTGGACAGGATCTTTCCCGTCGCACCCATGGTTCTTGTCTCTGGGCCTCGGCCCCCCAATGATTGTTTTTTGCTTGGAGGAGACCCACCTTCGCCGATGGCGTTAATTACTCTCATTCTAATCATATGTTTTTGAGAGGCACTTCCCGTGAAGTCGGTAAATCATCTTTGCGTGGATTCCCAGAAGTTATATCGCAGTAGAACATACTTTATGCACTGCAAATGAATATTGCATTGTTTGTAACTGCAAGGTTTGCTTCGCTGCACCGGAAAAAGGTTTGGCTTCTAGCTATTAAAGCCCCATTATCTCGCAACTAGCTGCGAAATACAGCACCAATTCAGCAAGATTCAACAGCTCTGGTGACAAGCATAAAGCCTGAATATGCCGGCAACCCTTTGGGATACCATTAGGGCTTGCGGGTTTCCAGAACTTGAAAGCTCGACGGTTTAAATGTATTCCGGTAAGATATGAATCCCGCAATCAAACGTCGTAGCAGCAGAGATATCCAGCGGTGCCCTTGGAGCTCCTTTTCCGTGGTCACAAATAGTTTCCCAGCTCGATGATCCGGGGTTTGCAGAAACTTGCTACACAACAGTTCACCCTACTACTAAAATTCAGATTTTGAAATCCTCGATCTTGACCACCCCAAATGAGATTGAAAGGCATCACGATTCAAACAATAAATGAAGGCTTATCTGATGCTTGGTAAATATCATATTTTAAGCACATCAATATCCGTTTATGGACATATGACAAGTTCATTGGATAGACATCGAAGCATAATTGCATCTAGGCACTCTTCAATGTCTTACGCGTCCATACCCGACCCCCCCACACCCAACGAACAAGCTACAAAGATCGACATCAGGATCGCGTCGCATCTCCGACTATAAAGAAATCCAAACGCTGTTTTCATCTACAAGTTGAGAATGTTTAGGAGAATAGTGAATTCCATTCGAAACTATATGTCAGCGGAACTGAGAACAACAATAGGCTAAGTCGGGAATCCCCACTTGTCACTCTCCTACACCTACAATCTCCAAGTGGCAGTAGACGCCGTCTATAACCGCCCCTATCTTAGCTCTCCAGACTTCTTTCTATCAAACACATGAACATCGTAAGTCTACAAAATCAACTATCCATCTTGATTATCTTGAAATATATGTATCTTGGTACACCCTCTGCTATCGAGTGATCGTACTTCGACTGGAAAATCTCGCTGCGCATCATAATTTCGTACAAGCATATCGACTTCCATTGAAACCTAAAGCTTTATCACAGCAACTATGTCCACTCGGTTTCATATATCAACAATGACCAACCCATATTTTCCCATAAGACCTCGGAGACATCCATATCATTGAGGATCAGAAGTGTCGATCTGTTTCTTCAAGTCCTCACTCCTTGAAAGACATGCAATAGCACCAGAACAAGTACCGCGTAGATCCTGAACCAACACACTAAACCTTATCTTATCGCTCAGCACTAGGGGAAGACGTGAAACACTACCACTGACGACCATTCATTATCTTACCGGGATCTTATAAACCATGCCAGGTGGTCCCCAAAGGCTTAAGGAATCTGATCCGCCCTTACATGAATCATCAATTCCGTTATTATAATCGTCTGACAAGTCACTCATATGCGGCAAACTGGACTTGAATTCCATGATCTCAGCGAATACAAATCATTCAGTTCATAACGGCTGACATTCGCAGCAATGTTATCAAGGGTAATTGAAGGAAACCAGCGAGTTTGTTGTAGGCAGAGAATGTCTCTCGGGCTCCAAATATATTTGCAAATCATTGCAAAATCTTGTATGTCCACTCAGGACTGACCGAGCGCTAGATAATCAGATCTTTTCGCATGATCTCCATAAGTGTATGGGGAGAGCAGGCCGGATCTTTGGCTAACAGCAGGCTTTTGGGCGAGGTCACTTTGGCTCGGGTGAGATGTGCAGCGTAGCAAACTCACCTAGGAAAACATGGTCGGGAGAGCAAGGATCCTGAAGCCGTAATTTTGTGCTCGATATAACATTGGCATCAAACCTGATATCTCTGAATATTCTGAACACCTTAAGTTTCAGTCGAGGTACGTAGTTTATATCGCGGGAAAGATGGATACACGTGCAGAACTGTTTCCTCTAGTCTTGCTTACGCCTGATACGAGAGTCTCGACACTAACTTTGGTAAACAGAGCAGCAAGATAGACCTCTCTAACAACATGATACACAACCCAGCAACCAACGCTATCCTATAAAATGTCAGCAACCGTTTGGCCCATGAAAGGACCCTTGCTCTGTTTACTGTCAATGGGTAGTTGTGGCGCTTAGTGCATGTATGGTCGAAACGCATAGTCTTCACAAGAATTATTAATCTTCCTGAATTATGTGATGCTGAAGCAGCGCATAAAACAGCCGCATACGCGCGCATAATCATTTCGATTGGTTATAACGTGTAGTACGTGTTAAATTGATAACGAGAGAAAAAGTGCAGCGATTATTGTGAGCTTATACATTTTCTTCTTCGGAATGACATCATTAAGCATTTGGCAGTTGAAAATTTGTCAATAGAACCACAACCTTACTTACTCTTAAAATTCTTTATTGTTCGTCTGGAAACATATCATCACAAAATACATGTTCGAGATACTATTTGGAGATAACTCTAAGTACACCTTGCAGCGAAAGCTAAACATAAAACCCACTTCTAGCTATCTGACACAAGCCCTTCTTAAACGGAAATATTGGAATTGAGAAACCTTAATAGATCCTTATCACGCATTTCCCAATGAGACCTTTCCGCGGTCAACGTTTGATGAGGTCCGATACCACTTGGAATCATTGATATGAACTATTGAGTAGGAAAGACATCTCCGGACTGAAGAAGTGAATACAAATAACTAGTGATTACTTTCAGATAAAGTTTCGAAAGGAGAGGAAATCGCTTTTGATGCTCATAGGGGTTCTGGATGACAAATATGCATTCCAGTTACTTCTCTTCTGTTCCTGTGAACCAGCCGAGCCAGCTTACAACCCACTTTGTACAATCCTTGTGCTCACCCCATTCTATCATTGGATATGTCCAATAAGGGTTGGCTAGGAACGGGTCCTCCACGCACCAAACATTTTACTTCTCCGTAAAATGTTGCAAAAAAACATTTGGTTATAAAAATAGGGGTCACTAATATCTGCAAAGAAGTGTATGCAAGAAGTTAAACGGAAAGTTCAAATTTCAACTACTTCCTAAAAAATCTTTGCATAGTTAGCACATGTACCCCCAGGCTTGATAGAGTATCGATAGTCTAATTTTCTGAGTAAAGTATTCGAAGAAATTGGGGCATACACGCATCGATGAGCACAACGGTGTGGGCATGATGTTGAGATTCCATCTCGATGGAGTAAAAGGCCAAACTGGTGATACTCTAGAATTTCAGTTTCCGAAGATTTGTGAAGCCAGTATAACGTAGGTATTCATTCGTTAATGGCTTTGACGACAGCACCAAGAAGTTCGAACGCCTCTGTCAGTGAAAGTAGCATATTAGCCATGCAAAGTATGGCAGAGTTGGAAAAGTGAAAGGTACAGTACTCGTTTACAAATCCAGACGAATTAATCGAGAATTCCTGCTACAAATTCGGCATGCTCGATTTCGCCGACAGGAGGCATAAACATATGCCCGTGCTGTACAATTTAACACAGGTTGACAAATGTGAAAGCAAGGAGAGCTTGCAATATTGTCTTCATTGGAAGCAATAATGTGAAGGTCCATTTGAAAGCAGTCTCACACAATAAGATTTCCCAAGGGTCACCAGAAACAAAGCTCACCGGAAGCCATTGATGAACCCACTTGGATTCTCTGCATTTTTTGAATTGGCTTTGAGCTTCGAACTATGAACTTATGGACGATTCTTCTCACGGAGTAAAATTTCCTCAATATTCAAATCGTATCCTAATTAACTGAGAAGATTCGGAATCTTTTCATTATAATTTTCGAAATTAATTAATGATTTTGGGTACTTCAAACAGCTTCTTAGAATTTCGCTCATATCCTCGCCACTAGGCTACGGAATGAAAATGAACATGGCAGCAAATAGTAGGCGTACAAATCAAAATTGTGACAACTCACTCTTCTCTTTATACCCATCTTGATCTTGTACAATCTCATGATTGTTCATTCTTTGTCTCTTTCAAGTATTCATTGACATTTGTTCGTACTGATACCGATATGTGTCGTAAAAATATCGCCGTACTAGCCCCTCGGTTAGCGCATCCCACAAGAGAAGAGAACATTTTGATACCGACAACTTCAAGAATCGTAATTTTTACCCCATCGAAGACCCCAACCTCCCCGCCTCAACCACATTTCGATCATTTCTGCAAATATGGCGCCCGCGACGCAGCAAGTCTTCATCGATGGCACTTTCGAGGATTTGGCACAAGAGCTGGCCGAATACCTTGAAATCGGCCCAGAAGTTCAACCCCTCCTCGCAGCAAAACAAAAGGATGAAGCTTTAAAGAAACTCGTCACTGCTTCGGAAAAGTTGAACTCATCCCCAGAGAAAGAATTTACTGCCGCATACAACCTCTTGGTCTATCTCTGCAACCAGTCTCCAAATGTCAACATGTATCTGCCTAGAATTTGCGACAACCTCGCAAAACCAATTACTACATCACCTTTGAATGGACCAGGCCTCGCGCTGAATGTTCTGACAACCATCTTCAACCTTTTACAACCAGATAATGAGACCAGATTTAATGTCTTCCAAGCTGTTCTTAAGCTTATTAAGAACAGTGGAAACTACGAAATGTTGCGACCACAGTTGAAGAAATTGGACACTTGGATTGTTGAATGGCAGATTGAGGAGGAGGAGCAAAGAAAACTTTTCGAAATGATCGCAGAAGTGGCAGATGATTCCGGCGAGGAGGAGTACGTTTGAAGTCAATCTCAGTGACTCGAGTATATTTTACTAATCTTACTACGTCTAGGGAATCATACCAATATATTCTCAAAGCTCTCCGAACTTTCGATGGCAAAGATGAGAAAGCTATTGCTTCCGAATCGGCTCAGAAACTCGCCATTAAAGCATTAAGAACCGCAATTCTCTCCAACACCCATTTCGACTTCCACGATCTTACTTCCCTTCCCGCCGTTCAAGCCTTGAGCGATTCCCACGCAATCTACTCTGAACTCCTTGAAATCTTCGCCGAGAAGGAACTTGAGGACTACAATGATTTCCAAGACGAGCACGACGGTTTCGTCGAGAAAGAGAACTTGGACAACAGCAAGTTGCACCGTAAGATGCGACTCTTGACCTTGGCTAGTTTGGCTGCCTCGACTCATACCCGCGAACTCGAATACAAGCGCATTTCCAAAGCATTGCAAGTCGCACCTGAAGATGTTGAGATGTGGGTTATCGACGTTATCAGAGCTGGTTTGGTTGAGGGCAAATTATCACAACAGAAGCAAGTTTTCCTTATTCACAGAACCACATACCGTGTATTTGGAGAGAAGCAATGGCGTGAGGTTGCCACGAGGTTGGATCAATGGAAGGAGAGTTTGAGAGGCGTAAAGGAGGTTATTAGCAGGGAGAGACAAGCTGCTGAAACTCAAAAGGAGAAAGATATCCAAGAGGCTGATAAGAAGGTTTCTGGTACACAGGGGATGAGAGCTGGACGAAGAAGTGATAACATGGTAGAGATGGGTACTGATTAGTACATCAACTCATGAAAGTTGTTATTAATTCATGGATTGGTCTCAAAAAAAAAGAAAGGTTCCTCGTTTCGTCGGCGTTCTTAGATGTTTGTACAGTGGCAAGGCAATGGTTTGCATTAGCATCTGGTAATGGTGTAGGAGAACATCCATTATTTTCATGTTCACGATGAAGCCACGATATGAAGCCATGAAAAGGGAGTGAAGTGAAAAGAAGATTAAGAATAGAAATCTACATATCGAATGAGATGTACATTTGAACATGCCTGATGTTTATGATTTCTACAAGTATCGAATTTTAACGAGAATGAAGGATGTCAATCCCTGATTCGTATTATATGTTTGTTATTTGTTGCTGTATGCCTCTTTCCATACTCTGTATGAGGTATTTTTTTTACTTTCCTAATCTATATTCCGGATTATACCCTCCCTGCCTGCTCCCATATATCTATCAAACTCCCTCCTATGCAGTCTACCTATATCCATTTCCATACCCCCGACTTCCAAAACCTGTGTATCCGCGACCCTTTCTCAAAATGTCTTTCCCAGCTTCTCCTCCAACTTCTTCCTAGTCTCCTCATAAACCCCCTCTGGGGTCTTTGTAGCATCGAGTTTGATTACTCTGCCCTGCTTATCAAAATAATCCACAACCGGCATACTCGTCTCTATGAAAACCTTGAATCGCTTCTGAATGCTCTCAGCATTATCATCTGTTCTGCCACTAGTCTTTCCCCTCTCCATCAATCTCCTTTGCATTTCCGCCTCGGGGCAATCGTAGAACAACACATATCTTCCTTTACAAACTGTATCTTCAAATTTATGCGCTTGATCTAATTTGCGTGGAAATCCATCGATCAAGAACTTCCCAGTTCCAGTGGGGGATTTAGAAATGACTTCCGTCATGGCGTTTTCGAGCAGTTGAACTGTCACTTCCATGGGGACTATAAGACCGTTCTTGATGTAATCTTTAATCATTTCTCCGAATTCAGAGCCAGGACGATCTTGCTCAGCTCGTAATAGATCACCGGCGGAGAGATGGGTAAAGTTATAGTCTCGGACGAGGTTGGCGCATTGAGTACCTTTCCCGGCTCCTGGACCGCCGAGAACGAAGAGGATGGTTACTTTTTCGGGAGAGAAGGTTGGGGTTGGTTTTGGGGGAGAAGGGAGTTGGGGAGTTGGAGGGGCCATGTCTGGTGGTTTGGGATGTTAGAGATGAGTTGTGCTGAATATGGTACGGGGAGTAGTGGGGGGAAAGGGAAATTTGGCAGATGGGTGGATAGAAGGATGATGGACAATGAGCGGATGCATGAGATGAGGTGATTTCGGTGATGGACTCATGGTCATTCACCAAAACTTAAAGCGGCCCTCAGATCCAGTCCCCATCCAATCTTCCAATCGCATTCACTCCAATTATCCACACCCAATAGCAAGGAGAACACATAACATACCAGTGCCAGCTCTACTCCTAACCATCAACGCATAAGCACCACTTGCCACCAATGTAATAGCAACAAAAGGCCAGATCTTCAATGGACTTTTACTAGGTCCTCCTGTCGAGTAACCTCTTGTAGATTTGGCATTCGCATGGAACTGAGGACGGAAACTGCGTGTGCGTGGGAGAGATTGAAAGGGCGAAGATTGTTGAAGAAATCGGCGCGAGAATCGGGGGAGTGGTTGTGCCATTTTGGTGGTGTGGTGTGTGGTATGGTGGAAAAGGAGATGGAGATATTTTGCTTTGATTTACATGTGCATGAGGAAGCTTAGTTTTGGAGACGGGAATTTTGGGCGAGGCTCGCTAGGGGTTTTTTTCTTGGCTGGGGTCTGGTAGTGACGACCGTGCAGGGAAATTTGGTAACTTCATTTCCTCCCCTATTCTTCCTCTCTTGCCATATATACCTACCTAGTACCTACATACCCGCGTATGATATACATGGATAAATGCTTTCTAGGTCAATTAAATGCAACAATTTACCACGAACTTGCTGATTCATGACTGATGGAATCGTAAAGGTAGATAGCATTAGGTTCATGTTTTATTTCCACGACAAGGGAGCTACGGATATGTTACGTGGATAGCAGATTGGACAGCGGGAATGGTCAATGATCAAAGACCCTAGTACTTATGATGTTGCTTGATGGGATAGGAATCTCTAAACCCCAAGAGATAAAAGAGCCGTTGCAGCGGAGAGCTGTGGTGGTCTTGATGAAGGTAAAGTGATTAACTTAATGGACTGAAGACTACCTAGGTACCTAGGTAAGGCAAATATGTACAGATATGCTTATGAATTATCTTAGGTAGCTATCAATATTCACGGAGAATAGTACTCCCGCATCTATTGTCTTCGATTTAGTGTGAATCCTTTGGCATATCTAGATGAATTGCTGTTATTTGTTTGGAACGATGGTATGTTGCGGATATGTTTGGTCGAGGTTGTGATGTGCGTAGGTACATAGTGTCCATACGAAAGTTGTGGGTTGCTTCAGCCTATCATATTATGATTTCAGAGAGCTCCAAGTAGAGTACCGCGGTGCTCGTCGGGACTTCGAAGATCCCCAGACGCCAAGCTGCAAAAAAAAATAACCTCAACTATGGGACTGCAAACAGTGAAAAAAGAAAAATATCAAATGAAGTTCACGATGAATCGAAAGATTATTTTATTATTAATTTGTAGTATTCACAGCTCAAGAAATCGACGAAGTCTTGTTGATTTAATATGCTTGCAATGAAGTGTCATATGTACAAGAGAGAAGTCGATGTCAAAGCATCATCCACATCCTCTGCAAAAATCCAGCAGCTCCGTAATTGAACCAAATCAGCCATCCAACTTGCGTCACAAGTGTAGATCACACGTCAGGGTATATCGTCGCTGGGTCACGAAAGAGAAAGGTATGTCGTTAGGCCAAATTATCGAAAGAATTGAAGACGCCATCGTTAATGATCCGGACGCCTTTCGATGCTCGATTAAGAAATTTAGATGAGCTAGTTTATGGATTAGTTTCATGTTAGAGATGAAAGGTTGTGGATTGAGAGCATACAAGAGCAACGGCACCGGCAACAACCATTCCGAAAGCGGAAACTTGGATGTGACCAGCAGCACCAGTAGCGTAAGCAATTGGGGAGCTGGTTCCAGATGGGGAGGTAACGACACCGGAGGAGGCAGTTGGGGCGGCAACACCGGATGGGGCAGCAACACCAGATGGGTTGGAGGTGAGGCCGGAGGATTCACCGGAGGAAGATCCAGAGGAAGCACCAGCGGTGGCAGCAGAGCCGGAGAGACCAGTGGAGCTTGGGCAAGCGTAGACGGTGACAGTCCTATGAATGTTATTAATATTGAAGTTCGATCTAAAATTTCGAAGTCGGAAGAACTTACTCAGTGGCAACTGCGACGGAGGCCATGGCGGCAACGGTAAGGGCGAGGATGTTGAACTGCATTTTGATAGATTGAAGTTTGTTGGTTTGGTTTTTGGGTTGGAAAAGGTGTTTGGATTTTGAAGAGGTTGAATGTTTTTATTAAATGAATGTGTGATTACTATATTGTAAATGAGTGTAACTGATCGATGGATACAGAAAAAAAGAAAAAGGTGAACTGAAGACGAACGGCAGCGTCATATATACACGCGTCTAATTGTCAGGTATAATGGCCATCAAAGCTGATATCCCGGGTTATTCCCCCCTTTGATAACGATTCCCCCGTCGACCCACAAAGTGAATCTCCTCGACCCACTAAGCGGAGATTGACAAGCTCTACCGTCTCCAATACTCATTTCTTCCATAATTTGAATGAGGAAATGGAAAGAATTCACGGGAATGAGGCGATTCGTTGATGCGATTGGGGCTGCAATCTATCACGGTTCCATGGCAAATCTCCTTGTTGTTCCTGTCGTACGCCCCCATGGGCCCATGCTGTCGAATCTTGATTCACTTTCAACTAACCTATAGGTAGCAGGTAACTACTTTTTCTATACTTGGCGATTGATCGAACCTTTTAGGGTCGATATTGTCTGTGATATGATTGTTACACTGGTGTTGCGGCATGGATATATCGCTTGTGGCAGATAATTGTGTAGTTTACATGTTTTGGTACGATATTCGCATAGAAATTATAAATTCATCTAATCGTCGAAGAATCGAAGCTCCACTCAAGATTGGAGCATACAGGGAGTACCTTTGTTTGTTTACAAGATTCTTATTAGAAACATGAAATTGATGAAGCCAAATAGAATCGATCATTGGTGAATATTAGACAGCGATTTGAGAGATTGCAAAAACGTCATATGAAGCGTGAATTAGCCAAAAGATGAACAACTAATAATATGGATATCTATACATAGATGCCGTTGTGCTACTAAAAAAAATAGTCAATACAATAGTAGCCGTTAATAGATTCACTAGTCACAATCTATCATTCAACATACGAATCCGTCGCACGGCATGAAGAAAACTCGTGAAGGCCACGAACGATCGTGACGAAGAGCGAATTGAAAAATGTTCAAATATTGATATTCCAGAAATCTAGACAAATCATAATTGACGGGTGAACGGGTTCTTGCAGGGCTATTGGTGGCATTTCATGCGGGCCCCTGCAGCAGCTTAAGATTAAACCCCATATTGTTTCTCAAATGGTTCCTGGATCATGGTAGTTAGTTCACCGATGTGTTCATGACAATCGCGATAACATGGCTGGGCAGTGGACACGGCATGGGAGTGTGGGAGTGAACGTTGTTTCTCCCCCAGCCAAGCAATCTCTCAGACGTCTGGAATGATAGATACGTTCTGCGGAAGGATCAAGTAGATACCGTAGGATTTTCTAAGAGTAGTAAGGTATCATCAAAGATTCAATCCATTGATAAGCAACCAATGATATCGATCCCACACGTTCGAGACTCTGGGATCGACGTCTCATTAGGGCTTTGATGGAATTTATTAATTGTTTGGCGGTTTTGCCCTCGTCTGTCAATTTGTTTTTATATGAAAAATTCAGGGACGTGTAGGTATCCTCACTTCCATCAATTGAAAGGTCCTTGACCGCTACGATTACAATACACGGACGGACCAGATGCAATAAATATCTACGAGATGACTTTTTCATCATGAAGTTTCAAGGTCAAACTTATGTTTATTGTTTCGAGTGATTGTCATCAAAATCATGGATTGCGTTAATTTTGTTAATCAGGATGGAAGGTTCGACGTTGGTTTAAATGAAGCTTTCGCGTCAGGTCTTAGATATGCACTGGGCAAGTGTCGGAAGTTTTGCATCGCTTATCCTATCAGGTGTCTCAGACTCTCAGTGTCAAGATGAAGGAGTGTGGATTCAGTGGATGTGTCTTAAAGGGGTAGGTAAGCAGTGAAATCATCTGAAACGAAATGGGCATATGGTGATCAGAGTGTAGATCGAGGGTTCTCGACTGCTAATATCACTTAATGACAAGCTGCCAGTAATAAGTCTAATCGACCAGATAGAAAGTGGGAGTTTTCATGTATGAAAATTAATAAAAATGATGCATTGGTCTGCTACACATCCCTTCTAATTAATTCATTTCGCCCAAATACTTAACAGGATGCCAGTGGCAATTATTATAATAAGTAAACCTTAAATCTATCTATCTTTTGAACACAAGCTGGGTCAAAATCAAAGCTCAAACAGATTTGTGGTAGAATGAAAGCTGCAAAGACCGGCTTGCAAATCTGGTACTGTTTTTTATTGGCATTTTAGGTAGCATTAAAAAAGGGAGATACATTCAAGTCAGCTAGGTTTTCCCTCTCAAAATCACACTCAAATTTCACAAAGCAATGGATAGACAATACATTGTGATATCAAGTGTTATTTTTTTGTTATTTTTTATGTAAGTACATAGAATTAGTGCTAGCAAACAAAGAAAAATAAAGAGCAAGTCAAACTCGTAGCAAAGTACCATGAATTTCCTCCTGCAAGCAAATCTGCCATTATCACCTCCAGTTCCTTTCCCTTTCCTCCCTTAAAACACCATAATTAATCCATCGCTAAGAAAATGCCAGTGCCAAAGTACTCCTCGCTTCCTTCCTTCCGTTGATGCATTCGTAATATCGTAGAAGTGATCAAATAAATCGAGAGAAGTAATTGATTTACTGAATGGTGATCTTGCGGCCTTCTTGTTTCTTAGCCTTTGGAACGATGATGCTAAGAATGCCGTTCTTCATGCTAGCCTGAACTGCATCTTGATTGACGCGAACTGGGAAGCTGAAAGATCGGGAGAATTCACCGATGCTACGCTCAGAAACCCAGAATTTGTGTTCAGGTTCCTTGGCCTTTCTCTCCTCGCTGGCCTTGGTCATTTGAGTGTTGGCGTCAGTGCTGGCTGGAGTTGATGCATCTTCATCTTCGACGGTTGGTTGGTGAACTTTGTCTTTGTGTTCAGTTTCACCACCTTCAGTGATGGCGCCAGACTTGGGTGCATCTTCGACGAAACCAGCTGGTGGAGTACCGGAAGTGTAAGAGCGCTCGGTACGACCACGGATGGTGAGGGTTTGGTCATCGACGAATTCGATTTCAACATCCTTCTGCTCGATACCTGGAAGTTCACCGTGGAGTTCATAGACTTCACCGGCTTCTTTGACATCGAATTTGGGAGTGAAGGTCTTCATGACGTTGCTGCGGTGGTGACGAGAGTTGTTGTCGTTGCGGCCACTGCTGTATTGATCAAAGTCGTCAAGAAGACGGAAGAGAGGATGGAAGGAGGAAGCCTCGTTTGTGATGTAGTGTCGTGGGAAGAAAGACATTTTGCGTGTGGTTGTTTGTGGTTTGAGAATTCGTTTGATAGTTGTTGCGACTGGAAGTCTTGAAGTTGTTCGATAAAAAGTTTGCATGAAACTGTAGTGAAGAATGTTGTACTGATGATGAAAAAAGAAAAGAGGTTATTCAGATATTGAGCCTACCTTTATATATTGAATTTGATGGACTCCTGGACTTTCTAGCAATTACTAGAATTTACGATATTGATGTAATGATCAATATTCAATTGAACACCAGCACTTTCTAGAATGACGACTACCATGTTTGAGAGCAAATAGAATTACAGAGAACAGATGCGGGGTTTGAAATCAGGAGGCATCAGGCCATTGAAGCATGAAGCAACCACTGGAAAATGCTGGAAAATGCTGGAAGGCGTTGGAAACTTGCCAGAAATAGTGAGAACATTTTATGAATGGTAATCATGAGAATCATCTGATATGATGAGATAACTCAAATTCGGCGAATTAATTAACTCAGTAGACATCTTCATACTAAATGTCTTGGTGTTGTTGGATCAAAAGATGAGAGAGAGGTAGTTCGAGTAAGTCCTGGGTGGGTAAGTGGTCGTTGAGGTGCTTTCTGTAGATGCTTAGTAATCATGGCCCTAACACATCGCTGCTGTAAAAAAAAAAGGCACGTGAATGGCTAGTAAATAACCAGTACCTGGATAGTCACGTGTTAGTGTTGGCAACTTGGTGACAAAGTCTCCCACCATACGCATTACCATTTCGAAAAGCCATTCACTTTTTGCTTTGGTATGTAATGTAACACTCTGAAATTGAAGAGAGATTTGAGTCACTAAGACTGTATCGTAACATCGAGGATCGTTATAAGGCTTGCTATGTAGGTATTTCTCTCGGTTTGCGACTTCTATTCGAGTCGTGATAAACTCTATCTATCTATAATCAAGTGCTCATCACCTGCCTTCGACGTGTAGAATTCACCTCAGGAAAGTGACTCTCTACACAATACCTACTGTATTTGGCAAGTTTGATCAAGTGGTCAATAAGTCAAGTCACTATGATTATACCGTTCAAGTTTTGCTCATGGTTTCTCCCGTTCGACTTTTCAGCCCACGAATCTCATTTTCATACCCTCTGGTTAAGATTCTAATTGTCTATCACACAAAAGAAGAACATCAAACATCATGAAGCCCGATCCGCTTCCGGTTCTTCGTACGACACACCCGAGGGACGAAAGATTTACTCATTTCATCTTCGACTTCGATTGCACAATTACCATGAAGGACACTAGCCAGCTCATTGCAGACACTGCTATCGCCTATCATCTTGCCAATGCGAAAGATTTCACTATAGTGTGGCAAGAAATCGTTACTGCATATGACGCTGATTATCGTGCTCACATTGAGGGATACGAGCCGAAATGGGACACATTGGAGGGGATAATTGAGCGTCAAAGAAGCCAGAAGGAACTTGAGACTAGAAGCATAAACCGCATCAGTAGTTCAGGTATATTTGCAGGCATATCAAAAAGGGAATGGGAAGCTGCTGGTTCGCGTGCTGTCTTGGAGGGAAAATTGGTGATCAGAGAAGGCTTCAGGGAAATTATAGATGAGATTGAAAAACGAAATGGTTCTTGGGGGGTCGTATCAGTTAGTTTCTCAAAGGACTTCATAAGGGGCGCTTTGGAGCAATTTTTGGGATATTTTATCGAAGCACCAATCGTAGCGAATTCTCCAGACGAAGCAGGAATCTTGAGGGGTCCTGAATGGGGTTGGGAGGCTGGACTCAACACTACTGAATCCAAATGCCCGGATTGCGATTTCGGCCCCTTTGCCAGTACCCAACTTCTCATTAATCACTTCCTACACGTTCATAGCCGAGAGTTCATGACACCGTTAACTACATCGGACACGAAATCAAGCGCAATGCACAGATTGCTTAAACATTGGGACCTCGACACCGATGATCAAGCGGCCTATTATGGCGATTCTGCAACAGATATTGAATGCCTCTTTGACCCTTGTATTAAAGGTATTCTTGTAGGGGATGGAGGCGGTCAGATCCTGGCGATGCTTGATTCTCCCAATGGCCCTGATTTTATGCTGGTTGAATCATATACTACAAACTTTGAGAATGTTATTGTTCGTCAACCGGGTCAAGTGCATGAATCCTAGAAGAAGATATATGATTTGGCAACAATACTCTCTATCTGCCCCGACGATTCGAGCCTCGTCAGTACTGCCTTTACTTTTGAACATTTTCATGGTCCCACCTTCGGAAACAAATCCAACAACATTATTTCAGCACCGCTCCAAGAGTCTCGGCTCACTAGAGCATTGTCTGCCCGAAATCGAGAGCTGTGCCATTATAGATTATCGAGCATCGCTTTGCAGTGCTCCGAAATATGTTAATAGTCCTCGAGTCAGCATGTATTACTAGTCCAGTCCAAAAAAATACAAATCTTAGCAGAAAAGTGTGTGCTCGTATGTATGTTCCGACTTGACCTGTGTCTTTTCACTGAAGATTTTGTTATATTTGTATATGATTCCGAGTTGCAAGTATTTTGTCAAACAACTACATGCATAATCATTTGGACGTCGTGGCAAAGTTCATGAATTTCGAGTAACACCTGGTCTCGTAAAGGCAATTGCTCGAGGATGTACATGCCTTGCTAGTAATACAAATCCGCATCACCGCTCTGTATAAGAGCATTTTAATCCTTCTTCAATGGCTTATAAATCTCCTCAATGCCCTCTTTCGTAATAATCAACATCTGTAAACCATCACCGACCTCAATATGTCTCTCCACCGCACTGTCAAATGCATCCTTAACCAAATCCTCCACTTCATTTCTAGCCAATGGAATCTTTTCTCTTTCCGCCAATGCATGTCCTTCTCCACTACCTGGGATATATTGATTTTTGAAGTTGACCTGGTTGTCCAAGAAAGGCATGATCAGACTGGCAGCAGCACCTGCGGCTCTGCACTGTTCTCTCTCATAACTTCCAACAGGATCATAACTGTAAACTGCTCCCTTTCCCTCCTCATCCAAACCTCCGAGAATCGCGGTAACGTAGTATGGGAAGAATCGCTTGCTGTATAAAATAGTTGCTAATCGCTGAGCGCATGCTTTAACACTCATAGGCTTGCCGTGTTGATAGCGGTACATCTTGACGATTGCATCGAGGCGTTCCTTGAGTGCTTCTCCATCTGCGGCAAATCCTACGACGGAGAGAACGAGAGTAGCATCATCTTGAGCAGCGGTTGTGCCACCGATCTTGAAGACTTTGGGTTGGTATCTTGTGTTAATGTTATATCCGGATGTGGAACGGGTGTCGCCGGCGACGATGGTGAAGTCGGAACCTGAGATTGCTAGAGTAGAACCACCGTTATCGGTGTATCTGAAAATAATGTTAGTTTTAATGCCAGTAAATCTCCCATAAGATACATACGGGTAGAAACCATGATGTTGTGTGAAACCATCAGCTTGCTTGGTTGGAGCTTGATTGAAGGAGTAATTTGGACCATTCATCAATGGGTTTTGACTGAACATGGACATCTTGATTATCGTATTTGGGTATCTTTGGAGTTGAAGTGCGGAGAGGTATTTGGGAGACTTTGGTAAATATTGTGGAGGTTTGAGATTTGAGGTTCAAAGGTATCACTCTAGATGTCGCGTCGACCTTCAGCCTGGTGATAACTAGCGCCAGTCTTTCTGACAGGGGTAGCTACAACGGAACAACTTTATTGTATCCCTAGAAATTCAAGATACCAGTAACACAATTTAACCACGATAACTACCCAGGTGCCAATAAAATGTCTAAATAGCTGATTGCTATTTGCAAATAAAAATGTCTAGGTATGTGTGATATATTGTTTGATTATTTTTTGAAGATCTACAAACACTAAACTCTTATCTAAAGTCTCACAAGAAGCATAAGGCGAAATGCCCTGGCTAAAATCGCTGAACTCTCTGCGACGTCATCAACTGGAAATTTTGAGGGTTCTGATATTGAGAGGCTCTGTCGTGTTTCTCCTGGTAACAATAAGTTATCTGGGCGTGTGAATGGAATCAACAATGATTCACCGGGCTCATTGGCGGGCTCTCCTATGGTACGAAAAGGGGAACGTCTCCTTATTTACAGGATACTAATACCTAGAGCAGAACATTAGGGAATTTGAAGTACTTCTAGCCCTGTGCAAAGCAGCTCCTCTGATCGATAATACATACAGCGCGGAGAAGCTTACCAGCCAGTTGGGCCCCTACGTTCTTGAGGCGCATACACAATTGTTTGTGCAATCGCCCCTTTTTCGCGCGATTGAACCATCACCCGTCGAGGCACTGAGCTATAACCTTACCACCGCCCTTCTCTCCATTGGTATCAAACATGGCCACCTACAAAAGCTCATCTCCGAAAAGTTATCGATATACCTAGACAACTGTGTACATGCCAGCGAAACTGCTACGGAAAATCGAGGAGTTAGCTCAGAGTATGCTACGGAGATTGAGGAGGCAATTCACGTTGCCACTGTAACGATATCCCTTCTGGGATTCTTAGATGCAGTAGCTTCTTTGGTCAATTTTTGGAGCGCAAAGGAGAGATTGGACTTGTGTGAACGTGTCAAGGCCATTTTGTCAGAAGGATTTTTGGTGGCAGTAGAGACCGCTTTCTCGACTATTCGTAATACCCATCTCCAGAGCAGTCATGTAAGAGAGTGGAAGAGATATGTCCGCCATTATGCAGCTATTGGCCGCCCATTGGGTGCTATGCTTCTACAACGGAGTTTTATGTGGCTGCTCGTTGCAGGGTCATCGCTTCTACTTGTCGATGTCGAGAACCTTAAAAACAAAGATGTTTTGAGCGTATTAATGTCACGTCTTGAGAATTCGAGACCCAACACTCCTCGCAATGAGGAAGTTGATCCTGATACGGTTAACACTTTGGCAAATATTGCTTCGAATGAAATAAGTCTTCTCGAAGACGGCGCAGATTACCTTCGTTTGGGTTCTGCTTGGCAGCAAAGACTTGCATTTTCCGTCAAAGCAAGTGCTTTAACTACCTATATGAATTGCGCAATGTTGAGTGTAAGTGACGATGAAGTTGAACCTGAAACGTTGATTTCCTGGCTTGAAGATACCTTGGCGGATCCTGTGCAAATGGCCGATGATACATTGGCCAATGTTGTCCTTCGATCAATGGCCTTGGTCTCCAAACTCGCTCCTCAGTTAGCTCCAGAAGTCAGCCGCCTTCTCCCAAGATTCATCGTCCAGGGCAATCCACAAGGGGATACAAATGCGATCGCCTCTGCCTGTCTCGCATATGTTCTGAACAATCTATCCCAGGATGCCATCATAACTACCCTTTATACATTAGGAAACGTTCTCAACTCTGGTGCAAGCCACCCAGAAAAACACACGTCTGTACCCAATGGAGATTTGGCTTTGGATGGAGCTGCACAGTCAACTCTTTATGGAAAGAATTCTAATGGAAGTTCTATATCCTTGGAGATCTTCACAGAGGAAGAGACATCCACTGTATACGGCAACGTCGTACAAGCTATATGTGCTATTGCCCAGAATTGCGAAGACTCTAAGATTATTGCTTTGGCTCAATCTATGCTTCTTCAAAAGATTGACAAAATCAACCAATTAATTGATGCTCGTATCATCACGGCAGCAGCCGAATTATCATTACATGGAGGGCCTTTGGAATTCCGATCGTTACTTAAACTTTATAACAAAATCACTCATCTGGGTGTCATGAAAAATAATGAAATTATACTTCATGCTGTAAGTTCACTACAAGAACTGCAAAAGCTTCACCAACTAATTCGATTTAGGTGATGAAAGGCCGAAACCTCCTATCTTCTCGTTTGCAGAAAGACACTCCTTTGTATGTCATATATTTTGAGAACTTACTAGAGGATATCATTAGCAGAGGCGATGTCCACCAAGGGCAGAACACACGTGAAGGCGACGTAGAAGCTGCAGCCAAGGAGATTGCGCAACTATTGCAGCCCTTGGCAATCTTTTTCTCTACTAATAATATGGTTTCCAACAACGACCTCAGCGAGGAGCTGTCATCTTTAGTACGGGATGCTTGGTTTAACATTGTTGTCCATGGCTTTACTACCAACACTGAGCGCGGTCAGCTGCATCTGAAAGAATTGCGTATCTTGGCGATTCATTCGAAACCTCTTGTTGCCGAGCAGCGAGGTGAGCAGGTGGAGAGTGATATTGAATTGAATACAGTATTACGTCGAGGAATCAGTCAAGATCACGAAACTACACAGAAAAAACGACTCACAGCCCTTCTTCCTAGTAAAGCTAGAGAAATCAGTGCCCTTAGTTATCGTAAAGTCATCTTCCTTCAGGCTGCCTATTTGGTTGAAACGCTACGGGCTGATGCAGGCGATTGCAGCAAAGCGTTGACCTACTTCCTTGAGCCTAGCATGCGTAGAGGTGAAATGAGCAGCGCGATGGAAAGTGTCACCGCTGCTGTTATGGACACATATTTACGCAAATCTTTGACAGGCCTAAACCCAACCTTTTCAGCTCCGTACGTTGCCAAACAATTAGCCTCAATATTTACTGGTTGTTGCTATCGAATCGAAAGAGTCCAACAAGCTGCTATGAACTGCGCAGACAGGATAATTCGAGATGTGCCATCTGCTCTGTGTCAAAAATCCTCTTTGTTCGCACTTCTTGAACTTTTGTCACTCCTATGGGTAAGTTGTTTAGAAGCTGAAACCGATGAATATGGGTTGAGATCCTCCTTTACTTCCGCCAAAGGACATATAACTATCGAATTGTCTGATGATTATGGTCTCCGTCGTCGCACCCTTGATGCTTTATACAAAAAGGCTAAAGGCTGGGTCACAGCAGTGATCAATATTGCTCCTGCAAATGTTAAGGGTTTACTACAGACATACCTCTCAGAATATGATGATGAAGGAGCTTATGGTCATATCTCCCTTGGACGGTCGTTTGCTTCCGAGATGGGAGCAGTCATTCCAAGTATGGACCAGAGGCTTGAGGCAATCGATCGTCACGGGGACTGCAATATCAATACGGCCTCTGATTTCATTGCTCAATATACTACAAGGCAAGAGTACCGATATGCAGAAACTCTTCCTGATCACAACGCCGAATGGCTGCGCTCCATGCATCTCGACGAACACAGACCTTCGATCACGTCGAAATCTGACAAAGATTGTAACGATGCAGTATCACTTCTATCCAAACTTGAAGCACAAATTCACGCAAAGAAGCACATAGCAATTGCCGAGATCCGCGATGTGCTAAGAAGAGCTGCTGCTTTGCTTTGCCGAAGTGACAAAGATGAATGTGCTATCATCCGCTATCTTGTTTCGATACCTTTCGCTATTTTTACCAAGCAGTCAATTAAACTTGGGGGTTCCTTGTGGTTTGGCGTTATCAACGAGAATCCAAGCATGGAACCCAGAATTCTGATGGAAATCGCTCAACAATGGGAATTGACCTCACAACGTAAAATTGGAATTTTCAATGGCATGTTCATGTAAGTACATTCGAATATTCATTTTCTTGCAAACTAACAGTCGATAGCCATCAAGATCCTTTCTATATAAAGGAAGAGTTCGCACCTAGCGATAGGAAAGTCCTGGCCAAAAAGCAACAGGCCGTCAACAATATGCTTGCTCCCCATACGCGACTCCTACAGCTCCTCAGTAGTCATTTCAACGCGACTCGCCTTGGCAGCCCACATACCGAGAAGACATTTTTGAGAATCCTGGAAATGACACTGGATAGCTTTAAACACTCCACGGGGCACCCGCTTGCTCGAGAGATAAGATTTCAGATCGTCCTATTCGGCTTAAGAGTCCTGAGACACACCACTACCCTCGATCTCCCCTCGAAATTTAGACTGAAGGACAAGATTCTCTCTGCTGCCCTCAGTTGGTTCACATTTGCTCCTCGCTGGTCATTTGGTGGAAATCGTCTGCAATTGAAAGCCGAAACTCGCTTGTTGAGTGATGTCGTTCTAGCTTTTAGAAGCGTAACCATGACAGGCTCCAAGCCCACAGCCATGGTCCAATTGATGCATGCAAAGGAAGAGCTTCTCCATATATTAATAGAGAGTGAACAGATAAGACTAAATGTTTGGCTTGATCCTCTACGTCAAGGTCGTGATATCCAGGTTCCCGCCCCTGTTAAAGTTCCTAACGATGCAGCGCTACTTCCTCTGGTAAAAACTGCCTGGAACGAAAGCCCATCTTTGGCGATTCAACTTGTTTCTAGATTTCCCTCGGCGAGGTTACACCAGGACGTTCGCTTGCTTTTGCTTCAATTTCCCGACAAAGCAATATCGGAGCCTGAAGCAGTCCATATATTACTTGGCGATACTTTGCCACCTGATGTTGCATTCCAAATGAAGGTACGTGATTTGAAAGAACTGCTTATTGACAGGCTGACAAAATTAGTACCTTTTATATTGGGCTCCTGTCAACCCGATATCTGCCGTTACATATTTCTTACCGTCATACCGAAATCATCCCTTCATCGTTCAGTATGCTATGCGGGCCCTGGAGAGTCATTCTGTTGATGTCACATTTTTCTACGTGCCACAGATAGTCCAAACCTTGCGCTATGATGACCTTGGATATGTTGAGCGATATATTGTCGAAACTGCAAAGTTCTCACAACTTTTTGCGCATCAAATTATCTGGAACATGAAAGCCAATGCTTTCAAAGATGAAGATTCACAAATTGTAAGTGGTGCGCTTATTTTCAAAGTGTTAAACTAACAAGTCCAGCCTGATGTTGTCAAACCTACACTCGACAAAGTTACAAATCGCATGATAGAATCCTTCTCGGGTGTTGACAAAGCCTTCTATGAGCGTGAATTCACGTTTTTCGACGAAGTTACTAGCATATCAGGCAAGCTGAAGCCATACATCAAAAGACCCAAGCCAGAGAAGAAGCAGAAAATTGAAGAAGAGTTGCGCAAGATCAAGGTGGAGATTGGAGTATATCTCCCTAGTAATCCTGATGGCGTGGTAATAGGTATCGATCGACAATCTGGAAAGCCCCTGCAAAGTCATGCCAAAGCACCATATATGGCAACGTTCCGCATCAAGAAAACTATAGGTGCAGACATGGAAGGCACAGATGATATGCTCGAAGAAACCAATAAAAGCGGAGACACCCCAACGGATAATTCGATTGAGATTTGGCAATCAGCAATTTTCAAAGTTGGTGATGATTGTCGTCAAGACGTTCTCGCTCTTCAAATGATCGCTGCGTTCCGTGGAATCTTCAACAACGTCGGCCTCGATGTTTACGTTTTCCCGTATCGTGTTACTGCAACAGCACCTGGTTGTGGTGTTATTGATGTTTTGCCAAACTCGATCTCGCGTGATATTCTAGGAAGAGAAGCCGTGAATGGACTATATGATTATTTCATATCGAAATACGGAAACGAGGACTCTCTTAGGTTTCAAGAAGCGCGCGCCAACTTTGTCAAAAGTATGGCAGCTTACTCGGTCATCTCTTTCTTGTTGCAATTCAAGGATCGACACAATGGTAACATTATGATTGACGACGCTGGTCACATTCTACACATTGATTTTGGCTTTTGCTTTGACATTGCCCCTGGAGGTGTCAAATTTGAAAGAGCGCCATTCAAGCTCACAACGGAGATGGTAGCCGTGATGGGAGGAAGCACTGAACATCAGGCCTTTAAATGGTTCGAGGAATTATGCGTAAAGGCTTACTTGGCCTCTCGACCTTATACAGAGAAGCTGTCGCAACTCGTTATGCTTATGATGGACTCTGGTCTCCCCTGCTTCAAGCCTGAGTCTATTCAACATTTCAGGGATAGATTTGTGTTGGAAAAGACGGAGGCTGAGGCTGCGGTATTCATGAGAGGTTTGGTAAAGAGGAGTTATGGAAGTTATTCGACTGGAGTCTATGATCAGTTCCAACTTCTGACTAACGGAATTCCGTACTAGAAACATCACTGAGTTCTCGAGGCAAGAATGGTTAGATTTGAACCGAGTAGGTAGTGAGGGATGTAGTGTCATGGGGTTCGAGATATGATGTTAGTTTGACTAGTCGTAGAAGACATCAATCGTTGGCGGTTATTGTAGTAATTTTGATATGGTACATAGACAGTTTTTTGAAAGCAGTGGAATATTGCATGGGATAGCAATTCTTAATTCTTTTTTCTCTATAAACTTTGGATATAAATAAATACATGATTTTTCTTGCACAACATCCATAATGCTTCAGAATCTCAATCATATCTTCCCCACCAGTTTTGCAAATGCGGTTGCGATTTACGGTGCCGGTCCGCTCCCCTGGCACATCGCTGACGTAGTGTCGTTCAACCCCTAATCAAAATAAATAACTACATTTAAATCCCTTGAGTCTTACACAACATCTACAGCCATCAATTTAATACCAAATTTCAAGTAGATCACTCCATAATGTCAACCCTAGCTCCCGAAGCCCTAAACGGCTTTTCCAATGCCTCGGACTATGACAAACATCGTCCAAGCTACCCACCTGAAGCAGTCTCCAAACTCCTAAAGAATTTGGGAGTGGAAAATGTGGAAGGAGCTAGAATCGTAGATGTAGGAGCTGGGACGGGAAAATTTACTACTTTGTTGGCGGAGAGGAAGGAAGGGTTTGCAATTAAGTGTGTGGAGCCGCATGATGAGATGAAGGAGGTTTTGAGGGGGAAGTTTGGCAAGGGGAATGAGGGGGCGTGGAAAGGGAGTGTGGATATTGTTGGGGGGAGTGCACAGAACATGGAGATTGAGGAGGGTTGGGCTGATGCGGTTATTGCTTCGCAGGTGAGTTGCTTCATGGGTTAGGAATACGGGTGAAATGAGAGAACGTTTGCTAACTCAAGTTTCTGGTAGTCCTGGCATTGGTGAGTGGTAGGGGATAAAGTCGTGAGAGAGCGAAATTTCGTACTGATTTGCGTTTAAGGTTTGCTACAAAGGAGTCTTTGAAAGAGATTCATAGAGTTTTGAGACCTGGAGGAGTATTTGGAATGATCGTAAGAAGTCTTGATGCATGAAGGCGTAGACTGAGATGCTAACATGTCTGTTGTAGTGGAACATAGAAGATTGTATGTTATAACATTACGGTTTTCCACTTACTACTAATCACAAAATATGCAGATAACTCACCAAGAGACGGTCGAACAACAACCACACAGTGGGAACAGGTCCTAAAAGACATTGTTGAAAGCAGTGAAGATGAGGTTCCACGTTTCCGTCACGGGAAATGGAAACAAGTATTTGAGGACCAATTAGATTCCACACCATTGCAAACCTTGAAAGATACATTCACGCAGGATTTACCGCAGTTCTCACTACCGCTTGGAGAAGATCATGTTGAGTGGACGGTTTGGTTGAGTGATGAGGCTATTTGGAATAGGTTCGGGACTTTGAGTGCTATAGCGGTGATGGAGCCTGAAAAGAAAGAACAAGTGAAGCAGAAGGTTCTCGGATCGTTGAAGGGAATGGATGCTGAGCGTAATGAGAATGGTGAGGTTGCGTTGCATGGTAAGACTTATTTCTTCTGGACCTCAAGGGTTTGAATGTCTAGTGTAGATAGATGGCCTTAGATAGCTTTAGAAGCTGCTCCATTGTTGTTTCCGCGAATTTCAAGTATCGGCACACCTACTTATAAGGCTGTGCACATAATCCCACCAGTTTCTGCTACCTTGTCGCATCCCATCGTCGTCTTTTGGATATCATGAATTTCGTAAAAGGTTCCTTCCTGTATAGCACTCCATAACTCCCATCCAATGCTTTTCCACTATTATGCCAATCAAGCAGATTCATCGGCCGATATGTACATGACTAAGAGACACACAGAATTAGCTGCTTATATTGAATGATGTTCAGGAAGAATCCTCACCATTATTGCCCCGCACGAAAGCATCACCATGAACTGTCTTCTTCTTTCCATGAACCCATTCCTCGCATTTCTCTAATGCGATATTCATATATCCATCGACGGACTGTAATTCTCCTGCAAAAATGTAAGATTTAGACAGGGACCGGAGGTATGGGTAGCTAGCTAACCTTTAAAGACGAGAGAATTATTGAGCTTTACAATAACTTTTGAGCCAATGATTTCTGACAGGAAGGATGAAGGATCCTTGCCTTCGCCTTGTTGTAATGCGCCGTTCTCCATATCGTTCTTCGAAATACCAATATGACTTTGATAGAATCTTATCGTTGATGGAGGAGACAATTTTGAATATCGCAAACAATGGCAGTAAATGAAGCATCGGTATCGCTACCGGTACTTTTAGCGCATGCAGCCTCGCAACGGCAACCCTCCAAAATTTCCCCGTATTTACATCTCGACCTCAATTTCATATGCACTCAATCAGGATAATCACAAAAAAACGCACAAATCATAACTAAATATGGCAGACCTCGATACTGGTGCATCGGCGCCTCCAGCCAAGAAAAAGTTCTCTCTTTTCAAGAAGAAGTTGACCCCAGCGCAAGCTCCAGAGCTTAAACCCGGGATGGACCATACAGATGCTTTTAGTCGCGCAAAAGATCTGTTTCCGCTACATGCTAGGGAGAGGGAGATTAAGAGGGAAAAGAAGGTCGCGAGTTTAGAGAGGAAGCGGTCATCGCAGAGCAGGGAGAAATCATCTTCAAGTCCGAGAATGGAAAAGAGAAGGAAATTTTCGAATGAGGATGCGCGTGGGAAGGTGGATTTGGGTAGTGAGACGGAAGATGAGGAACCGGCTAGGTATTTATCCTCTGGATTTGCAAAATATGGTGTTGTGTATTTGCTGATGGGCTTAGGGAATCGTCCATATCGACACCTGATAGTCGCAAGTCACAAACAAGATCCCCGCAGAAAAAGCGTCGTTCGCCGGGGGGTTTGATGGGTCGTTTTGCAAGAGATATACATAGCAGAAATAGGGAGAGCGGAGAACAGAAAGTTATTGCAAAGGGTTATATATCTGTGAGCGATAGCGACAGCGACGATGCCGCGCCTGTTACGCAGCGAATGGATAGAAGTTCCTCTCCCATTATAACATCGGCCGAACCAATTCCTATCGTTGATGACGACGACGATGATGTATTTTCCGAAGAGGAATTTCCGGAATTATTGGCAAAGGCACGAGAAAACAAGAGACTTGCGGATCTAGCCCAACAGAGGAGTAATGCCGAATGGGCAAATAAAAATCATGAACCGGACAGAAATGCAGTCGATGACGATGTTTTCCAAGATAATAAGAAAACCGAACCTATATTAGAAATTTTTATATCGTCTCGACTGGAAAACACCAAGAATTTAATTATCAGGCGGAAACTTCATCAGCGTCTACGAGAAGTTCGACAGGCTTGGTGCGGGAAACAGGAAATAGACGGAATACACATGAATGAAGAACTGAAAGATTCAATCTTACTCACCTGGAGAAACAAAAGGTTGTTCGATTCCATGACTTGCGCATCCCTTGGCCTCGACTTTAACACGAATGGCGATGTCGATACCACAGGTGAGGGTTTCAATAGTGGTAGAATACATATGGAGGCGTGGACAAACGATCTCTGGGACGAATGCTGCAAGGCAGCCGAAGCCGAAGAAATCAGCGACGATGAAGAAGAACCTGTTGAAGTTGTACCCGAGCCAGTCAACAAGATGAGATTGATACTGAAAGCTCAATCGAAAGATATCAAGGAATTCAAAACTTATGTGAAGCCCACAACGACGATCAAGAAATTGGTAGATGGATTCAGAAGTACGAATAAGATACCCGCGGATAAGAAAATCATTCTGAGCTTCGATGGGGATCATTTGGAACTAGATTCTACAGTGGAAGACGCGGGTTTCGATGATATGGATACAGTGGATGTCTTGATTAGATGATGGCATGGCATGGCATGGCATACTGCTTGATGATTACTGATGTAACACGGTGTTTTGGGAATTGAAAGCGCGTGTGGGTGTACTGGCTGGCAAAATATTGATACCCTGAATGAAATTACTTTCCTTGGTTCTCTGACATGGAGGAAATGCTTGCTACATATTCGACTATTGTTCTTTAATTCAAAGCGAGGACTTGGTATTTGTTCCTTCGATTTACATATGTAGGATTTGGAGTACCTGTCAAAATATAGCTATGTGAATTGTAAACTCACAATTTTCACATGATTGAGTCCAAGTTCATAGTTCGAACAAGTGAGCGGACGAAACTCGATTGAAAGGGACAGATTTGTAGCGGTCTGTTCACCTTCCATCTAATCTGTGAGTGCTCATTCACGAAGCCGAATGCGTTTTGATTGATATGAACTCTTGGGCATCAGATTGGGAAACTAGTAATTAACTTTAACATAGAATGTCTTCATGAAACTATTCTCTCTCGTAACTCTGGGTATCTATGCAAGAGTTTCTTGGCGAGTAGCGATTCTTGTGCGCGTGATATCAACGTTCTCTTTCCTTTTCCGGATAGACAGACATTCTTCCTCCCCCTCCCAAACCATTATATTAACCCCTCCTAACACCAGTCCTGATGATTCTGTCACCTCATTCTTGTACCACACAGTCCAAACACCCCAACCCAACCCCCTAAAGCATAATTCAAGGCATTTCACAAATTTCCCGACTCTCATTTTGATTTCTCAGTAACATAGCATCACCTTCATGGGCCAAATCCTTCGGACTAGTTGTTCCTGTATTGGTAGATGTATCGTTCGCCCATAATTCCGCTTTCTGTCCGTCATTCCCAAGTACAGCTGGTGTAACGTGTTGACCGGGAGTGGAAGCTTCGAGATCTTGGGCTATGTGCGATTTTCGCGATTTTCTTTTACGTAGACAAAAGAAGATGAGAGAACCGGCTGCGATAAATGCTAGAAGGATTCCGACCATTATTCCTGCGATGGTGCCGCCAGATAAGGATCTGGAGCTATCAGTTGAGGTGTCGGAATATACGGATGTGATATTTGAGTCTGAGGTAGAATTTGCAATTGTTATATCTGAATAAATTGGTGTTTTGCCCAACGGACCGGCTTTTGCTAGAAGATTGATGCAGCTAGAATTTAGAGCTTTGAGGGCTTGCAGACTTGCCATCGTTGTTTTTTGTGAGCAACCACCTGTATTCAGGTAGTATTGATTGATAGCCCAGGAAACCTGTTGCCAAGGAGAACAAACGCTAAATGCGCCATAGGTTGAAGAAGTGACGTTTGATGTAAATCCGTCACAAATGGTGGAGTTTGATGTACATAGAGTTGCTTGAACTGATGCGATTGTGTTGACTGATGTTGATGGGTCAACTTTACAGTGTAAAGAAGCTATCATGCAATCGCATACTAGAGTATTTGCTGTTGGAGGAAGTATTGTCGAAGCGGCTGTTGATATTAGCAGAATGCAACAGATGTTGGATGGGTGCGTATACCCCAAGTTGCGTTCTCATCCGGGCATGATGGCGCTGTTGTAATAGTTGGTGTATAAGCTGACATTTGAGTTATGGAAGGATTTATCGCAGCAAGTTGTGTTGAGAGCGATTTATAATTTCGATTGAGCTGGATCGTGTTGTCGGTTGAATTCACCGGAGCTGTTAAGACACTGTAAGAAATCCAGCACATCTTTCCAGAGAGATTTACTTACCATAGTCATTGGGATCTGAATCGCTGGACCTCGCCCACTCATACACGATTCCGCCCGACCAAATATCCGACATTTCCGGGCCGTATATGGTGCCAACTTCATCAAAGATCCGGTCGGCAACATCACTATAATCTTCTGTGGTGGCCTCACATGCATAGTCTGCGAGGAATATTGGTAATGGATAGTCGGAAAAGCTTTCAGTGAGGCGAGAGTAATTTGAAGAGGTGAACGTGGAGTTATCGCACCATGAATAATCTGTCAACGCCCAAAAATCAATGCTCGAATTTCCACAGGCCATGTAATCTGCAGCCAGCCGATAGGTCTCTCGTGCGTATTCGCTGTCAGTCAGAACGTATCCTCCAATGGGTATAGAACGATAGCCTCTTGCTTTGATGTAACCTTCTACATCTCTTACAGCTGCTTTAGAGAGTGGTGCCAAAGATGTGGGACTGTCTGTAATGAGATTGTCGACTAGATAGAATCCGAGTGTGTTCGTGTAGAAAACAAATGCATCCACGATATCCGTATAGACGGAGAACTTTTGATTTGTCCATGTAGTAGAATCGGTGTAGATATAAGTAGACGCGATGTATAGGTCGATTAGTAAATAAATACAGTTTTCCATGAATTTTTCCATGCATTCCCCATGATCTTGACTTGGATCAATCCCATAAGCATGTAGTACGTTGATTCCCAGAGATACTAATGCCTTGATATCACGCTCGCAAGCTTCTCTGTCAGCCAATATATCTAAAGAATCCGACCCATAGGTAACTCCTCGAAGAAAGAATTGGGTTCCGTTTGAGTAGAAAAACTTCGATCCCTACAGAGCATTAGGGAACGTCTGGAAGTAATTGCAAATACTTTACTTTGATAGTTATCGAATCGAGGGCTTGGGAATTCATTATTGATACTCAATATATGGCTATAGGACGTTTCCAGCAGTATCCATTCGTACAGTGATTAAGGAGCGGTAGACAACGGAGAGCTTTTCGGATTTTTCCATAGAAAATAACCGTCTACTCAGCCACGCTTCAAATGGCTTGTTCTATCTATTGGGAATAAAGTACAGTCGCCGGGAAAATTTTTCGGCTTGCTTTTTTTTATCTTTTGATAGGAGAGTAGTATGTGCTGCCCATGCATCTATTGCATCAGACCAACATAAAGCATGTTGGTAGGATTTGCATCCTTGTCTAAACATCCATATCGTTCATTGTTTATTTCAAGATCTTGCACTTTGGATTCCCGATCAATTTCTAAGGGGACTTCCCAATCGCATCCTGAGTTAAAGGCAGGAGCCTATCTTGTTAAAACTTTGTATGAGCTTGATTGTTTTGAAATTCTACCTGGACGGGCCGTTCATTTTCTGTATTTCCCAAAAGATCAACAACAGGGAATGGAGTATAGCATCCGTATGCGGCCAATTGGTAGTTTAATAGGGAAAACGGCACAGCAAATGTGAAACATATAGTGCAATTGTAATGTGTACATGCATTGAAAATGTTCGGGTTCAAAAACTCCTCTGAATTCCAGGCAATCTTCTTGGGAAGCCGAGTAGCTAATTTGCTGGTACCACTAGGTAAGGAAGCATTCATATCTTGCCTTGATTCCCAGTAAAGGAAACAATAATTAGGTGTTTGTTGATTCTTAATCTTTTCAAACCTCTTTCTTTGTATTCTGCACCGCAGACGTTTACTTACTGACGTCTGCGCAGTTTTCCTATTCTAGAAAATCAATCCAGAAGAATGAATAAAATTGTTCTCGGTCCGTATATAATGAAGGTACAAACCGATCCAAATCCGGTGTCGATTCTAGCAATGGTTGCCAGATGGCCCGGCACGTATAGTAAGAGAGTTGCACTGATAGCTCCGGCTGAAAGATCGTGTATGGGCCCTGAAAGGCTTAACTTTGTCGATCTCAAGTCTCAGGATACATTAGCATGAAACTTGAAAGGGTCTGCACAACGGGTATTCGAGAAGACTTAGTAAGTGATCAAAATACCCTTCTTTCCTTTCCATCAAGAAATTTATGAGAAGAAGAAATACAGATGGTTGAGTATGTTACTGTCACCAAATGTTCCTTCCTGATGAATGACTATGCTCTCAATTGACGAAGTGGAGCATTGAGTCTATTTGAAGTTTCAATGCCACTGTCGAGCAACCTCATTAACTCGGTCCATAACCTTAGGTGGGGTCAAATCCAGATATTGACATTTCAATGCATGAAGTGTCACGAGAGGTGTCCTTCGTTCCGCTTTGATCAAATAATAAACAATGTGTAGTGGAAGTTTCCACGAAGGCCCTCGAAACGATAGTTAAGCCATGATGTGGAAATTGAATGCGAAGAAGACGAGGTTATACCAAGTCTTTCGTCGAGTATAGAGTTCTTCAAGAAGTGGAAGAGAGAGGAAAAGCACACAGTATTAATCTTGCAACCTTGCTGGCGTATGATGGGTTGATGGGACAATTTTGGATTAATTCCAATTGTAGGTATTTGCATGAATTCCATGAATCCCATGAATACCTACCGGCGACTAGCTGGGATATAAGAAATTTAGTCTCACCCGGATTTTCTTTCTCCCACCAAAATCTCGAACAATGTGGGGGTTCCGAATCAGGGGGTTACGAGGGGGTTACAACTTACGAGGGGTCAGTGAGGTGTGATTGGAGTGAAATGGGGGAAAGTGAGGATTGGAAAAGGACCGTGTGAGCGTATGAGCGTGTGAGCCTGTGCGGGGTTGACAGGAAACTCTATTCTTCCACCAATACAAATCCTTGAATGTCGTTGACCAACAACACAGAAATCATCGTCGAACTTTCGACTTCCGTCCAATTGCCCCACTGTTGAGCCAATTGATTATGCCTTCTTGACTTCTTCCCAAACGTTTCAATGGCTCGTTGAATTGGTATATATTTGCCTGCTTCTTTCCCAATCTGTAGGTCAACCACTTCTCTACAATTCTCTCTTCCTCTTCCTCTTCAATCATTCATTCTCATATTTCTTCATTTACCTCTTTTACTTACAATTTCTCCTCACATCAATCATCATGGCTGAAGTTACAATCACAGGTTGGGATACTCGCGATGTTCGATTTCCCACTTCTCTTGACAAGACAGGTTCAGATGCTATGAACGCTGCTGGAGATTACAGTTCTGCATACTGTATTCTCAAGACCGATTCTGAATTCTCCGGTCATGGCATGGTAAGATGATTACAATGTTTTATTTACTTTCAGTTACTCTATTTATACCCTGCTAACCTATACTCCCTCTCACAGACTTTCACAATTGGTCGTGGAAACGATATCGTATGTGCTGCAATCGACCATGTCGCCGATCGTCTCAAGGGACGTACCCTTTCTTCCCTCGTCGCGAACTGGGGTCAAACCTGGAGATATCTCGTTTCCGACTCACAACTTAGATGGATTGGTCCAGAAAAGGGTGTTATTCATCTTGCCCTTGGAGCCGTCGTCAATGCTATCTGGGATTTGTGGGCAAAGACACTCAACAAGCCCGTCTGGAGAATCGTTGCAGACATGAGCCCTGAGGAATTCGTCAGCTGTATCGATTTCCGTTATATCACTGATGCTATTACACCTGAAGAGGCCATTGCCATGTTGAAGGCTGAAGAGGGAGGAAAGGCAAAGAGAATTGAAGATGCCTTGAACAACAAGGCTGTTCCTGCTTATACCACAAGTGCCGGATGGTTGGGTTACGGCAAAGATAAGATGAAGGGGCTCTTGGAGGAGACTTTGGCCAAGGGATACAGACATTTCAAACTTAAGGTTGGAACATCTGTTGCGGATGACCGAGAACGTTTGTCAATTGCCAGAGAGGTTATTGGCTACGACAAGGGCAACATTCTTATGGTTGATGCAAACCAGGTATGTTACATTAGAATAGTGATAATTCATTTCCAAACTAACAACCACATAGGTTTGGTCTGTCCCTGAAGCTATCGAATATATGCAACAACTCAAAGAGTTCAAGCCATGGTTTATCGAGGAGCCCACTTCTCCTGATGATATTCTCGGTCACAAGGCTATTCGTGAAGCTCTCAAACCATATGGAATCGGTGTTGCAACTGGTGAGATGTGCCAAAACAGAGTTATCTTCAAACAACTTTTGGCAAGCGGAGCCATCGATGTCTGCCAAATTGATGCCTGTCGAATGGGAGGTGTCAATGAGGTCTTGGCTGTTCTCCTCATGGCCAAGAAGTTCGGTGTACCTATTGTTCCACACAGTGGTGGTGTCGGACTTCCAGAATATACTCAACATTTGAGTACCATCGACTACGTCGTAGTCAGTGGAAAGTTGAGCGTTCTCGAATATGTTGACCATCTCCATGAGCACTTCGAGCACCCATCTGTCATCAAGGGTGGTTACTACCAGACTCCATTGGAGCCAGGCTACAGTGTTGAAATGAAGGCAGCAAGCATGGATCAATTTGAGTACCCAGGAAAGGATGGAGTTAGTTGGTGGAAGAGTGAGGAGGCTAAGCCTATCTTGGAGGGTATCAAGATCTAAGTTATGTTGTCGATAGAGTTGCGAGGGGTGTCGATGACGTTAATGTTGGGTCTTCGGCAGCAGGGCAACGATGGCATCCTGTATGATTATATTTCATCCCAATAGGGGTCGAGGGTTTTCATGTTGGGCCCTCTTCCGCAGGGCAACGATGGCATCCTGTATAACTTTTTCGTTATCCTAAAAATGTAGTATCATTATTTATATACCTATTTATTTATTTATTTACTTTGCAAACCAACAACGAGCCATTGCTTTGAAAGTTATCCCCCACTGAATTGAATGTATGAATCGCGAGGTAATGATAAATAAGTACACGTCCAAGTCCTTAATTTCAACCCACTAGTTCATCCCATGGTCGAAACTCCAATTTAACCCAATTCATCCTAAACTCTCTTACGGAACAAAACCATCAAACTCCGAGCGAGGACTTGTTCCTCTTCTTTCATTTAAAACATCACGTGTTTTGTGGTTCTTTCGCGTTTCAGAATCCACGCATTGGCCTCAAACAAAACAATTGTCGCAACGTATTCAGATATCAATTCATTCAAATATAAACTCGAATCCATCTCTGTTGTGGAAGTAATGCTGAAGCTTTGATTTGTTACTTTTTTTTTGCTCGATAAGATTATTGGTGGAAGTTTGAATACTTCACCTCACCTCACCCCTCTTCTCTGGACTACTTCAAACTATAGATATCATGGCACCAAAATCATCCCCAAAACCTTCCAAATCACCGAAACCAACGAGTATAAATGATGAACAGTTACAATCATTTACTCAAGATAATTTTGAGAAAGAGCTCAAAGCCTTAGCATCGAAAGCTCAAGAAGAGACCACAACCAGATTTCTCTTATCTCAACTTTGGGTCTTGGCTCAATCAGCTACCCTCCTTTCACTCGCCGCCATATATTCAAATGTCTCTCAACTTACTCTCTCCCCAGTCTATGGATCATATCCAGCTGGAATATGGCATTCGAAAGGAGTCATGACGGCTTGCTTCTTAGGCTGGTCGTCAAATCTATTCATCAGGCGTTATCTTCCAATTAGGAGACCAGTCCAACTTCTTCCAATTATCGCGGCTTACATTCCAGTGACCCAGTATTTCCTCTTCAAGTTGAGTGGTTATATGGGAGCTAATCTTGGACCTCCTATTACGGAAGGACTCACATTCTTACCTCTGCTCATCCTTTCCGTCTCGTGTACGGCTACTACACTGGACGATTTAGAACTCACATCTGGTCGATGGCCTTGGATATCCGATGCAGCACCAGGTATTTTCTCATACATCTTTTTCAAAACCGTGGAATATATATCTGCAAATCAGATCTCTCAATACATTGGTCAATCCATCATTTTCACACGTCTTGGAATGCAAATTGTACTCCAGGCTTTATATTCAGCTCTTGCTCCTTCGAAACTTCTACTTTGGATACTACCAGCACTATTCCATACTGCATTGTTCAATGTACATGTTCCAACGTCATATGCGATAAACCAACTTAATAGTACGATGAATGCCAATGGTTGGTCGATCCTTGAACGAAAAGAATCTCTGACTGGGTATGTGTCCGTTATTGAAAGTTTGACGATGGGCAATGGATTCCGTGCTATGCGTTGTGATCATAGTCTTTTGGGAGGAGAATGGTTGGTCAATGGGAAAAAGGCCAAAGGACTTGCTGAGCCTATTTATGGAATTTTTGTGATGCTTGAGGCAATACGTTTGATCGAAGTCGAAAAGCCAATTAAAGACGAGGATGCTAGTGCATTGGTCATGTGAGTTTCTCCGATTTCTCTATAACAAGTAGTTCATTTCACTGATATAAAACAGTGGTCTCGGTATTGGTACTACTCCAGCTGCTCTAATATCCCATGGAATTCATACTACTTTGGTGGAGATTGATCCAGTTGTGGTTGATTTCGCTCAGAAATACTTCTCTCTTCCTGAGCCTCAAGAAACCATTATTGAGGACGCTGTATCTGTCGCATCAAATTTTGCAGCTCAAGGAAAGAAGTTCAACTACATTGTGCACGATGTATTCACAGGCGGAGCTGAACCTGTTGAACTATTTACATATGAGTTTTTGAAGGATCTTCATGACATCTTGGAACCGGGTGGTGTTATCGCCATTGTACGTTCTATCGTTCTTGACATTCTACAAGTTTTTGTACTAATTATCTATAGAACTACGCTGGAGACTTCCTGCTTCCCCCTTTCCTCATCATTCATCGTACAATTCGCTCACTATTCCCTACCTGTCGTATTTACCGTGAGGCCGAAGCACCAACAGATCAACACATTGCGGAAACGGGACAAGATTTCACTAACATGGTGATCTTTTGCAAAAAGCCTCTTTCCGAAGCGCCTTCTTTGGACCCTGAGACTTCTACGCCATCAATCACATTCCGCAAACCAATTGAAAAAGACTTTTTGAGAAGTAATACGAGAAGAGCATTTTTATTGCCCAAGTGGGAGATAGAAGACGAAGAGTTAAAGCTGGGAGAAGAGAAAGGAGAAGAAGCTTTTGCGGGAGTATTGAGGAGGAATGAGACTGGGAGGTTGCAGGAGTGGCAGGATAAAAGTGCGAAAGGGCATTGGGGAGTCATGAGGGGAGTATTACCGGGAGGTGTTTGGGTCGATTGGTAGGAGAAAGATTTCGAGATGATGAAACGAGGCGGGATTCTGCATTGGTTATATCGGAGATGGGGAATTGTGTCGGTAGGAACCTATGGTTATTTACTGGGTTTTGTACTTTTGTATAGTATATGGTGAAAAGATTGGGACATAGGCCGGATCATGTGTGCCTGGGTGCTTGGGTAATTGCAAATAGTACTTGAGTTCAAATTTTCATTGAGAATAATTGTAGAATTCTCGAGATTGCTACAAAGTAATCTTATAATGCAGTCTCAAAGTTTCTCTTTACTCCACATACCATAACTCTATTTTCATATCATGCCTCGGTAGAAATTGGTGCCCAGTCAACAGGATCTATGCCAAGAGAGATTATGGGGTAGAAGATGCAAGGAAAAATCTTCCATAATAAAATGATGTCATCAATAACCCTAAATTTCTCTTTTTAAACACTTCATCCCCCGAAAGTGCAATGAAGAAAAGACCGAATGATCTCTATCACATACTCTCCTTCCTATCATGGAAAGTCCCTAACTCCATATACCTCTCATGCATAAGTGATATGCACCCTAAGAAATTAGCATACAGTGCGTATCATATTTGATGTATGTCGGTAGTTAATCCTTATTCTTTTGATGGAAAACGGCGTGAAGAGGTGGAGTAGGTAGGTTGCAGAGATTAGTAAGTTATATTGGGAGTATATGCCCGAGAAAGGAAAATTAGTGAGGTGGGTGGGAGAACTTACTAGGTAGAGGACTCCACCCCCGCAATTCTGCCGTTTTGTTGGAGGCTGGAGGTTGGGTTGAAACTTGAATAGAATGGGATCTGCAGGGAGATTTGGGAGAGGCATCGCTTTGAATGTTGAGAGCTTAGAGATATCACGGGCCAAGGTGCTTAAGTGGGTATCTGACTTGATGATTTGTCTTTGTTTCTGTATTTTGCTTCGTTTTCTGTCAAGAATAGGCAAGTTTGTTTAGTCATTTTCATTGCCAATGATACAGCAAACGGATTAGTAGTCTTTGTTGGGAAGGCATGTGAATGAATTGGACGAAAGATAGTTTCACATGAATCGTCAAGGTTATGGAGACGAGTTATTCTAAACGATTGGAATTGGATTGGCTGGGTCGACTAGATATTCTTGGGCGCTGCAGATATCCAGAAGTATTGGATGTATATTACATACAGTGTTGTACTTCTCCTGCACGCACAAAGTGGAATGCAAATCATAGGACTATGGATTACAATATCTGAAAGCAAAGTTAGACCGGAACCAAATACCAACACATCAGCATTATTGAAACATACGAAATGCTGTTTGGAATCGGCAAGGAAAGTAGTTTTTGCACAAGTCTCAATGGAAGTCATGATAAAACAAACAGTTCAATAATCCACTTAAAGTTATTCCCACCAACTCATACCTTCTTTCCTTTCTAAGAAGATATACTCATCCAGACGTCCACCTGAAACCCTCCGAACCTGCAGCCAAGACCTAAGCCCGAAAGTTTAAAGAATAGAACATCTATCGAACTTTCTCATCCCTCTCTTTCCCCGCCTTTTGTCAAGAGAACCGAGGCTGTTATTATATGCCAATACCAATGTTAATGCCAATACCATTGGGTTACAACTGCTGCTCATAGGCACGGTGTTATATATGAATACAGGCAGGTCCAACCTCCAATGGTTCATCACCTGCATCTATACGCAGGTCCGGAACCCACAAATTTATGAAGAGGGTGCAATGCTTGATTTGGGTAATGTTAATTGATTGGCCAAAGATGTGAAAGAAAGATGCATTATATGGAGCTTGGTTTCGATTGTCTTCTTGGCTTGAGATGGAGAGTGGGTAAAATCTGGATATGAGAAGAGTGGGACTGAGTCCGAAAATTTAAAGAGGGGTTTGGTTGAATAGCTATTTTGAATCTGGCATTACATGCAGGTGCAGAGATGTATCCGAACTTCCTATGTTGATACGTGGCTCCGGTTGGCTTAGCTCGTATGTATGTGTGTATGTATGCAAGCGTGTATTGCAACGACCTCGGGATGTCCATTCAGAGAGGAGATAGTAGCACGAGGTTTACAAAGAAATTAGGATGGGAAAGAGGCTTGGTACAAACATAAATACTCACTGCTCCTCGATCTATGGATAATCCGTAAGCTCGAGTGCCATCTTCATTGTACTCTCTTCGGTCCTTCCACCTCCTCTCACTTCATCCTCACTCCATTCCTATACCACTTCTTCAGTCAGACCCCGGTCAGGAAAATCCGCACCTTCAAAATGAGATTCTCAATCCCCCTCCTCCTTTCCGTTTCTTCTCTTGCCTTCGCTCTTCCAGTTGCAGAATCGGAAGTCGATGCAGCAGTTGAAGTTCAAGCAGCGGCCCAGGTAACAACCACTGAACATCTCGCTACAACCGCACACTTTTTTGAAAAGTCTGCTGCTGCCGTTGTAACTACGGAGAATGGCTTAACTACTGATGCCTGCAAACCCGTCATTGTGATTTTCGCAAGGGGTACTAATGAAGGTATGTTTGTATTAAAAACCTCATATTTTATGCTCAAGATCATATCATATCATCCCCCCATCCTCTTTTTTTGCAGTCATCCGACTCTTCCTTGCATTTTCTGCTGTTCCTCAAAATCATCTCACTAACAATATTCAAGAGGGAAATGTCGGCCAGGACGTCGGACCCTACGTCTTCACCAACTTGAGATCTGCACTTACAACTACCAAAGTTACAGTGCAGGGCGTTGATTATTCCGCCAGTGTCTTAGGGTATGTCAATCTCATTCACTCACATTCTATCTTTCCTTTCCACCCAAATCTAACCCTCCCTCCAGCTACCTCGTCGGTGGTGACTCGGCCGGCTCCAGCACCATGGCCACCCTCATCAACTCCGCCTCCACCAAATGCCCCTCCGCCAAACTCGTCCTTTCCGGCTATTCCCAAGGCGCGCAACTCGTGCACAAGGCAGCCAAAACACTCTCTGCAGCTGTAACGGCCAAGATTGCCGCAGTAGTCGTGTTTGGCGACCCATACTATGGCCAGGCTGTGGGAACAGTCCCAAGCAGTAAGGTGTTGAGCATTTGCCATGATCAGGATATTATCTGTACTGGAAGTGGTGGATTCACTACACGTGAGTTTTTTCTTTTGATTTTTGATTTTTTTTTCGGAAAGGGGGAGGAGAGGGGATGTTTGGGATCTAAAATTTGAGAATTGGGGATCTGGATGAAGAGTTTTGGGAATGTGTTTACTAATGATGTGGATGTTCTAGATTTGACATACTCAGATGATGCACCAACCGCAAGTGCATTTATTGTCAAGGCTGTCGGATCCGTTTAGAGGATTTCTTTCCTGAACGGAAGAAGGGAAGATTGAAGGAAAGGCTAGGGATTATTGGGTAGGACTGGATGAGAGGGGTTGTCATGTGGGACCTCGTTTATTGAATCTTTGAAGAAGCTCTGTAGTTAACGAGGGAAAAATTTCACTTGAATCTCAGATGACTACCAAGTCCCCTCCTCAAGTAATTTTTGCAAATGAATAGCCATTGTGTTGAGGATTCATTATGCTCTCTACTTCTATCGCCTGTTTGAGTCATATCCGTAACCATATACAAGAATAGGTAGATAGTAATTTTGTAAACAAAATCCATGTGCATCCAAAACTCAGCCCAATATTTGAATTCATCAGTAACGGATATCTATACCCTATAAATTATCTCTTTCCCAAAACGCCATATTAGTAAATACCAATCTCTATCTTGCATGCGGTTCAATGCCATAATCCTCCAAATCCCCATTACTTCTCTCTCTCGTTAACGCTCTCCCAATAGCTGTGATCTCCACCCTGTGTTCCACACACCTCCCATCCAGCTTCAAATCAAAAACATCATCATCCAACGACTCGATGCCATATCTAAACTTCTTATTCTTGGACGATTTCTGCCCTATCGTTTCGAGATCAACGAGACGAGAGCCCGAGTGCTCGAGAGAATCGCACGTGGTTTCGCCGATCCATCCCGGCGCAACGTGTTTGGCGAATTGCCGGATGATGGGGAAGGAGCCGCAGATGGTTACGAGGTTGGCTTCTACGATACTGTGGGGAAATGATTAGTATGCTCGGACTTTGAGGTGGGTTTAGTTTTTTACAAATGCGTGTGATAGTGATGGGTGATAGAGGGGGAAAGACTCACATCCATATGCAAGGAACCGAAACAGCCCATGTCTGATCCATTGCTACGAGAAGAGGTAACATGATCTTCAAACGTATCATACTCGTCACACAAGTTCTATATCCTCGAAAATCAGCACCCGCTCTCTTTTCTCGACACTAGATAAATTGCAAACAAGCAGAGAAGAATATCCACTTACAGCGACCCAACCAGAAAAATCACAATCAAGCCCACTTTCTGAATCCTCGGCATTTGCAAATCCACAATCATCGGAACGACCAGAGCAAGAAGTGCAATATCCGTAGCGACATTCAGAGCAGCCGTCGCTATATATATCGCGGTTCGATCAATGCACGTCCCATCTAGAATATCGTAATCCCAATTCATAGCCAGTGGTTTGCACAGGAATATAAGCGCAAAGATGAGAGCGAAACTATGGCCCACAACTACAAACATGAGGAAGTAAACGGCGTTGCGAAACCATTGCACGGGTGATAAACGGTTGTAGAAGAGCAGGAGCGAAAATTTGGATAATCCGAGACAGGCCACATAGATGACCGAAGAGCTCATGATCAGCTAAAACGAAGAGAGATGTTAGATGGAGAGACTTCGTCGACGCCCCTGCGTACGTGGTGGAAAAACTCACTTTGCCGTATAAATGATATCGCTCGATGGGAATTTCCCACACGTGTACTCCCATGGCTTTGTGAATCCACATGACTGCATAAAATCCATCAGCTTTGTTTTTTAGAAGTAGGTTCTTGGGTTTTACGTACAAACAAAAAGTGCTTGTACACTGAGTCCCGCAAGCTATTCCATCAATTAATAAATGAGATCCAATGCCATCCACTCGAACCCAATCACTCACCCAGGCCAAAATCAAACAGACTGCATTCCGAAGATGTGTTAGCAAATCCTTCAATATGGAAGTATGATATCAACAACCTACCATCCTCAGCAGCAAAACTCCTCGAAACAACTGCTTTTGTATAAATCCTCATGCACAAAAACGAAAAGCTCAATATGATCCCGACGCCAAAAACCCAATATCCAGTTATGTTTTCATATCTTGCCGGATTATCAAAGTTCACGATATAACCCTCCGGTGCGGGTAAGGATGCTATCGGTGAAGACATTGCAAATATGTTAAGAAATATTTCGAGGTTCGAGCAGGAACGTCGATATATTAATCATGGAATATAATTTGTCATTCCATTTTATTTCGATGGGCATCCATTGTTATAGACACAAAAGTAGATGATAGATCTGTACGATTCGCAAAAGGTTTCAACCCTAGATTGAAGGAGATATAAAAGAGTCAAATTCTGTAAGATTAATTTTCGATGAAGAGGTGGTCTAGACCTAATAATGTGGTGGAATTTGTATTCACGATGTACTGCTCCAAAGATTCGTGGGGATAGGGGACACATGGTGGTCTTGACTTGTCTCTTGATATGGTATATATGTTTGATTAAAGTTGGACTAGAGCTACTAGGTGAACCTTAATCAAAATGTCGCAGATCTACGATGAGATGACTTCTGTTCCACGATCTGCTAACAATAACAAATATCTTGTCGCCATCCTCATAAATTCGCACTTGAATTCATATGAGGCAGAACGTAGATCTTTTGCTTGATTACTTCAGATTCATGATCACAATTTTTATTGTCGATTCCCAGTGTGACCAATATTCCGCCCTTCTGGAATACTGAGGTTTAGCACAGACGATAGAACCCCTAACAGGGTCAACTTTGTAAAATAGCACATGTCACAATTGAACACCGACACTCTGCTCGCAACACCAAATAAAATGTGAGATCTGTCGATCGATGAGGAAAATTTATAATCGATCATAATAAGAAGCCTGTGATCAATGAAGCGATACTATTGATTCGATACCGGGACAGTGGTTTCGACCAGATCGTAGGCTAATAATTAGCCTACGATTACACGCTGGAAACAGTATTAACTGGAACGGTTCACCTACCAACTGCATGCCCTAGCCAGCTGAACAACTAAACTTATTTGAGTGATATTCTAGGAGGATTCCTTTTTCAGGGGTATCAAAAGTTTAATCAACCCCAGTGAGACAATTCCAGCATTTTAAGGTCAACGATTATTAATCGTTCAATTATCCAGAATGTTCAGTTGGCAGGTGAATCCTGTTAAGCTCTGTTACTGCTCAGCTCTTTTAAAACCCACGATGACCGTAAAAGAAAGATCTAACATCGACAGCTAACTGATTGCTATGTTTGATTGAAGTGAATGGTGTGTAGCTGAAGGATACGCCATAGACTTTACTGTTCTCGAGGACAGGATGTCACCATTTACCTCGAAGAGGCTTTGCTTCTGGATGATTGGGTTTGAAAACATTGTGGACTGAGTATCTACCCGCCACATCTCAGCCCCATCTGCATGATGTCAGTAGTTACTAGTCACTTTCGGATATTATTAGGAGCGTGTATTAATTTATCTTCTGTAGATCTTCACCGATCATTGTCTTCAACACCAAACTTCGTGGTAGTACATAGATGTTTTCTTCCTCGCTTCGATACCTAAGTGTACTCGAACATCCTAACCACCCAGTTCGCGATTCAAAATAAGACACGAGAAAGCCGTCGTTTTGTTTGTAGCGGTAGCTGGTGTAGCTTCACATACTAATAGTACCGCCACAAACACGACAACTCCATACTATTCATGAACCACTCTATCATCCATACACACGGTACCCTAAGATTGACGTCGACTAACCTCATCTTTTAAGTGTTATGCTTATCAGTACATGAGACGATGGTCACATATGGTTTTACTGTTGCTGGAGATCGTGCAGCATCATTGGAAGCGTCGAGGTTAGTTTAACCTCTAGAAACTTCTACATCGTACTTGCGAATGTCACAATAATCAACGCCAAGAATAGAACTAAATCAAACTTCTTTCAAATATTGAAGGGCGTCAGGAAATCTTGGAACTGTCACTAGACTATATTTGGCGGCTTTTACCGGCCGCCAAACAATATCTGGGGAGGTATTGGGACAATTCCAAGTAGCACTACAGCCCGGAAACCTCAAGCCACGCTTGCCTTTGATAACCGAATCAGCAATGATCTATTCTGCTCTGCCATCAAAATTCAGCAACACCCTACTTTAACGAAGCCAACGTCCGTTGTCAGCGCGTATGGTTTTACAAGCCCCGCTGTGGCTACTTCAGCGGCCATAGAGTTTCTGGCAATGCCCGGAAATACATCCGATTCCATGAATATTACCATTACGACCAATCTTATAGTCAAACCCGAGCAGACAGGTAGCTACAGGTTCGTAAAGCCATACTTGCAGTTGGCCTGCACAACTTCACAAGGCTTCAATTCCCACAACCAGCAGTGAACAATTGGTAATTAGACCAAGCAAAATATTTTCCAACCTATCCCGACTGCCTTTGGCCAGATTGACGTTATAGAGGGTGGTGATATGCTTGGATTTGGTCAATTTAAGGATACGCTTGTCTGTATGCAAAAAATTATTAATCACCTCACAAAAGTGCTCGTGGCCTACATTCGACCTTCCAATGTTACTTGGCATAAAATGGCGAGGGCCACAATGATTTGTTCCAACCAAGTGACTATGCTATTGGCATCGCTCAATCAGAATCGATTCATCTATCTGGACGACGCATGCAAGATGCAGAAACTGTTAAAGAGCTACGAGACCGCTAATATTAAGAAGATCTAGGCTGTGGCCAGACATGACTTTGAACTGGTCTTCCAAGCATGATGAAGATTTAGATGTTTAATATAATTGATTTGACGAGTTGGCGACAGCTTTTACTGATACAAACTTTGTGACAATGTTGAAGAAGAAGAGCAAACGGACAAACATAACGAGACATGGAAGCTTTTATTTTATTTTACGTCAATTAAGGTCTCGTACGAGAAACATGTTATAATAATAGCATCGGTCGCAGGCTAATACCACCCACGATCGTGAACTGATTTATACAAATGAAGCCATGTAACGTTCAATTAAGCAGGAATAGGACACGGCGATGTTCAGTAGAACAACAAACTAAAATGTATATAAAGATGAGAATACAGTCGAGTGTAGACTATAAAAATCATAGCACACCAACAAATAATCAAACTATAAGAATTTTACTTTGAGAAACAAAATATCAAATATCCCGGAGCAAGACTACAAGATGCAAGCAACTTCAATGACAAAGAAAGAGACCAAGACAACAACAAAAGAAAACACTCGAGCAAACGCAAGAAGCGTGAAGGTATCGTCGTCTTTGAGTACAAAGCCATCGTCTACAGAGCCACGGCAAACAACAATAGAGATTGCTAACACCGGAAATAGCAACGGTGGTATATACGATGCATATGATGCAAGTCCAGCCATCAAAGAAAAACACAAGAAACAAAATTTAGATGCAAGAAAAAGGGACCGGGCCCCAAGTGTAAATCAAAGAATTTTAGGCAAGGCTAAAGAAAATATAGGAATATAGAAGGAAAGTACGGTGGTTTTTGCCGGGCAGAAGGGGTAGCATCTAGGATGGCGTCGATTGCTTGTTGGATTTAATATAAACGAACGAATCGCTTCACAGACAAGGTGAAAAGTAGCTATAACTAAGAATTTCAAGTGCTTATCTCAACAAGTATTTTGTATAGTTCTTCAAATGAACCTGATACCGGTATGCGTCGTGATATTCAATGTCGATTGCACTGATCGCCTGTGTGATTCGCGTTCACTCATATCAGTACAACGGATCTGAAATAACAAATGCAAAATTGAATAAAGGAGGCGACAAATAAATCAAACCAAGGATGTGAGAATAGCAGGAATCTTCGCTAGATTCTTCTCGATCGAGTAGAACCAAATTTCTATACAAGATTCATGTGACAAGAACGTGAATTATATGCAGGAAGGTGGGGGCAGATAAGCTGAATGATCTTCTGCGGGGTCCAGAACACTATGTATTGAAAGCTTATCATAATTCAATCAATATAAGTTCTGTGTATTGTTCACTAAACATACAGAGCTTCGTATAGCAGATACCAAGTAGGACCCAATTCGTGACGAAGCACAGTAACCTTACGTAGTAGGTATACTTCATGTGTGAATAATGAGATTCAGGAATGAAATTTCTTCATGAAAAGAGAGTTGATCTCTAATACTTTAGTCTGGCTTGCTGAATCCGGCTTGGCCTGGCTACCCATCTGGATAGTGAGGGTATGAAGCCTCTACTCCCATAGTTATATTCAGAGGGCCACCAGGCGGATTTGTTGAGTCATGCCAATGTCATGCTATATGTGGAAGAAGAGTACAAGTACAAAGAATTGTATCGAAAGATTGTTTCGTTTCTTCCTGTCGGTATCCGCCCCGAAGTATTGTTGTGCCACACAAGACATAACCATGGACCTAGGCCTGTGCAGTTGTTCTGATGTTATTCGTGTGTTTATCAAATAGTAGCTGGCGTCCAAATTGGTATGATGATGAGGATGATCAAGGCTATTGATTGGTGTGATGTGATATGATGTGATGTGATAGGAGAAGCTACGACGAGAGCCATTGAGAGAAATTTGACTCTTTTTCCCCAGTATGGATATGGATATGGATATGGATATGGATATCGATATTGGGATTCGGTAGTTGTGGTAGTTGTAATCCACTTCCGGATAAATGACAGGCTGACAGGATATGGATACTCTCGACTCTCGATATCCTCTAGACCCCACCCCACCCACCTCTTTCCCGGGCGCTTAAAAAATAATGCCAATATCCATAAGCATCATCCAATCACAATGCAGAACAAGCATAAGAGGACGGTAACATTTTCTCCCATTTCCCTCATTTCCCTCATTTTCTGCACCCTTCACTCTCTTCACATCTCTGCAACCAACCACAACATTTATCACCCTTCACTCTCGGATCATACAAAAATCTGACTGCAGCCCAAACAAGGACGCTGGATATTTCTCCCAATGAAGTATCTGCATTGACTCTATTTGTTGATATTCCCTTGTAATCCCTGGTATTTCTCCTTGTTCTATCATTCCATTGGTCAATCTATCTTCCGGGCGCTATCAAATATTGCCATGAGAGCATTGCATTCTCTTCTTCCTTGACCATACAAAATGTACATCGACCAAACAAATATTCCATCACTTCATACCCTTCATCCAATCCAGTCACCAGACAGCCTTACACTCGAACATCTATACTCGATATTGCCTAGGTGGGTATGTAGGTGCGCATCTCTCGCAGAATAATAATAGTATGCAGCTGTGCAGCATGCAGCTTTGCCGGCTTTGGAGGATTTCACTCCCGTATATACATCAATTCACCCCCCCTTGAAATTGAAAAGCTGGAACACTTCATGTCACTTGTTATCTCAAAATATCTAAAATTGTTTCAACGGGAGTTTATGATACACTTACAATATGCTCCATTTGAAATGTTGAGGCTATAAAAGAGGTCAATTGTATCACCACATACACAAGATGCTTCGAGGTCAATCAGATCGTATCAATATACCATCGTCCATTCTTTTGATTTGCTCAACATCCACTTCATTGTCGTCCCTTCTTTGCATCTTCTCGGCTTTCGCTCTTTTACCTATCAAGGTATTCGCGAATCCAGTATCAACAAGAAAACTTTCTCGAAGTAATCCATTGGGAATAGATTGGTCACCAGCACCACCACCAGAAGACGGTCCACCCCTTTCAGCCGGAGCTTCACGAAATAAAGCACTTTTACCAGCTCAGATTGGTGGTATCATAGGTGCCTATCTATTTTCTCTTTGCATCGTGGGGATTCTCATAATTACTCTTGGGAAAAGATTACGAAGGCAAGTTGAATTAGAAGCTAGAGCCTTGGAGGTGGAATTAGTCGACTCAACATTTGCCGGCGTTTATACTGGATCATCAGGTCCAACTCCAGTTTCTCCATCAAACCTTCGAAACTTCTCCTGGCCATCCCCAGATAGAAAGTGCTTCGCACCAGCAATCAATCCCGACCCAAACGCTTTTGTTTTTCCTTCAGTTTCAGTACACGAATCATACACAAATCCTTACGTTTACCCTACTCAAAGACATCACAGTATACACCAAAGTATATATTCGCATCAGAGTCAACCTAGTATTGATAATAAGATTGTTGAAGCTGATCGAGAAATGATGAATCGAAATCTGGAGGATCTATACGCTCATGTGATGGAGCAAGAGGAAGCAAAAGCTGCAGGAATGGATGTAAGAAACATGCCACCTCCCAAGGTACCTGGAGGAGTATCTATGGTAGCACCACAGCAAGTACAACAATCATCAAGGAAACTTGGAAAACATAAGCCTTCGGAAATCAATATCAACGATACTAAATCAACCAAGACCCATTCTCGAGCATCCTCCATAATTTCAGCTCTTACCTCTCCTAGATCTGTACCTAAATCACCTAAATCTCCACGAAGAAAGGGAATTCGGGGTTTACGAATCTCATCTCCAATTGCAACACCACACTCAACCACTTTCTCACATGCCGCATCGGACGAAGAGCCTTTAACACCACGAGGATACGTGCATAGAGCTCCGCCACCAATTCCAAGAAATCAAGCCCCGTACGGCTCCACATCATCTAACGGTGGGTCACCTACTCGCAGTATAGCAGAGACCCTCGACACAATATCACCTGTATCTCCTCAACAAAAACTTCCTTCCCTTAACACCCGCAATCTCCAAATCTCCCTCAAATCCGAACCAAATACTGCTTCTCCTCAATCAGCAGAAGAACGCACCAAAACCATGTTTTCCCGACCTCTTCGGGCCGCTCCTTCAAAAAATTCTCTCCTCCATAAAACCCAAACCTCGAATGGTTCTTCTGCCTCTCCTGATTCCCCCTCATCATCCACAGCTATCGGCTCTACCTCCACTTATCAGACCGCTAGCAACGCCTCCTCAGCACCAACCCGCTCTCTCCCCTTCCGCGAGCAATTTCAACAAAATATGCTCTCCCCAAACCTCCCCACCAAAACCACCATTCTCGAACGCGTTCCTCGGGATAATGGACAGAAAACCGGAGGTCTCAGAACGGGAGGTCTTAGAACACCTTTCAGTGGAGGCACGGTACCATATAGTCCTTATCAACCATTTACACCCATGATGCCGATTACGCCGCGATTGGTGACCAAGGAGGATAGAAAGAAGATGAAGAGAGCTATGCCCAAAACACCGGTTGTGGAAATGATCAAGAGTGAAGAGGATATTTGGGATAGTGGATATTAAGTTTATATTCCTTTCATAAAGTGGCATGGCATGGCATAACATGGCATGGTATGAGGACAGTACCTAGGCAGAGGAGTCAGAGACAGGGGTGGAAATGTAAATGTGTAAAACCATTACATGAATTAATGACATTACGAAGAGATCAAATAGATCTTTGGGCGTGGAGTATTCAAGGCGGAGTTACAATTGTTTTACGATATATTTCTTGCTCCTGTTTCCCAGGAGTCTGTAATGAAGATGGGTTAGGAATTGTACAAGTATGAGAGATGAGGAAATGGAGTAATCATGATAAAGATATCATGCGCCAGCCTCTTATCCTACTATAATACCTACTTTACATAGCTGCTTGCACGCTCTCACATTTTCTTAAGGATTCGGATAAATTATACAATGAGATTTTTTTCTTCCTCAAAATGGTCACAGAAGTTTTCGGATTTGTAGATTCGGGGTAGGAACTACCTACTTATTAGGTAACTTCATACAAGCCATTTCAGATTTAGAATGGAATGGCTAGCATATAAGAAGATATAAACCATTCACTGTTCGTCTCGAACATTTTCAAATATAAGTCTTAAATTCTTCATTTGTCAATCCCTCCATCGAGAAATAAATCATCTCTATCCCACGGTGCCCGCACCCTCACAGAAAAGAAGAAGAAAAAAGCCCTCCCAAAAAGCAGAGTACCACCCATGATCCATCCCCACCCTCCAAAATCCATCTAAACAAATCCAATCCAACCCAATCCAACCCCCATCTCTAACTAACATACGCCTGCCCCGCCAAACTCAACGCGGTCCCCGCCGCATCGAGCAAAAAGCCCGGAAAAACGCCAAAATACGAGTATCTCTCTACATAATCCTGGGCATCCAACCACGGCAGAACGGTTCTCAAAAAGGCGGCTTGCTGCGCATCCGAGCCGTAGCATTGGAATTCCGTGATCCAGATGGGCAGCTTGAGGGTGTCGTGCGCGTTGGTGACGTTGGCCATGAACCAGTCGGTGCCCGATTGTCCCGAGCTCGGCTCGCAGTCTTGGTAGTAGTGGATGGCGGCGAAGTCGATGTGGCAGGAGGTGCAGTTTCCGAGGAAATATTGCGTCCAGGTGCGCGAGCTGTAGGAGCCGCCTGAGGACCACTGGGGAGGGAGGGGTTAGTTGGATATTGTGAGGGGGGTGAGGGGATAGAGTGTTGAGAGGGTTTAAATGGATTGAGAGGAATGGATTGGGTGAGAGAGTCTTACACTATTCCAGTTATTCCACAAAACACCTGGCCCGCCAATGCGCACCTGTCCTTTGAATTGTTCAATGTAGGATTTGTACCCGGCGGCTGCGGCTTCAGGAAGCATGTTGGAAGATTGTTCGTAAGTCAGATCTGGTTCGTTGAAACCAAGTATGCTTTTTGCGGTTTGGACGGCGGAAACCCAGTTTTGATCCATGATCTTGGGGAGGCCCCAAAGCATTGGGACGCTTGAGATTGTGTTAGTTATATGTTGAGTATTTAACTCATAAGAAAGGAGTAAATAAGCAGACAGGAAGGGAAAAGAGCGAGAGAGAAAACACTTACAATTCAATACTTGAATCCAAACCATTACTCTTGAATCCCCAATCATAGCCCCAGGTAATCTTACTATATCCTTTGAGCATATTTCCATATGTCGAATCGCCATGGACATTGTTGGAATCGTATGTGATCCCGCGTTTTCCGGATTTGCTCGGGTTAGAGGTGTTAGGTGGACTTGTACTCAATCCGCCACCACTCTGGAAAGCAGTCAAACGATTTGGTCCACCGCACATCTCTGCATTATTGCCCTTGCAGGCCATATTGCAACCATCTGCGGCAGGTCCATTTCCATTGATGATTGAGTTGCCACACCCTGTTCATAGATGCATTAGCGAATGGAAGGTGCGAAGGAGGGTTGGGGAAGGGTAGGGCAGGTAAGGAACTCACAGCATTCTCCTCCATACTCAGTACCAGCGTATGAGAAACCAGCTACCGAACAAGAGGCTTGACAACCTTCATTTGTCATGGCTCCAGATACTGATACGGGGGTGGTCAGTCCACGACCAGAAACATTGTCAGTGTAGCAGCCAATAGATGTCCAGCTCTGTCTCTTCTCAATACTGGTTTGGACATCTTGAGATTTGATTGTCATGCAAGTTGCTGTGGCAGCAGATGTAACAACGAAGATTGCTTGAAAGAAAAGCATATTGAAGACTGGACTTGACAGTTGATCGTCAGTGCTGTTGGGGAGTTCAAGGTCTAATGTCGAAGGTTGAAAGCTCAAGTCTTCTGTCTTAATAAAGAGGCCAGCAAGTGAGAAGAAGATTCCTTAATTTCCACAAATTTCCCCGGATTTCTCCTGATCTTAAAACTAAAATGATCTCTTGAAATTATCATAATGTCATACGAGCACAAATTTAATCGGAGCGAACATTCCATGTTGGAGTGAATCAGGAACCACGGCACTTTCTTCCTAATTTCTAGGCAGTACGCACTATCGAATCAGATTATTCGGAATCAGAATCACCTTTCGGCATATTCAAATTTGTGGGTAAGAAATAAGAAATGACATATTTGTGTGATGAGGTTCCAATCTTAAGGGTCTAGGTGGTCAGACGAACACATTAGAAGCTCATTTGTGGTGCCAAACATAGGTTGCATCTTAAAGTAGGTGGAACCAAAGACCACGCCGTAGTAAACAAGACGACAAGTAATGGCGCAGACGGGCTTTCGTCGGTTTCATATATATTTTTTAATGTAAAACTATGAGTAAATCCTTAGGTAAATGAACAGCATGAATCACATGCCGATTCAATATCTTACCAACATTCGATGCATATATATATATTAAATGATATGATTGGCTGTTTTGTTTGTTCTGATATTCTCAAACTCGTACAACTGGAGGCTATGAGAACCTTTACTCCACAAACCAAAGAAGCGGATAAGCCGCCGAAGCCACATGGCATATAATATATATTTATCCAGCCTGCACCCCGCATTCCAGTAAGATGGGCTCGCATGGTCATCTGGTATTACTATGACATCCTGGCACCGATGTAAGGCCGGAAAGTCGCCGTGTCTCGGTACCAACCGTGTAAATCACTAATTGCAATTACTGCATGAGAAATTGAGGCATTGGATGATATGAGTAGTATGAATGACTCGGCAGCTAAGCTAAAAAGTCCATATGATTCAAGGATTCACTAGCATATACTTCGCAGTGTTCCTTGTTCATTTCTAGGTATTTGTGCAACGTGTTGAAAAGAATTTGTACGACAATGAAGGGGAAGCCGAAATGAACCACTGAAACATGTGTCCTAGCTATCAGCCACCGCTTGTAGACGAATTTATGAGCCGATAGGACCTCCTCAAATCAAGAACGAAGACGACTTCATTATCACCGGTCCAGGAAACTTTTTCCTTCTAATCGAATGATCCCTAATTCAAATGATGGACATGAAGCAAGCCGAGACTGCTGCTAGGATTCAACCATCACGAATTGAAGAAACCGCAGCGATTTTGGCCTTGGAGTAAAATACATACGACTATACTCGGGTTGAGGGAGCGATACTTAATGTTAGGAATTACATAGGGTTGTTACTGAATATTTCAAGTAATGACTCGATACCAAAGTGGACCCGAGGATTGACCAGGAAGTTCCAAGAGAATCAAAGCAGTGACAGCCATGACAGCTCTGGTGCATCTGGCAGTCTTGGTACCTGATAGTGCCTGATGCAATTGTAGTGATCAAAGGAGCATAAAAGCGTCTCACAATCATCCTTGAAGGGAAGGATGCAGCTTCCCGACACAGTGGTGAATAAGACCGCAGGCATTCCGCAAAGAAAGTATGAAATTGGCCAAACTCGAGAACATGTTTATCGCGGTAAATTGGAAATGAGCTAGGAAGACTCTGCGCAAGATGACAATAATGCTAAAAGGATGGGTAGGCTTTAATGAGTGATTGAATATGGATTTAAGTACCTTGAGTTTCCAATGGACTGGACTGCAGTCTGGCAATCAAAAAGCTTTGATTTTTGGAGTCAATCGGATGATTCAATTGGGTTGAGATATTAAATCTCATTTTGAATATCGTATCGCTTTTGATAACTGGAAGCTTGGTCTAATTTACCAGTCCGAATGATTGGATACCATAGGAACATCAGTAGATGTCCGCCGATTTCGCGACAGCGACAATGGGACGAAAAGATCAGAACCACTTGCTCTAACTTTGATCCAAAAACAGAGACAACTTTCTATTGAATACCAACATTGTGATTCCAAAAAACTCCGCTCTCATGGATCAGCCTTGAAGGAAGACAGAGGAGTATCAGAAAGCCTGTACGCCAAATGTCTTGATACAGAATCAGGCTGCAGAATAAACCAGAAGAAAAGGAATGATTGCAGCTTATTATAATCGCGACCTGCTTGGAGCTGTGAAGGATGATGATCGTAACCTTTGTTGACGCGGGGCTTGGAAGTGTTGGATGGAGAATTATATCAGGTGCGAACTTAGCAGAAGTGTCCCGCTAGTTTAGTAAACTCTGGCCAAATTGAGCTAAAGCATCATGTGACGACAGTCGAGCATCGATAAGCACACACCTCAATAGATGTTGTAGTAACCACTTACGAGTAGCATACGTACCTGCGTACCAAATGTTTCTTGTCCTCACTTTTCCATCTATTGGTCTTTGAAAAGTATCGAACATGAATCACAGACATCAATTTCCAGCTTGAAACATGAAACATTCACCCCTATTACTTCATCGGCTGGAAAAAAATGTTGTGCTTACTGGGAATATTCTCGGCCTCTTGGGCTCCGACTTCTCAGGGGTTTTGACATCCCGCTTACTGTAAGACGGTACACTATACTCGAAATGATGAATACTTCAGGGTATATCGGGCTCTATCATTAGTGCTCCACAGGTTCACAGACCTATATCTCCACTTTGAAGTGATTTCGGGGGCTCGGTTGTTACGGATGCTGTCAGAAGAATCGAGATGCGATGAGGTGAGATGTCGCACGCGCGCGCATGGGAATTTAGCTGCCTCTGGGTCTTGATGTTTCGAGTTTTCATAATGCTTGATCGATGAGATTATGGATGATAAGCTGTGGGGAGGGCTTGGAAAAGGAGGCGAATTTAGACTGCTTACGTGTGAGCAAATGCGAGGTTCGTGGATACTCGTTTGAATGCTTTGGGAATCATTATATATGGTTCAGAGAGAAGCTTGTACTTATATCCAAAAGGCATCAACAATTTTACTACTATTCTCATCACCCTATCCCTCATCACTTCATTGTGCAAAAGAAAGGTACATATTCTGAACTCTATATCGGAAAGTCATACAGTTGTAGAAAACATGGGAATAAGAAACATGGGAAGCGAAAAGATATTACAAGTCTTTGAGATTTGGGTTGCTTATGGCGAGACGGGAGTCATTCAAGAAGGCGTTCTCATTGTTCCATATCCGTCCTCATTCTCATCCATACCCATGCCTACATGCACGTCAGAATCCCCGCTATCCTCCTCGAATCAATTTCCGATCCCATATCTATTCCACACGACACACAATCCCTCGTCCTCCGTCTCATCTGTATCCGCATCCGCATCTGCATCCGCATCCGGGTCTTCAATACCTGGATCCATTGGTGGTAGATCTAGTTGGCAAGGTAACATTCTTGCCTCTTCCCTACCTCTCTACCTTCAAATATGTGCTTCAATAACTTCACGACATTGTAGTGCTGAAGAAATAGAATTATTGAGAAAGCCAGCAGAGTGGGCGAAGATGTTATTTTTGGATTTGGCTCGAGAGGGCATTTGGGTGGAAAGCATCCTCACAGAGAGTAGAGATAGAGACTTGGGTAGAGAGAGGGAGAGGAGGAGGGAGAGGCAACAAGAAAGAGATTCTAGAAGAAGGAGTAGAAGTGAGATAGAGCGCCCAGGTTTATGTGATTCTATGATGTTGGGAAGGTTAAGAAGAAGATTGGGGTGTGAGGTAAGGACACACGAGAGGGGAGAAAGACAAAAATACAGGGGTGGACGTGTGAATAGGAATCCTGCCAGCGGATGTAGACTCAGAAGACGAAGACAAGTTCTACGCCCTCGGAGAGCCAGAGATGATCGAGGAGAAAATGAAATCCCAAATCCAAAGGTTTGTGCTTCCTTGTGAAGACATCAAACTTATTGATAGCGAGTGTTGCTAATTCTATTTGCCGCAGTAGATGATTCGGAAGTTGTGGAGCGGTATTTCCCAGTCCTGTGCGAAGCCTTGAGTGTTGTTAGAAAGGTTCAGAATGCTCGAGTATTTCAATGTACATATTAGGCATGAAGATGAAGAAGAAACCTCTTGCTGTGATCTCGAGCCATGGATACATGTAAATATTTATCAGAGCAAAAAAGAAAATTGTTTAATACTGTATACAATACTATAAACCGAAAACTAGAATTATTAAGTGTTTGCTATTGACTCCCTACAAAATAGCTCCAATAACAGACTCGAATATCAACCCAAACACATCTCCAATGGCATTAGCTGTCACCGTTTCAGCAATCATGCCTGCATACTTCAACTTCTTGTTTTCAGGCTTTTCACTTGGCCCATCGTCTTGTCTGTACCCTCTAGGTAAGCGAGAATGTCTTGCTGATTGGGATTCATAAAATTCCTCCTCTTCCCCAGGGTAGTCCAGATCATCGCCAGAAGATTCTGAATCTCTAGATACATATCGCTGCCGCGCGTAATACTTATGATGTGGTTCCATGTTAGAACTCCGAGAATGTCGATAATTTTTCTGATCTGGTAGAGCACTTCTTTGTGACTTGTATGCCATGTTGTTCCAATCAACGGATTCAAAAGCATACGATGACGGATGTTCATTCCGTGATTTTGAGTAAGGGATATAATCGACACACTCAATAGGGAGCTTTTCAGGTCTGTCGAAAAGAATGTGCGCGATATTTGCACGACTCATATAGTCCTCCCATGTTTCAATCCAGTCAGCAGCGCTATTCAATGGTACACCAAGTTTCTTCGCTATTGGCCCCACGCTCCGACAAATCGCGTCAAATGGTAACCTGTCGTCTCCGAAGACTTTACCTTTATAGATCATATTTCCACCCAGTGAACATTGTAGTGATTGCTCGTAGGAAGTGTGCCATCTTGAAAGATCCCGAGATGTATGATAGACACAAAGATGATAATCATTTTCCACTGACTTGCCGCCCTCGTAAATCAAAATCACCCCAGCTTGCGAAATTCCGGTATCTGCAAGTATAGAATGAAAAGCCCATACATCATATATAACTGTCGCTTGGGATGATATCATTGGCTGGATGCTTTATGAACAGTATTGAACAGTTGTAAGTGATAAAAAACCTGAGATAAAATCAAACCTTTACCCGAAAAAATTCAAGAGATGAAATCTTTCAACATATGATTGAGAATTAAAAGACCTCGAATGAGGGAAATGTTTGTTTGTTTGTGTGAATGTTGGTGGTGTGTTATATGGTCTTGAGGCAGAGTAGGGCACGGGCTCCGACCTTTGACTTTAATTCTCTCATTACAACACTTACAAAATCAACAAAAATTACGACTGGCTGAATAAGAAAATCAAATGTGGTCAACGAAAAATCCTGTAGTGGTCGTAAAACCGCTTTAAAATGTTGGTGAACATGTCCAACCCCGCGTCTAATGAATGCCTCGGTATCTAAAGAGCCACTCTAGTACTGCTGGCTATCATTGCTTGCTTGTTTCATTCTTGTTGAGCGACTGAGTCTGGTATTCATTTTGGTTATCTTCAAGAGCAAGAGTTTGCTCTACCGGCTTGCTTTTCGTCGGAATGAGGAGGTGATTGATGTTAACCTTGATATCTTAAATGGAAGGTGGTGCAAATTAGCTCAAGCAGCCACCAACGACCTTTCTCGGCATTTTACTTTGACTCCTCCTCATTGATCCTTTCCGAGAGATCTGAACTTTTTTTCCCTCTTTCTGACGTTTAATTTCCAAAGGAGAAGTTTGACTCTATTGAAATGATTTCCTCATGTTTAGATGACACAATTCTACCTTCGTCACTCCAGTGAAAGTATACGAGAGTTCCAAATACCCAAAATAGGATTGAACGATCAAAAGTTCAATAATACGGGAGAGACTTGACTTCTAGTCGATGTTCTTTATCCCAAGATGGTCTAGCTACCATAAGTCGCTCAATCACAGTGGAATAGCATTGAGAGGAGGAGCTAGTAAAGCTCTAATGTGGCGATTTTTCAATGCACACCAGAGCCATGGTTGATCAGAGACATGGCGTCAACAGGGACTGTTGTGCTCTCACACTGAAATATGGAATGTACCAGGCCGGAAATCATATGCGAAATGCAGAGTTTTTGATAATCTTAGCATTGGAAGGATTATCACCAGTTGTCTGTTGTTGGAAATCAGCAATAATTTACACCAAACGTTTGGTGATGCCCATCTCTCCAAGCTGACATACATATTTCTCTTATATCAATTTCTTCTAGTTCCTTATTTTTCATTCCTATTCTGTTGCTACTAGCTTGAGTTCTTCGCCGTGTACATATGTCAGCCTAGAACTTTGACAGCATATGACCAGCACCGCGATATACATTTGTCCTTCCATCTTATCAAGGGCGCTCAAATATTTCCAAGATATCAGACCAAAAGCTACTATTGTCCAATGCATATTAGCTTTTGTATGCTTGCTAGGAGATACATGGTCGAGACCATGTTAGGCAATCCAGGTCTAATATCTTTTGCCTGCTAAAATCTGTTTCTCTTCACTGCTCCCATGATTCTTTTCGTGCAATTCAACGAGATATTCGTGTGGACTACACTGCGAAGGTTCTCCAAGGCTGGCTTTCAAAAAATTTGTAGTACCGTGAAAGCTTTCCGTCGAGGTTATCAGATGGTCAAATCGTCATAGTAAAAGTTTTTTGGATGATCTTACGTGGTCATCTAAGTTCCTCCATTGATAGTATCTGCCACTCGTTTGAAAGAGTAATTTCTGCGTGCAGAGTATTATTTGATGGGATGAGTAGAATTAGAGGAACCATTTCAAGGTTTTTGTTGTCGAAATGTAGCTTGGGCGATTGAAATCCTCGACTGAAATGTTGTTCATCTCATGATGATAGTATCCCTCCTACTTTTTTAATCACCAATAGCGCCTCGTCCTGTCAAACATCAATACCAAGGTAAGCAGAATCTCTCGATAGCAAAGGCTCACAGCATACTCTAGCAACTTAGCGGTTGACCTCAGCCTAGCCCAGCATGTATGTATAAGCTTGCCCGAGTTCGATCGCAGGATGCTATCAAGAAGCAAACCCTACATACAGCCGAGAACTATAATTCAGCGAGCTATACGCTATTGCTTCTCCTCCATTGAGAAATTGTGGGCTTACTGTCCTCGTTATCATAAGTTTTTATTGTTGTGATTGAGTTTCTGGTACTCAAAAGCGAATATCATGTTTGAGATTTTTTTCTATGTCAGTACGTTCATGATTTTACCGTTCTCAAATTCACTATTGGTTTTCTCAACAGAAAATTATGTATGGACAATAGAAATTCGAAAAATTCTCTATGAGTCAGCTAACCGGCAAGGTCCTTTAATGGTATTGTACTTTTGCTTGACAATAAAGTCAGAATTTCATAGCGAGATTCTACCAAGATCTTCTGAGAAGTAATTAAATTCCTCGCTTCGATTCTAGTTTTGTTCTCTTCTGCTGTCACTTCTTCTTATTCAAGCAACGCAGAACGGTCACCACTTACTCTACTACTTAAATAGAGTAGGATTTCAGCAAGGATCTCATCTTTCCTTTACCATAACCGATTCTTCGGTCTCTTCGAAACCAATTCTCAATCTATCAACAGCAACTCTCTTCACAATGTCTTTCAATCCCACCTCCTTCATTCTCAGTGCTTCTCCCTACTTCTCTCCATACTCTAGTAACTTCAGCAGCTTCAGCAGCTCCTCGACTAGCGAATCGCTTAGTCTCCTCGATGAGCCCGAGAGATCTATCGAGCATCCCACCCAATTCCCCAGATTGGAGCCTTCTGAGGAAGCGTCTGAATTGGCTGCAATGGTTCATCAGAATCATCAATATGATTCCACTTTATCTGAGCAAGTATCTCTTCTAACTTTCAATCCATCCAATTTACTAACCACACAACCTACAGAGCTTCACCTCCACGTTTCTTCGCTATTCCAGACATTGTGGTCACTACCGCTACACCAATGTCCCCTCTCCTCTCTCCCTACCAACCTCTCGAGAACGGCAGCGCAGAGACCGCCACAGTGCACCCACCAAAGCATTTCGCTGGAGAGGTCACCAATCCCACCAGCCAAGCCCACTCAACACTCTACCCTCAAGCTCCTACCGCCATAACCCTAACTTCTCCCTACGATTTTTACTACCCCTCTCAACCCCCCACCCCATTTCCTCTCACCCTCGACCCCAAACTATTCATAACTCTCCAGCCACACAACTACCCGGAGCTCATCCTCCCCCAACTTCGCGATCTCATCCTCGACATCGAGTTTACAATGGATACACACTTGATGAGACAACTCCCAAATATCCGCTCCCTCCTCTGCTTCCTCTCCTCCTTCCCCGACTTCGGCCTCATAACCACTAACCTCCCCGCCTTCCAAGCACAGGTAGGAACTCACTTCACCACCGCTGACACACGGGAAGAACAGTATTTCGCCGTCAAGCCCGAGCCGGAATTAAAAATGATCTTAAGAATCTTCGATGAGTGGTATACTGATAAGTTTACCCGTCGAGCAGCCTGTCTTATCTATCCAGATGACTTCGAGCATCAACCTGCTGGAGAAAAGGATACTGAGGAATCGGCTTGTCGCTTTCCGGATCCGGATCAGGGGGGTGTGGGTATGGATACCGGGGTTTCTGCGCTGGTTTATAGACAGGGATGGGGTGGGAAGGCGAAGTATGTTGTCACCGCTTCTTATGCGGGAGATGTGGGAGTACAGTATCCAGAGCATCACTTCTGAGCTTGGTATTTGTGGATTCTGAGATTGGAGCTGGATTGGTACGTGGTTTCCTGAAGATCTTCAAAAGATTTGTACAAATGGATGGATGGAATGGAGTTTGCTGAACGCAGGTGTACATTTTAGAACGTGATACTTGATACTCACTACTCACAATACAATACAATACCAAGATATTTCCAATCCATTTTCCCTGCAGGTGTATGAATATAAAAATACACTCTTGCACATGTGTGTAACCTCAGAGATTCACAGAACCCGTACAACCATTTAATTCAATTCAATTCAATATCCCACCATCATTAGAAAAAAACCATCTGCTGAACAAAGACCTCTCTAACCTTCCAGTAAAGACATAATAATAAAAATATCCATGGATCCACCACACACCTAATAGTATCAATCTCCTATCTCTCACCTCCTTAATCACCTCTCCTATACTCCTACAATCCCCCCAGAAACATATCCTTCGCCCCCATCCAATAGAGTGCCGAATAACACTCTAAACAATCATCCCCAATGAATTTAATCCTACATCCATCAATCCAAGTCATCGTGCTTCGAACTGAAGCGGACCCGGCTACGTCCCCTCATTCCTCCTTCCCCTCAGTGCGGGGAACCCTTTCTCATCATCCCTCTCAAATATCACCCCTTACTTCCTCAACTCCTTCGAGCTACCTGCTAGCAAGCGATCATCATATATCTACTTGCCTGTCACTCACCTCTCTTCAAACCCCCCTTTGCATCATGCATCAAATTGAAGAGATATGCATTTATTTCAAGGGCTTGAAAACCTTAAATGCTCAAATAGTGGGCGGAATGTTCTTTTCTCTACTCTCTACTCTATGTAACAAATCTAGTCTCCTAATGTACATCTTTTCTTATCTCCTCACGCCGAGAGGATGTAACAATCAAGCCACCCGACGCAGTCAAAGCTGGTCAGACGCAGCATTTTATTGCCATTCTTCCAAATCACATAGGATATCGTTTCATCTTATCCACGTCTGCCTAAGATGATGAAGTTTCTCTCAAATGACAGAATATCAATTCATTCATCTAGAAATCTTATTTCACCAAACTCCCGCTTCTAAAAAGGAACAAGCAAACAAAATCTATCCATCCATCTAACCCATTGCTATCTCCGGTTCTTCATATCTCTATATTAAAGATGATTCGGCGATGAGATGAATTATCTATGCGGTAGGCTTGAACTTCATAGGGGCTTGTTCGGTAGTCTCTGCAAAAGGAACACCGAGTTCAAAGAGCTTGGTGATGACATTTGCGAAGTCCTTCATGAAGAGAGATTCATCATTTGCGTACTTCTCAACGTATGAGCGGAAAGATTTATCGGATACGAGGGCCATGTCGGTGGGAAGCATCATGAGGGACTTGGTGGTCTTGTCTTCGTACTATTTGGAATCATTTGTTAGTTTGTTTCTATTTGGGTGTCCAAAAAAGAAAAGAGACAGGGTTAATCATACCTGCTTAGGACCATTCCACTTCTTCCAGTTCCACTTCTCATTCAACAAGAGCTTGTAGTAGTCGTTGGTAACAACTGTTGGAGAAAAAGTCCAAGGGCCCTCAAAACCACTACGATCAGTGTGGCAACGTCCAAGAGCGTGAGCACCACTCAAAGCAACAATTTCTTGATCATTGAATCCCATACGACCGAAGATAGCTCTCAAGTGCTTGTTACCTTGGGATGCATCTGGGAGACGTCCATCAGGTGTGCAAGCAGCAGCATCCTTATCTTGTCTACCCGGTCGGAAAGGAATGACTGGACCCTGCATTTCTTGAATGGCGCAAATACCAGCCAAGATCCAGAGATCAGAGTAGGAGATCCATGGGTGCTTCTCTGTGAAGATGTCAGTAAGAAGTCACTTGCTCCAAGGTTGATAAGGACAAGCCCCGAAATTCCATAGCTCCCAGCGCCCGAATCTACAAAAACCAGTGTGGAAAGCCTCCTCTAACTTCTCCAAGCTCGTCTCTATTTACCCGGCCCACTCACCCGCACCAGAGGAGTAACATATCCTCATTCACAAAAAAGTAAAATGATCGACTTACCCTTGATAGGAGCCAAGAAATCTCTAGCAGCAACCAAACCAGCATTGGCACCGTGATCACCCTCTGGGGCAAATCTCATCGTAGCACCATTGCTACCACCAGTACCGGTTTCCTTGTCGAAGGTTCCGCTGCAATGCCACGCCAATCTGACCAAGACGGGTCCGTAAGAACCATCATCATAATCATCCTTCTCTTCTAATCTCTCTGCAATTTCATTGTACACCTTTTGGTAATCGTCGAATGTAGGTGTGAAGAGACCGGCGGTTTCCTTGGCAGAACCACTCAAGAGTGATCCATTACCTTGGGAGATGAAGTAATATCCAGCACCTCCAGCGACGGCCAAAGCAGCAACACCGATGGAGAGAGGGAAGGAAGATTTGGCAGGTCCCTCAGATGCATATCCACGACGAGATTGTTGACGGAATGCCTGACGAGGAGCACTCAATGCAGTACGAGTGGCGGATCTGAAAGGTGTGGATTTGAATGCAGCGCCTGCGCGAGCAAAGGTTCGAGTAGCGGATGCCATCTTGATAAATGGGTTGTATTATGATGTATGTGTTGGTTGATATTCTATTGAAGAAAAGAGTCAAAAAGTAAGTAAGTTTCTCTTTTCCCACTATATCTTTTTTATATGAAATGAGAAAAGCAAACGAATTGAAAGATTTCGAGGGCAAATAACGAGGTAGAGTAAAGAATAGAGAGTAGAGAGAATGAAAAACTTACAGAAGACAAGAGAAGTAAGATAAAGACAGAAGTGAATGAATCTTTCTCACACACTACTGGTATCACTATTATTGATGATATTCCCAAGATTGAAAAGGTGAAGGTGGTAAGATTTCAACCTTTAGTAGTACGGAACTGAAACCTAAGTGACCGGTAACCTCCACTTTACTTTACTTCACTTTACTTCACTGCACTCCTCACTTCACTCCTCACAGACCTCCTCGTCTTCAAAGTTCCAATCCACCCAGTACGAGCCACCAGCATTTCCCAAAGCCTTCTGCATCGAGTTTCCATATCGAGTTAGCATTTCCATCGGATGCCCCTCTGTACTTTCCATTTTCTATCTCTAGCTTCACTTCTCCCAAGGAAATAGCCAGTGAGAGTGTGAGAATATGAGAATAATAAGTGCAAATATTTCCCAAATAGAAATGATAACGAAGCAAACCTCGACCCACTTGATTCTCCAATCTTATCAATCATAATTTCATATTGTCCAATCACCGTCCACGTATTCAAAAGTTTATTAGAAGAACATTTGACATGACTCTTCTGGATTGTTCGGTTTGACAAATTGGCTGATATTTGACTTTACTTCGTACACCATTTTTGGAGGGGTCAATTGAATTTATCCACGAAGACTTGTTGGGAGAAAACTAGTACAGTTTTCATCTTGAGAGAGAGATACCTACGTAGACCATTCTCCAATTCTTTTATCTTGTACTACATCGATTGCTTATATCATATGATAAGGCTGAACGCCACCGAAGAGGCTGAAATCTCGAATACCCGTGGACATATAAATTGGAAAAGAGAAAAAAGGTTCCCGGTGTCCGAGATATAATAATTGGTCAGCTATTTTTCATAAACTCTGATTGGTTGTGACCCCTGAAGGAGATCTTAGCTCTGAGTGCGGAACGCGACATGTGAGAGTGCGGAGTTAGTTCCGACTTGAAATCCGAATTATGTGCGCAGAATTCTTTCAACGTTTCTAGAATCAGGTATCACGGGAAATATTTGGTGATCAATATATGTTGGATTAGTTGTATGACTAAACTGTCTTTTGAAATCTACAGAGTAATAAGTGGGTCTGGTCTGGAACGAAGGGTTCAAGTAAGCAGAATGGCTTTTTCGACCATATCTACCAGGGCAGGCGTTGATGTTTGGATTAATGGTCACGTCATATACAGGCTGGAAGACGATATAGATAGACATCATATAGGAATACTTTTATGGAAATACCCTGCAGGCTTTTGTCATGTTACCCAATGGATATTTGGAAAGTTGTGAGGATAGCTTCTTAATATTCTTGATATTTTTATAAGTTAGCCTCGCCATTAGATGATGTCTTATGGAGCCTACTCATACCTTCTGGTCCCTGGAGGACTAGTAGTCGGGAGTCGGGAGCGGGGGAAAGGGCGGGGTCTATTTCGGAACCGTTATTCTCCATATTTTCTAGTATGGCGTACGCTCTCGAAATTGAGATTGGACAATATATCTTGTTCAAGAATTATTTGTGGAGGTTTCAGGATTGGAGATGGAATAAGCAAATACATTCAGCCCAAGGTAAATTTTATATCCACTCAATCCAGACAACCAGTTCCTTTTACAACTTACAAGGCCAACAACCACATATTCACGATCTGGGAAACTAATGGGTGAAGAATAAAACGTATCTCTCGTATGTAAGCTCAGTCCTGAAATGTTGAATACCAGCATTGGATGCGATTTGATAACTGTGAGTGTTTAGTATTCAGTATCAAATGAAAATGGGGCATCTAGCTGTTGAAGATAAACATGTCATCGGACTCCTACAATGAGAAGTGGAAGTCGCCTGCGTTGAAAACGTTGAAAACGATATTGTAAGGAAGACTACAAACAGGGATGGCAATCTATTTTGAAAATGAAGTCTGATATGAGGGCATTGAAACAATAGATAGTAACAATAATAGGGAAAGTCCTAGGAGATTTGACCTTTGCATCTAAGGTTCTTGAGAGGATTTCGTGCCAAAAAGGGGTCTACTTCACGTTCTGTAGCCATTATAAGTGGTAGATCAGCCACTCAGATTCTATCATCGAATTGGGACCACATTTAGAGGAAACATCTCTCGAAACATCATTGCTCCCCAAGTTGGGCTGCCTGATACAAGCCTTCCTTCCAGAAGCCATCAGCCTTCGAGCAGCATAGCCGACTACTGATAGCTTGCTCTCATGATTCCAGTAGAATCGATAAATGCATTAATCAAAGCCAAAGATCCGCTAACTTTCCGGGGCCACTGCCATGGAAGTATGATCGAAATTCAGGGGCAGGTTTTGCAGGCTAGTAGCATATATTGTATCTCTCCATGCTACCAAATCACCTGTCAATCCATTTCTCAGAACTTTGGACGAGTACTGACTATCCAGCAGAGGTTGGAAAATAACCTCAACCCGAAGATTTGAAATTGCTACGAATCAAGAAAAACTTCATAATACCATCGTTCCCCGTAGAATTACGAGAAATGATCGGAAGGCTTTACTGAATGCAAGACAAACCATTGTTGCTGTGCTGTATTATGCTCTTTTCAAATCCAGAGTGGCTCAGGAACTCAGTCGAATAATCAAACATTCTTGTAGCATGATTCTTTTTCCTTGACTAATTGAATACGGTTCAATAGATACAGGAGAAAAAGGAACTTTATACCCAGGTGACTCCAGACTTGCTGTCTCCACATAAAACGCCAAGATTTCATACTCGCTTACTTCCACTAGTTCCACACGTGACCACACTTCCGATTTTTCAAATTTCACCACCACATCAAAATTTCTCCCTCGCGCTCTCAACCAAACATCGACAACACGACAATCCCAACGCCAACATTTACAATGGCCGCCGAAAAGCAAGCTCGTACCGGCCTCGCCGTCGGTCTCAACAAAGGACACGTATGTTCATGAAATTTCCCATTTCGGGGAACAAAAAACCCGCCCGTCTCACCTCTTGGAGGATCTTCTTTGCGAAAATTTTAGAAGATGGACCGGCTGATTTATGTTGTGATATATAGAAAACCGAGGCTCGTGTCTCCAAGCCCAAGGTTAGCAGAACCAAGGGTCACTTGAGCAAGCGCACTGCGTTTGTTAGAGATATCGTCAAGGAGGTTTCTGGGTATGTTTCTTCCAATCTTCTCTCGAGAGGAAACAATCGACTAATCATCTTCTCAATAGTCTCGCACCATACGAGCGCAGAGTCATCGAATTGCTCCGTAACAGCAAGGACAAGCGTGCCCGTAAGCTCGCAAAGAAGAGGGTATGTTTTCCACTGATCTCACATCACTCACGTTGTATCAGTACGCAAAACAAATACTAACTTAACACCAGCTCGGTACTTTCGGACGTGCTAAGGCCAAGGTCGACGAGCTCCAAGGTGTCATTGCCGAGTCCCGCAGAGCCGGTCACTAAATTCCCAACCTCATATTCTCTCACCACGAAAAATCACATTTCATCTCTCCAATACAATGGATTGATATATGGGTTTATGATGGATCTCCACATTTACACAAGTCAAGCGCATGGGAATTGGAGCTGTAACATCGAAGAATTTTACGAGTTACTATGATTCTGGGAATTGGGATCCGAAGTTGCTAGTAACAATAGCATTCATGAAGATTTCAGGGCAAAAATAAAATACCTTCCAAAATTGTTTTACTGGTCATTGATATTTAGCTGCTATGTGAATACTTCCATTGACTTTTCATGTCTTGCACTCTGATCTAATGAGAAAACGAGTAATAAAAACGCCTCTCGCTATGATTCCCTTTCCTACTAGCCTGATCAAGAAAAAAACAATGTCTCAAGATCGAAGAAGTCCAACCACCCGCCCTATGAATACTGTCATAAATCATTATCACCTATTGCACAACTCACTCTTCAAGCATCAACTGGCGGAGTCTAAATAGACACTGCTAAAGTCAACACGGACAATCCATCCATCAACCATTCTCGGACACCCCGTCCACGTCCTCCCGCCATCTACCTCTTCTTCAGATTCTTCATAATAAGATTATGCAATCCCTTCTTCTTCTTCTCCCCACCCCCATCATCCTTCTTCACCTCCTCTGGCTTCACCTCCTCTTCTTTCTCCTCCACACTCTCCACAACGGGTACTGGCTGCTCTGTAGCTTTCTCCCTATAGACATCCTTCAACACTGGTTTCCCCTTCAATCCCTCAATATTCGCCGAGTCTTCCCACGCTAAATTAATCACCGTTGGACCTTGAATTCCCAAATGTTTGATCAAGAATTTACTCTCTTCATTGGGTATTGTTTCTCTTCCTTTGTTGCCCTGATAGATCAATTTGAACGGTTCATTTTCATGAACGATTAATCCGCGCACATATTCATAAAGCCATTTTCCGTGAGACTCATTAGTGATGGATTTACTGACAGCCATTTGATCTGGGAATCGAATACGAAGAGGGATTTCTTTGATTTTGGATAGACGATCTTGACGGGAAGTTTCAAGCGCAAGTTCCTCATCGTAGGAAAGAAGTTTCGTGTTCTGAGAACTATTTTGAAGACGAGATAGCACGGATTTGGCGTGGTGGATGGTAGGAATGTAATCGGCGTCGTTATGGGGGGCGAGGGCTGCGCGGGGAGTGGAGTTGTTGGGGGCGGAGAAGACAACTACGGGAAGGCCGTCGGGACCAAGGATTTGAGGGGAGGTTGAGGGGTCGGTCGAAAAAGGCGGAGGTGGGTTGGAAGGTGTAGTGTTTGTGGTTGCGCCGGCGGGTGTGGGGGTTGAATAGGGAGTCGTATCTGAAGGGTCAGAATCCTCCATAATCGTGTCTTCATTTTGTGGTTCTGATTCCGAAGAAGGGAGATCAGTAACAGTATCCGTTACAGGTTCAATCTTCTGCGGCGTTTCAGCAGAGACTTCGGGTTCTTGTTCTTCCTCCTTGAAATACTCTCCAATATCCTTCATAGCCTCCTCAATGGGTTGATCCGTCTGTCGAAATGTAAGTCTCAGCAATCCCGTCCCCTTATTCAATCCCAAATTCGCAAGCGTCTTTTGTAAATCTCCAAATGTAGCCATTTCTCTTCCCATCACATTCAGCACTGGCATCTCATACACCATGCGACCAGCTCCCGAAGCGCCATTTTGTAGTTGCGCTACTCCTCTTCCGGTGAAATTCAAATTCGCAACTCCGTTGCTCGACTCGAATTTGCGGAGAACCAGCCACAATGTTGTATTACTAGGAAAGGTATCTTTCAATCTCCCACCCGGAGCCGCAGATGCGAGATCTTGTGGTAATTGGAGCGCAATGGAAACTGGAGCGGGTGATCTGGAAGCTTCGACCAGGGTGAGTTTTGCGCCGGTGGTGAGACCAGTTTGACGATATGTTTGGGATAAATCGATGGGCTTGTCGTTACTTTTCTTGAGATCGTAGTTGGCATTTTTCTTTCCAAGCTTCTTGCAGGCTTCTGAGACAACTTCACTCATGAAAGTTCCGGGAGTGACTTTTATGGTTGCTCTGTTGAAGCCCTTATCGATGACTACCACGTTGGAAGCCATACCTAGGAATTGGTGGTTAATGCAGTGGATGTTATAAATTATAGAATGGTTCGACTATGAGACTTTGGGAGTGATCGCTATCGACCTCAAGGAAATAGAAATATTCAAGGTCGAAATTGTTATGTTGTATTCGGAGGGTCCTTCTATAAAGTTCTGTGATATTTGTAAGGGTGTTGGAGGTTTGTGGCGGGGTGTTAACAAGCTCGTAGTCAATCAACCTTGTAGAGTACGGCGGAAGTCAAACCAAGTAAGTTAATCTATAATGAAAAATGAGTAAACAAGTCCAAGAATATATTTTGCTTCGAATTTACTCCTTCAAGTAAAGAGTACCTAGTCTTATATAAAATCCAATCCAAAGTTCCTTCCTTTTATATAAGTGTAAAATGATTTCATAAGTACTAGGTAGCTGATGGTACCTATCGAATCTCATAATCGTTGCCTTGTTGGCCCAAGCGTCAGCTTGAGAGCTCAACATCGACGCGCCAGCCGTGTCTACCTTGTCCATATCTCTCTTACAACCTCGATATTACAACCCGCAGACCACTTCAACTTGAATCACCAAACCCTTTATCTGCGAATCTCTTTACAAAAAAGAGTACAAGTGCCGTTCTCTGATTTACCCAGTTCTTGATACCCTGAATTCGTACACTTCATTCACAATGGTAAGCTTGCCTTAACTACATAAAACCATACATATCTTAAACATGTTATCTACGCTATGAATAACCAGCTAACACCTACATCTAGAGCTCTCCATTCTCCATCAGTATGCTGCCCTCTATGCTACAAAGCCCCAACCCCAAATCACAAATACTAACTATTCCCCTCAGATGGCGGTGCCTGCGTAGCCATGGTAGGCAAAGACTGTGTCGCCATAGCCTGCGATCTCCGTCTCGGTCTCCAAGCCCTAACCGTCTCCAACAACTTTCCCAAAATCTTCTCCTACGGTCCCTCCGTCTATCTCGGTCTTACCGGTCTTGCCACAGATGTGTCCACCGTCTCGGATCTCTTCCGCTACAAAGTAAACATGTATCGACTCCGCGAAGAGCGCAATATCTCTCCCACCACCATGGCAAATCTCGTCTCGAGTTCGCTGTATGAACGTCGCTTTGGTCCGTTTTTCGTTAGTCCTGTGGTTGCGGGATTGGATCAGAAGACTGGGAAGCCATTCATTTGTGGTTTTGATAGTATTGGTTGTATTGATTTCGCAAAGGATTTCATTGTTAGTGGAACTGCAAGTGATCAATTGTTTGGTACTTGTGAAGGATTGTGGGAACCAGATTTGGTGAGTTCAATTTCTTGGTTGCTTTTTTTTCTTGAAATGATTGCGAGATCGACTTCAGGAATGGCTCTATGCGAGTTATCTTTTCGGGAATAAGTTTTATCACATATATCACATGAAATGCTAACAGCTCAATTCTCCAATGCAGGGACCAGAAGATCTCTTCGAGACAATATCACAAGCACTCTTGAATGCAGTCGACAGAGATGCCTTGTCAGGTTGGGGTGCTCATGTTTATATTATTGAGAAGGACAAGGTTACCAAGAGGTTATTGAAGGGCAGACAAGATTAAATGGTGTTGAGTTATAATGAAGCCGTAATTGCGATGGAGGACGCAGTTGTAATCTTGATGGTATACAAACCTGTATCCCTGACAGAAAACGATGCATACGACGGTATGAAGACAATGCTCAGGGATTCTCACAAGAAGCAGTGAAAGATGCCTTCTTGTGTGCAGATAGCAAGCATGCAAAATAGGAAAGATTTGTAGTATTAGATCTATCTAGCGAACAGCCAAGGCATTAAGGGTTTAATAGATACAAAACGAGCATAAATGACACATCTACGTAGCCATTTGCATTACGATTTCACTACGGCATCTTTAGGAATGAACTCTGTAAAATGTAGATATCTTTCCGAAGATATTCAAGAAGTAAAACAGGGGGTAAATCATGCATGTGTATTTTTATATTCTTGATTCAAGTTCAATACCACTTCCTTTGCGTGAGTGGTATCGTACATGTATGTTAATCTAATATTTACCAAAATCTAATAATTTGCATCTCCACCGTTCTCTGTCCAGCCATTCCAAACAGCTGTTTTGATTCCCATCCAATTGCTCGTTCTTCAAGCCAATCCACGGAGACCAGTCTATTCCTTCTTTGGTCTTTCTTGAATTGCTGACTTTTGCATGAAAAATTGTCTTTCTAAGAATTTAAGGCCTTCATCAATGATACTAGTAATTAAAAACGTTAGCAGGTAAGATCATACATGTATAGAATCAGATATCATAAGATGTCAAGAGGGAAAAAACTTACATAACAGGAGCACTAATAATAAGAACCGCCTGCCACTCGTTCCAGTTCAATGGGAGAATTGAGAAGAGAGTTTGCAGGATAGGTGTATAGAGGAGTGCAAAGTGTAAAGCCATGGATAAGGCAATCGCGTAGACCAGCATCATATTCTCCCAAAGAGGAAGGGTAAGAAGAGATTCACTAGAGGAGAGAGCGTTGACGGCGTTGAACATTTCGATGACGACAAGGATCGAGAGGGAGACCGTGGATGCAGATTTAGCCATGTCGTTTGAGAACATTTGGCAGCCAATGTCCGAGAATTGAGCCGAACATTTGTGGAAGTGAGATAATTGCCAGAAGGTAATTTGTGGCCCTTCAGAGTTGTACATGAACCACCATGCATAACCAGCTACAGTAGCAAGACCGACATAGACACCAATGACCATGTAACGGAAGAAGAGCCAGCCACCGATCAATGCTTCATCACGCTTTCTTGGTTGTCTCTTCATGATATCATGATCAGGAGGGTTGAATGATAAAGCTGTAGCTGGGAGACCATCGGTAACAAGGTTGACCCACAAAAGTTGAACAGGAATTAAAGCCTCTGGCATACCCACTGCTGCTGTCAAGAAGATAGAAACAACTTCGCCAATGTTGGAGGAGATGAGATAACGGATGAATTGTTGAGTGTTGTTGTAGATAGATCGACCTTCTTCAATAGCGACCTCAATCGTAGCAAAGTTATTATCGGCAAGAACCATATCGGAAGCAAGTTTAGAGACATCAGTACCAGAACCCATAGCAACACCAATATCGGCTTTCTTGAGAGCAGGTGCATCATTGACGCCGTCACCAGTCATAGCTACCACTTCACCAGCTGATTGTAGAAGATCTACGAGCTTGGATTTGTGACTTGGTTCAACACGAGAAAATAATGAGGCAGTCTTAGCAGCAACCAATTGTTCGCTTTCGCTAAGATTATCAAACTCTCGGCCAGTGTAACTTTTGCCCTTAAGATCCTCAAATTCTCCGAAAACACCAATTTGTTTGCAGATTGCTTCGGCAGTGTTGCGGTTATCACCAGTAATGACAATGACTCGGATTCCGGCTTCCTTACATTTTCGGATGGATCCTGCTACCTCTGGGCGAGGGGGATCAAGCATACCGACAAGACCAAGGAGAGTTAAATTCTGCTCAAGCTGGGTGTATTCAGTAGTAGTAGTTGCCGACTTCAATAATGGATTGGATCCAACATCTTCCACGCTGGCGAGTGCAATAACACGTAAACCTCTATTACCATATTCGACGACTTCTTTCAACAAAAGCTTCTCAAGTGTCTCTGTAAGTGGGACTCTCTTGCCATTGGATCCAATCAAAGTGTGAGTGCAACGATTGATAACATTTTCCGGGGCTCCTTTGACAAGCAATTTTTGTTGCTGGCCGTTTCCGACAAGAACAGACATGCTCTTTCTATCGCGAGAGAATTCATAAGTAGCGAGATGAGGAGTTCTCTTTTCATACCAAGAGCTTGCGTGGTGAAGAGAGTCACTTGCCGCAATGCTGGCTCTAGCTTGATTGTGAGCTCCGTCCAAGGTGCCAATTTTTTCTACCAAAACCCGTAGAGCACCTTCAGTAGGTTCTCCAACGTTTGAATAAGTGTTAGACTTGGAATCAAATGCAAGTGCAGATTCGTTACAAAGAGCTGCTACTTCGGCCATTTGAAAGATGGTATTCGATTTTGTGGCTACATCTGTTACCACAGTGCCATTTGAAAGAATGTTACCGTTGGGAGAGAAGGTAGTTCCTTCAACCTCCAACTCCTCAAGATCAGAACCTGCTTCATTGATATAGACAACCTTGTTGACACTCATTTGGTTTGTAGTCAAGGTACCAGTTTTGTCCGAACAGATCACGCTGCAGCTACCCAGAGTTTCTACTGAAGGCAAACTTCTAACAACGGCATTCTTGGCGGCCATTTTACGGGTACCAAGGGCCAAACAGGTTGTAATGACAACAGCGAGACCTTCTGGAATAGCTGCAACACCGAGAGATACCGCAATCTTCAAGTAGTAAATCGCACCCTTGGCAAAACTTCCATGAGAAGGATCACTGAAATGAGGAATATTGATAAGCCAGACCACAATACAGATTACTGAGATAACCTTTGCTAAAGTGTCTCCAAAATCGTTGAGTTTTTGCTTGAGTGGGGTTGGCTCCGAAATTTGTGCCGTGATACTTTCGTGAATATCACCAATAGCTGTAGAAGATCCAGTAAGAACGACAATTGCAGTTGCATGCCCAGTGACAACAGTGGTTCCAGAGAAAAGCATGTTTACTTGATCCTGCTTAACGGCCTTCAAATCCTTGACAGCCGCGGTACTTTTTCCAACACTCTCACTCTCTCCTGTGAGAATGGCTTGATCGACCGAGAAACTGTTGCTCTGAATTGCGAGGACTCTGCAGTCTGCAGGAATTCTGTCTCCTACTGCGATTGTGATGATATCTCCAGGAACCAACTCTTCCGCACGAACTCGAGTGACATGTCCATTTCGAATGACTTTGGCTTCATTTGCTGAGTATTCTTGAAGGGCCGCAATTGCTTTCTCCGCACTACTTTCCTGCGATACACCGACGACGGCATTAAGAATTAAAATGGTAAGAATCTGTATTGATACATTAGCACCGCGAAAAAGCCAATCCTAGCGGAAGAGTCGGAACATACCACTGCGGGGTCGACAAAAGCAGTCCATCCTCCTTCATCTTCGAAAAGAGCTAACACGAAGGAAATGGCCGCGGAACCGAGTAAAATAATAACTAGTTGATCTTTGAATTGTTCGAGGATAAGTTCCCAAATGGGAGTTGGAGGCTCATCTGCGATAGCTGTTTTATGATTAGCTAAAGCTCTAATTCAACCGGCGCAAATGATGCAGGAGAGAGGAATATTGCGTGCTTACCATTACGACCATGCTTCTCCCTTGATGCAGTAATTTGAGCATCTGTGAGACCTTGAGATTCGGATACGGAGAAATGATCCAAGACCTCAGAGGTCGATTGGGAATATGCACTGTCCATGACTTTATGTTATGTTGAAGACAACGTGGGGCAATATGTAGAGAGAGGAAGGATTGTAGCGATAATAGCCACTTCGTTCAAATTGATTGTCTCATCTAAATAGGAAGAATTATGGACAGATCTCCTTTTTCTGAAAAATCAAAAGAAGTACGATGAACAAGAAAGAGAATTCTATGTAGGTAGGGTAGATATTCTATTCAAACAAGATGATAAATCTTGAAGTTTCCAAAAAGAGATGGGATTATTTAATCATATCTGGGTACCTAGTAGGTAGTATCTTTCTTGAACAAGTGTCCTTTCTAGGAATCTATCTTAATCATAAATCATAAATCATATATTGATTTGATTGGTTGAAATTCCAGATTTTTATCCAGATTCCCTTTTATTATTAATTAGTAAAAGAAGTCGCCTTTCATTGAAACGGGTATGACATTGCCGATCCGGAGGCGCATGTTTAGAGTGAGTGTGATTGTGATTGTGACTGTAACTGTAGGTACTCATTTGTGACTTGAGTATAGTGAAGCTTGATTGTTGATACTGCTTGGTCTGTGCGTTGATCTTTGGAAAGCAGTAGAAGCAACGGTAGAAGTGATTGAGTAATGAAGGTTGAAGGTCTGCTTCTTGGAGATAACTGCCTCTATTCTTGATAGGTACGGATTGGAATTGATATTGATTCCGGATATTGATTTTGAACATTTGAATCGGACGTTGAGATTGGGCTACTCACCTACCTACCTGTGCATGTTGTAACTCAGACAGATAGATTCACCTAGGTACCTATCCATCTATTTATGGATCATATTTTTCAATTGGACCCCGAATAATCAATAATATCAAATCAACAATCTTCTATATCTCCTTTTATCTCCTGTTCACATTGTCTGCCTCCACGGCAGTGGCCCTCGGAGAGCCAGCGGAGCGTCATTTCATTCATTGAGATGGAATGAATGAATTGTTGTTTATCACCACCTTCAGGAGGTGCATGGTAGTGATAGGTGAAAGGCATGATACTCACAGGTTTCAATCTCACAGACCTTTCAAAGCGTTCGTTTCACAGATGCACCGGCACCGTATCTTCATCTGAAAGAAGAACCCGCCAGCCACCTAGCCTGGGTAACTTTGATGCCGTTTGTTTGTCCAGAGCAGATTCAGCGTACTACCTCTGGTATCCGAATATTTATTCTCCGAAGAAACGATTGTATTCACCGATGGAATTGAGTCCAGGAGTAGCAAAGCATCAATCTCATGATTGATGTACTCCCTCCATCTCAACTTCATTTTTGATCAAGAGATATTCACAAGGATGAGCTTTCATGTTGGAACGAAGAAGGAACAGAGGGGCGAAGCGAGTGTACCGAAAGTGCCCAGGAAGCGATATAACTCGACAACCTAGATCCAACGGCATCTCTTGATTCTCTTCACATGAGGCTTGGTTTATTAACATGCAGCCTCGTTTCTTTCGGATCCTCCTATTAACTGGGTTCTATGGAAAATTCACATTTCAATCCGTCCCAACTCCATCAAAGACCGGTCTCCGATTGGTTATAATTTGTAGTAATCCTTGCCTACCACGAGGTAGGTAGACATGATTGTTCGTCACTCATTATTCTCTGATGGGTCGGAAAAACATACGAAGTAGGTGCTGGGGAGCTGGGTCACTGCTCAGTGCTGGCATCTCCGAAGTCTTAACTCCCACCTTGGTCGCATGATAAAAATGCCGCCAGCTGTACAGTATTAGAGTTCTAAGCACACTCTTCCCCACTGTTCTGAGAACTCATTTGTTACCATATATAGTTTCAGGAAAGCAAGATACTAGGTGTATACTTCCAATACTCCTGAAGGCCTCGGATCTCATAAGCGTTGGGGTGAACCGCTTGATCTGACTGAAGGCAGGTTGGTATTTCATCTTTCATCTTTCGTCTTTCGTCTGAAATTTGGGATTGGATGCATAGGCATAGGTATGCAATAGAATTAAGCAAACAGGGGCTTTGTCGATCTCGATCAAATAGAAGGCGAATAAGTTATAATATGATCTTGAACCAATATGTAGGAAATAGACTTGAGACACGAATCCTTGATAGCTCCCCATTATCAGATTACCGGAAGTTCTGCCTTCAATTCCTAGATTTTCTAGATTGCAACTAAACCCTGGAATTGATGGTGACCCTTTTAACTAATGAGACAAATTATTGGTAAAGTGTTCTGTATTTGATAAAGACTAATCCTTTCTGACTTTACACCTACTAGGGAGGACAAGAACAATACTTCGCCGTGCGGATACTCCGAACATTTCTTTGAGGTTGTTGTTGATTTTCCACTTGTCACAAGGGAAACAATCCACCTCTGCGTGGGGCAGATATCCCATACCAACACCCTTTAATGGATCAAGGGATTCCAAGGTTCATGACTTTATTCACAGTTGAGGCCAGACCAAGCTTTATGTTTCTGAAGAATCTCTACGGTTACTCCTTAGAATTTCTAGAATCTCGTAATGTTCGATGTGCCTTTGAATGTGTGGTAGATAGGATATGATCCTTTCGCTGTTTGTCAAAAGGAGTGTAATTTAAGAGGGTTGCCATACAACAAAAGTTGACTCATTCCTTCATCATTGTACATCAGCCTGCCAGATATCAAGTTTCAATGATCTTCTTTTGATAGGATGTAGGTGTAGGTGAGATAGAAGAGAAGAGAAGAGAAGATAGGTAAGGTGAGGCCATATATGTATTGGGTAGAAAAGATACCGACCACAACTACCTACCTGGGTAATATTTATTGAAATCCTCAGTTAATGAAGACCAATGAAATAATGATTATTGAGGTATTGGCTAACAAATGTCGCATCTCCGTGCCAGTGAATTGAGACTCTACTTATCAATGTTGTTATTGACATTATTCCGTACACAGTATGAGGGAGGTATATCACCATATCTTTCATTATCTGTCATTCTAGAAGCATTCTAAAGACTTTCTTTCTTTGGCTCCTGTCCCATAGGATCCTGTGTACTGTACTCCGTGATGTGATGTAAATCATTCACTTGTGAAGATCTTTTATTTGATACATCCACACTATGGTACTGCTACCTCCTACCTCCCTCCTCCCTCCTCCCTCCCTAGGTAGGTAGTTGAGGGATTGCTTTGTGTCATTCAAAGTCGATAGAAATCCCTTGAACTTGGGTATTGTGCTCCATTTGTGACGATATCACAATCATAATCCAATAATCCAATACTGGGACGTATTCACTCCCTCCAGAGTTAAATTACGTGTAATTTTATTTCTTTTTAATCATTTTCCAATGAATTGATGGTTACCGTATCTTACCATGGAAAAAAAAGCATTCATTCACATCTATTCCAAGTCCCTTCCCTTCCTCCTACCAACAACAATCAATCATATAATATTGACCGCTCGGTTATTGAATCAATCAGAATTAGCGTCAGTTTCTCCATTATTACCTTCACACCAGATCCATGGATTGGATCTTCCTCGCACTTAATACCCAACTCTTGCACTTGCAAACTTCCCATCTTTCTCTAATAAACCACCTTCTTTCCATCTAACCACTTCGACTCTCTCTCTACCTAATACTATTCACAACAATACAATACCCTTCAAACATCAGCAAATATGACTACTGAAGTAAGTTCAAATCCCTTTGCTTGCTACCGTGAATCTCATTCTCCATTTCACTTTTCCCTTGAATTCGTTTCCCCTCCATCGTTTGTCAATACTCCCGAATCTTACCCCCTCCCCCCCCAACTGCCATCCAACAGCATGTTTACATTGTTGTCCTGTCTGTTTACTCTTTTCGAACTTTATGCTAATACTGTGATAATTACAGCGTGAAAGGTATGATTCGATTTGTTTCCATGCGGCTCCCAAAAACCTCCTTTACTTGACGTACGTGGTACTAACGGCTACCTTACAGCAAGACTTTCCTTGCTAGGCTCTGCGAGCAGGCTGAACGTTACGATGAGATGGTTACATACATGAAGGAGGTGGCCAAGGTATGCGACTCCCAAATTCATTTGTTTGCCGTTGCAGATTGCGGCGCGATATACAAAATACTGATGACGCGTGATGCAGTTGGGCGGGGAACTCACCGTTGACGAGCGTAACCTCTTATCTGTCGCCTACAAGAACGTTGTCGGCACCAGACGTGCTTCCTGGCGCATCATCTCCTCGATCGAACAGAAAGAGGAGTCCAAGGGTACTGACAAGCACGTTTCCACCATCCGTGATTACCGTCAAAAGATCGAGACCGAGTTGGAGAAGGTCTGCCAAGATGTCCTCGACGTCTTGGATGAGTCCTTGATCCCCAAAGCTGAGTCTGGAGAGTCCAAGGTCTTCTACCACAAGATGTAAGTCTTATCGCTTCACATTTCTTTGCGCCGGATTCCACGGCTTCCTGAGTTTTTGGCTGATGATTGGTACAGGAAGGGAGACTACCACCGTTATTTGGCCGAGTTTGCCTCTGGTGATAAGCGCAAGGTTGCTGCTACTGCTGCTCACGAGGCTTACAAGGTATACATTATCCCAACTCTCTTCATTGAATGACATGATCTAATCACATATATAGAACGCTACCGATGTCGCACAAACAGAGTTGACCCCAACCCACCCAATCCGTCTCGGTTTGGCTCTTAACTTCTCTGTATTCTACTACGAGATCTTGAACTCCCCAGACCGTGCATGCCATCTTGCCAAGCAAGCTTTCGATGATGCTATCGCCGAGCTTGATTCGCTTTCCGAGGAGTCTTACCGCGACAGCACTCTTATCATGCAACTTCTCAGAGATAACTTAACCCTCTGGACTTCATCCGACAACGGTGACCCTGAGGCTGCCGCTGCTGGTGATGCACCAAAGGAGGCTGAGAAGGCAGTCGAGCCAGAGACCAAGGCAGATGAGCCAGCTACCGAGGCCGCCCCTGCACCTGAATCTTAGATCTCTTAACTGTTTCGGAATCTCTTCGTCTTCGTTCTTTGATGTTGTTCATCTTCTGGAGTGGCTGGAATATACCTGGCTTGCTGGTGGAGTGATTGCAGCATGATGGCTAGGGCATAGGAGTTGATATGAAAAGCAGAATTAGGTGCATATTTGCAAATACTTGCGATTTGTCAAAGGCACCAAGATTTTGTGAATCCTGATGATCAATGTTTTTCTTTTCTGATTGCGATGTTTCCTTGCGGTATTCTCAAGTCAGTTGCTTGTCTTTTAACAAATGGTTACCCTTTTCTCCTCATTCTTACGAGATAAGGATCCTTGAAGTTTGATCGCACAAGTATCTGCTCGACAGAATGCATATTTTCCTCTCAGAACACACAGTGCCTCTATGGCAGGACAATAGATCGCCCATTCTCGTAATCTCTTTTATAAGTTTTTACACATTGGGGGATCGCGTACTCTGTGGTTGGCGTGCTTTTTCTGGTCTAGATATCCCTCGGATTTCTTACATATCAATGTTGTCATAGCGAATAGGCTAACGTACTCACCTAACACTATTTTGTTGTTGTCTCTAAACCAAATGCAATCGCATGATAGGAACTGTTTTTTGATTTCTTGTTGAATGAATCGTGTACATAAGGACTTTCGTGAACGTCAATGGTGATGGTGAATTGTGAGTTATAGTTGTATTGAACTATTGTGTCTGTACTTTATAGTAAGTAGTATACGACCAAGGCTGTATTGTTCTTGTGCATTTTTATGAAATTCCCCATTGAATCATCTCCTGTTCCATTGTTCAATTGGACTACGTTGAGAGGCCCGAGAAATCATTCTGATATTGACTTGTCTATTATGCTTCCTCCTTCAAGAGAGATAGGTTTGCCTGCGGGCTTGGAGGGAGTACGGTGATGGCCTGTGGTTGGATTTGGTAATTGAGGAACGATAAATGAGTAAAGATGAAGGATGGAAAGGGGGGATGACGGTTTTGAGGAAGAAGAAAGTGAAGGTGGTGGATGGGCAGAGTATAAGGCTATGGAAGAGGATTCGAGGAAAGGAGAGGGAGGAACCCTAGGTATTAGAAGCCTCTCTACTCTACCTACCTATTGCTTCTCGTATGTACGGCTTTGACTGAGGGATTCATTGGTGGCATTCAAAGGAAAAATCAATTCAGCCTGTCTCTCATGAACATGTCACTCAAGTACCAGATCCAAGCGTTACTCTCACATGAATCATAACAGCATATACTAAAACCTTGAGACCAGTCCTATGACCCAATGAAGTTTGCAGTGTGAATGAAATAAATGAAACAATCTTGTCTCGAATGAGATGGGAAGTAGGGCGGAAAATCCTCCAGATTCTGTTTCCTGGCGGTTATGAATCACGGGAAATGTATAAAAAATGGCTCTTAAATCTATTGTATGGCATATTCATTGAATTCGATTAGTTTCTTCACCAGTAGATATTGAAATAACGGGTTCTTAATTATTCAATCAATATGGAAATAGGAGTTGTAGTTTTTGGTTTGACTGAGGTGGTCAGTATAAATGCCTCGTATTGAAGGCCAATATGATAACACACCACGTGATTATCTTCCACCGGCGTGGATCTTAAGGCAGATTTGACGCGCACAAGAAGCTGGAAGGCGCGGATGAATTCGTAACGCTTTCATTTTACTTATTTCAAATAATGCGAAATTCGTTTTCTTGCTTTCTTTCTACTTCACGATAATCATCCCATTTTAAAAAAGAAATCTACCTTCTTTCACGATTTCAAATTTCGTAGACCGAGAGAATACACATACAGAGGATTGGAACCTTACTTGAGCTTGAGATTACATCAATATGGCGACAACTACCGAAGCTAGAGAACTGGAACTCGTGGGGAAAGTGGAAATGCGGATTGCGCTGGCCAAAGATGATAAACTTGAAGCTATATTGAAACCGTATTTGCCACCGTTGCTTCTTAAACTTGCGAGTGAACATCAGAGTGTTAGGAATAAGGTACGTGGTTTATTTGAGGTTGTTTTTGTTGAATTTGGTTGGAGATTTAGGTCCGGGGGCGCAGAAAAGAATGACGAGGGGAGACTGTTGATATTGCTGTGGTTTTTGATTTCTTGGAGAAGCCTCTGGTCGGGGAGATGGTGGGAAGGGCGGGTGGAGGATAGAGGAAAGCCTCTCTCTCAATAGTTCTATTACTCTTGATATTATATCTTCAAATGTTCTACCCCCGCAGTAGTGGCTCCCGGGGAGCCAGCGGAGCGTCATATGATTTATTTCCAATGAAAATGTTTGCTAATTTGGTTGTCATAGGTCATTTCAACATGTCAACATATCAAAATTCGCCTTGCTGGTAACAAGTCAGGAATTCTTGCTCGATAATCTTGAAAATTTACTGATTAATTTTGCAGGGACATTGTATTACCCGTGGCAGCTCTTTTAAAGCAATATAAAGAACATCCAGAATCATCAATGTTACGGCATTTTGATCTCATGTTCATTCAACAAAGCGTGGGCAAACTATCTTCCAAGGTAAGTGATGCTTTAAGAAATTTTAGCGGATCGTTTGATCTAATTTGTTTCTAGGACCAAATGGATTTAATTCCAACATTAATACATGGGTTGGCTCAAGATGCTGAGAAGCCAACTTGTGCTACTATATTTAATCTATTTCTTCGTCTCTTACCGCAACTCAAAGTGCCTTCTCGTGGAAGTAAAGAAGATACAGAATTGAGGCACCAACTTGGTCTTGATGAACACCAAGAAGATTCAAAATTTATAGCATCGTGGTTTGGAAAGCTTGTACTGCTATCCATTGTACGAGCAGCACCATCTGGAGTAACTTGCCCAGGACTTACCGTCAAAGAATACGAATTCTTAACACTCAACGGGAAACAAGAAGCGTGGGATCCAACCTCAAATGAAGGATTGAATCTCACCCAAACAAAGATCACAGTCCTCAATTTTCTCGCTTCTGGTGCTTTTACAGATGAGGAGAGATTCTTGCCTGCATTGTTCGCGTCTGCTGACACCAACTCTCGTATTTCGAGCATTGGTGACGACCTAGTAAAGCGTTCAAGTGTTTCATTGGAAGATGCTGAAATTGTACGCAATTTGCTAGGCATCTATTTTAGTCTCAAACCCGCGTTAAAGACGAAGGTGCTTGTACTCTTAACGAAGTCCGCAATTTCAACTACCTTTCCTTCTGATATCGTCAAAATTGTGCAAGATGGAGTTCAACCTGATGATAACACAAATCTCCCTGCACCAGGCTTAGAAACTATTAAATTTCGAAATGCATTGTTCAATTACATGAATTGGGTATCTCGCATGGGATCCATTCATGATCTTAGTCAAGTTGCACCACAGCTTGTCGGATTCTTAAGGACTTATATTGAAGATCAAGGATGGCCGATACCTCATGAGAGATCTTCCGACGCAGCTTCTTTACGAGCTTTAGCTTATGAAACCCTTGGTTCACTTGCGAAGACTACACCATCCATCGTTGTTGAAGAGGATCTTTCTTTGATTCGTTGGCTTTTTCGATCACTCACAGAAGAAGGATCATCTGATGATATCTTTGTGAGCATAGAAGGAGCATTGGCGAGTTTATTGAGCGCGTTCAAAGCACCTTTATCTTCAAATCTTCGGGATGAACTCAGATTGTTACTCCTCAAATATATGACACTCAGGGAAGAGGGCGAAATCGTCAGAAGTGCTCGTTTTGCAACTGTTCGTTGGGCAAATCGATGCTTAGAGTATAGTGATATTGTAGCTCGTTGGATAGATATCCTTGCATTAAGTGCACGCACAGATGAGCGTAGTGATGTTGTAGAAGAGGGATCAAAAGGTTTGGTAAGTTTATCCATATTTACATTCCAATAGTCTGGATTGTAGCTTGATAAAGAGAACTCCTTAAATCTGTAAACTATTTCAAATAGGTCCAGATTGCAGAGTCATTCTTGGGGGCTTCGAGCTTTCCCAACATTACATGTTTTTTTTGAGCTACAACCTAGGCTATCGGAAACTACTCGCTTGGAACTCAAACTGATTTTATCCAGGATCCATATTGGTATCGACTTCTTAATTCTACCAGTGCTTCTGTCGAATGCCCACTTCCTGAATGGAACGAGATGATTAAAGTCTTTTTCGGCACTCAGGCATTAGTAGAGAACTCCAATATTGCCAACGCCATGAAAACTGGGATGGAAGTCGACAGCGTGTCTATATTTGGAAATTTCTCCGGTACAAGAATCAATGCCTTTCCAGCAGCTATAAACTATTGTAGGAGAATACTATTGTTACGTGCTCTGGAAAAGACTGAAACGCCTCTTGGAATTGACGCAGACTGGGAACGTCAACTAGATGTACTTTTTCGCTCCGACAAAATTTCAAGGAAAGCCATGAAAGACCATATCATGACTATTGATCAGGACGCATTATACACCTATCTTTCAGCTGCTTTTGAAGGTATGCTACGTAATGATGGAAATGGATTAGGAGAGTGCGGCAAATGTTTTGTAGAAATTGCTTCAATTGCGCCAAAGGATGTTATTGGTCGACTGGCGGAGAGATCTATTGAACTTCTTCCGTGTATTAGATCCAATAACGTTGCAACTAGATTTCTTGCAGCTCAAGCTATTGGTATCCTCGCATCTCATCCAGATAGAGATGAAGGTTCTCTCAAGAAACTAATCGAGATACTCATGGCTGATGTACAACTCTGGTCAACGGCTGTGGGTGCTGATGCGAATAAGGTACACGGATCGATTCTTGCACTTGGGTATGTGTTAAGTAGATCATCCTATTACGGACGTAGTAGCTTTATTCAAGGAGAGATTGTAGGAGAAGTTCTCGCACAATTCCTGACCATAATCGAAGGTGTAAAAGACGTATCAACGAGAGAAGCTGTGCTGAACGCTATTGGCCAGACAAGTGCATCGGGAGTTTTGACAACAGAAATTATAGAGAAATCGCCTCTCAAAATCGATGGTCTTGTTAAACTTCTACTTGCTGAGGCCAAGAAAGCAAATGAGAAGGCAATGTCAACTCTGGGTCGCCTTTCCATTATATTCGACGAGCCTGATACTTCCACAGAAGATAGTCCGCTCCATACTATCATCAAAGGTCTCTATGATTTGTATGAGTTGAAGCAACCTGAAATTCATTTCACTATTGGTGAAGCTCTCAGTTGCGTTGGTGCTTGTTGGGACTCGGAGGTCTTACAAATCAGTTTGGATGTTGATGCTGGATATACTGGACGTCCCAAACGATCGCATACTTTTGAGAAGATTCTTGAAAAGCTTTTACAAGACTGCAAAACCACGAAGCCATCACTCAAAAAGGCATCTGGTATCTGGCTCTTCTGTTTAATTCAATACAGTGGACATTTGGAGCAAATTCAAGCACGACTACGTGAGTGCCAAGCTGCATTCATGGGATTGCTTTCGGCACGTGAAGAAATTGTACAAGAAACTGCTTCTCGAGGCTTAAGTCTTGTTTATGAACAAGGTGATAAAGAACTCAGAGAAAGACTTGTCAAGGATCTTGTGGCAAGCTTTACTGGTACCAGCACTCAAATTAAGGTTCATGAAGAAACTGAATTGTTTGAGCCTGGTGCACTTCCTACCGGCGAGGGCAAATCCATCACATCATACAAGGATATTGTTAGTCTTGCCAATGAGGTTGGCGATCAAAGTTTGGTGTACAAATTTATGTCTCTTGCTACAAATGCGGCTACTTGGTCTACTAGAGCAGCATTTGGTCGGTAAGTAATTGATTCTTCCATGTTGAATTCTAAAGCGTTCGCTAACATATGATTTATAGATTTGGTTTAAGTAACATTCTCTCCGAATCTGAGATTGATCCCAAGTTATACCCAAAATTGTACCGATATCGATTCGATCCAAATCCTAATGTACAGCGGTCCATGAATGATATTTGGAGTGCACTCGTCAAAGATTCAAATGCTACTGTTAATCAATATTTTGACGAGATTATTACAGATTTGTTGAAAAGTATTCTAGGAAAAGAATGGCGAACAAGAGAAGCAAGTTGTGCTGCCATTGCTGATTTAGTTCAAGGTAGAGATTTCGAAAAGTATGAAAAATATCTTCATGATATTTGGCATGTGGCTTTCAAAGTTCTGGATGATATTAAGGGATCCGTGAGAAAAGCAGCTTTGTCTCTTAGGTATGTGTTGTATCCGTTTTTTGTATTCTGAGATATCTGATAGTCTTGGAATATCTTACCTTCATATATTCTACATCATCTCTCACAGCTCTAGCGTTGGAAGCGCTGCTCTGGATAGTTGCCTCTCCGGGATCGTTCCTTGATAGAAATTTACTGACTTCCGATTTCTAGTATGGCTCTTACTGGTATACTCGTCCGACAAGTAGAAGCAGGTACATCTTCAAAGCATGCACAAGCAATGTTGAAAGACGTGTTACCATTTTTACTTTCAGATCAAGGCCTCGAAAGTTCGGCCGAAGAAGTTCGAACATTCGCAACCATTACCGTACTCAAACTTATCAAGAGTGGTGGTAAAGCACTTTTGCCATTTGTACCCAATCTCGTTGAGCGACTCTTGGGTCTTTTGAGTACTATGGAAATGGAAGGTGTTGACTATCTATACCTACGTGCCGCTCATTACAATCTCACCGAAGAGAAAATTGATAGTGCCCGTACAAATGCTGTTACTCAATCTCCCCTCATGGAAGCTATCGAGCGTTGCCTCGATATCATCGACGAACCTACCATGAAAGAATTTGTTCCTCACCTCGAAAACGTTATCAAGACCACGGTCGGTATGCCCTCTAAGGTTGGTTGCGGCGGTGTTCTTGTCAGTCTCGCAACTCGTCATAGCGTCACCTTTCGCCCTCACGCCGACCACTTTCTTAAAATCCTTGAGAAATCTGTCCTTGATCGCAACAATGCTGTCAGCGCGTCTTATGCTCGTGCCGCTGGCTATGTTTCTCGATTGGCCTCTGATAAAGCACTTCTTAGACTTCTCACCTATTCTCAAGACCTTTACTTCAATGCCGAGGATGAAACTCGCCGTCAAGTCTCGTCAGATTTGATTTATGCCATCTCCAAATTTGCCACAGATCATTTCAACTCTTTGGCTTCTGATTTCCGTAAGTTTTGACAATTCTTTTGATACCCGAATTCATCAAACATTTAGCTCAGGTCGAATGTGCAATCTAAAACCGAATCAAACGCTGACTCCAAATTTATAGTCCCTTTTGTCTTCTTTGCTAAGCATGATTTCGACGATGCGACTAAGAAGCAATTTGAGAAAACTTGGGATGAAAATGTAGGGGGAAGCAGAGCGGTCTTACTATATACAAGAGAAATCAATGAGTTAGTGCTCAAATATATTGATTCTCCCAAATGGACTATCAAACATACAGCCGCTCTAACTATAGCTGACGTTGTCAAATCCACAACTTCAACCACATCGCCTACAATTCCTGTCGAAACATCTGCTCTCATTTGGCCTGCTCTCGAAAAAGCTCTTGCACTCAAAACTTTTGCCGGAAAGGAAATTGTACTGGCTAGTTTTGTGAAATTCGCAAAGGCATCTACTGCATTCCTAGATGCTGAATCCAGTATCGCAGCTCAGACAAAGAAGATTGCAATCAGAGAAGCTAAACGTAATAATGACATCTATCGACCATTCGCTTTTGCAGAACTAGGCAAATATGCAGAAACAAGAACAGAGGTAGATATGTGGGATGAGATCTATAACATCGTCACACCTATATTAGAAGATTTGAGTAGTGAAGATCACATGGATACAAGTACAGCTACTTCGACTTCTGATTCTAGGAAGAAGGATGGAGTTAGCAAGGGAGGAGAATCCACGGAATCGGAAACAATAACTGCGGGTATCGAAGCTTTGTTTCGAGGTATCAATATTAAACATCTCGATCCATCACCTCTTACTCATCTTCCAAAGCTCATCGAAACTCTTCCTCCCCTCCTCAAATCACCTCTCATGACAATAACTACGCGCGCAACACTTTACGAACGTATCAAAGTGTTGTTTGATGGATTGAGAAAGAGGACTCATGCACAAAAGGAAAATAACTACAAAATGTGTGCGCAATTTTTTGAGGTACTGGAATTGGCTAGTGGAGCCGGAAGTGAAGGGATTAGAATTAAGAGGGGAGAAGCGGCGGAAATGATTGTAGAGGCGTGGAAGGCGGGAGTTTTTGGTATGTGGAGTGAGGGGAGAGAGGAGGTGAGGGATAATATGATAAAGGGGATGAGTGAGGCACTCGAGGGTGAAAGAAATGAAAGTGTTAAGGTTGTTTTGGGGAGAGTGAAGAAGTTGTTGGAGGAGTAATTTGGGAAAGTTCATTTTGATGATAGGGGTAGGGGTATCGTTAGATAGTTAGTCAGGCAAATCCATAGCGAGGTAAATACAGCTCGAGTCGATGTTCATTCCTAGCATGGTGGAAGAAATTTTGATTTTTTGATTATTATTATAGACAATGGAACGCAGAGATAGTATGAAATTGCATGATATTCTTTTGTGTATTGAATGACTCAGTTGCACAGCTGATAACTTAGACATTGCCACAGTTTGCTTAGTCGAAACTGCTGTTGCTGTTCCTATTGCCTGTATAGCATAGTATAGGTATGATACTTGTGAGAAAATATCTGTACTCCATCCAGTAGTTGAAGTATGTGCAATATATTTTTGGTGGTATATTGAGATTAATACTGTTGTTAAGTAGAGTTTCAGTATGAGTTCATACATGGTTTTTAATATAATTGTTATACATCATAGGTATACACGAAACGAAAAGTTCAATTGCTCATGATATACGTAGATAGATCATCAAATGGAACTCCAATAGATAGTGTACGGAGATGATATACGTGGGATTTCTAAGGCTTTATTGGAATGTCAATGTGGTAATTAGGTACTTGAAGGTGGGAGATTTGACTTTCTGGGCTTAGTGGGAGTGGGAGTGAGAGTATTTGATTTTTATATAATTTGAGATTTGAGATTTGAGATTGTGAAATGGGTGGTTGGGTGGGTGGGTTGATTTTGGGAGATTGGTTTGGTTTATACTCTGGATGTATTGGTTTACTGATTAGTTTGTTGGTTGATTAGTTTGGATTCTGGAATATCTTGGGTTTCTGGATATTGGGAATTATTAGTAGTTTTGTTTGCTCTTGAATTTTGATATGTTGATACTGAGTAGAGCTTGGGATTTAGGAATCAATAGAATGAGATGGGATGGGATGGGATGGGATGAGATTTGGATTGGATTGGATTGGATTGGATTGGATTGGATTGGATTGGATTGGATTGGA
>PQXH01000062.1:0-88591 GCA_004786125.1 Botrytis tulipae
TGAGGTGAAAGTGGCCCACATGATGATATGGCCCACATGATGATAAACCACGTTATATAACTTTTTTATACTTAATAAATAACTAATAAATAATATTAATATTATTATATTTATTTATTATAATAATTATATAGTCTATTTGAGATAAGTAGTCTTTGTTATTTGCAAAAAAGATATTAATAAAAACAATGATTTTAAATGAATTTAAATTAAATAATATATAGTTAAGTTTTTTAATAGAATTTTCTTTTTGCTATTTAATATATTTATTTAATATTACAATGTTGTTTTTATTAGATTATATTATCTATATAGCTATTAATAAATCAAAAGATACTTTAGATTAATATATAATTATAATATATATACTATAGACTTATTATATAATATATTAATTATATATAGAAGTATACTTTCGAATTTTATTATATATTCCATAAATATTTATTGATTTTATGAAAATAGATTATAGATTATTATATTACTTTTATTTATTAAAATAAATATTATTATCTTTAAATATAAAAATAATATTATTAAACTTTAGTAAATAATTGTAAATTAATTCCTTATAATTCTTAATTATAAAGTTAATTTATTTAAATTATTTATTCTCAATTTATATAAATATATTATTTTTAATAATAAATATATTATTTATTTGGAGTTTTATAATATCAAATTTAATTTTCTTATTGTTAGTATATAAAAGATAAGAATTATATATAAATTATTATATTTTAAGCTTTTTATAATAATAAGTATAATATATTCAAAACCAATGATTTCTTGTTTCTGAAATATTATATAATAATTTAATAATAAGTAGAATTATACTAATTGATAAATTCATTTCTTTTGGAGTATATATATAGAAAATGCAATATAAATTTGAAGTTAATTCAATATATATTTAGATAATATTTCGAATATAGATATTTATCTTATTTTCTTTTTAAATATTTATAATTAATGAGATTAGAATATATTAATACAATTGTTGAATTATTAATAACTATATCAAAATAATAATTTTATTAGTATTATTATATACCTAAATAATTAATTGTAACTTATAAAACTTAATATTTATTTTTTTATTTTTAATTTTATTAATAAAATATAATTTAAAAATTTATATATTGAAAGAAATATCTAATAATAATATAATTTGAAATATATTTTTAATTATCAAACCATCAATCTTCTTTTTTCTAAAATTTTTATATAAGGTTAGATTCAAAAGATTAATAATAAAATAATTGGGGTATTTATTTTATATATAAATTTGAATTTAAGATATAATTATTTATGGGAAAAAACAATGATATAAGTATTTGATTATTTTTAAACAAATTCAAAAGAAACTCCTTAATATTTGTAATATATATAATAAATATATTAAAAACAAATATTATAACTTTATTAGATTTTAATAAAATTATTTTATTATTATTAATTTGTTTTAAAATATAATTATCTTGATTATTTGAATTAAAAAAATTAATATTAATATAATCAATTTTATTATATATATAATATAGTTTTATTAATATAAAATAAAATCTTATGAGTTTATAGAATAAATCAAGTATATATATCTTTTTATTTATATTAAGAAGTAAGAATAATCCTTTTTATTTTTTGATAACTATTTTATTACTCTTTTTTTATATCAAAATAGTATTATTCAATAATAATTTATAAAATATAATTATAAAAGAATTATTATATATATTTAGAGCTTTTTATATTTATATTAAATTATATAGTTTATATACTTTTATTATAGTTCTAAAGATTATAATAATTTATTGCTAAATAATAGGTGTTAAAAGACTAATATTAATTATATAAGAAAATATATCAAAAATGAGTAAAATAAATATTAATTTATTAAACCCAATTATATTATTAATAGCTTTTATAATTATTTGAAATATAATTACTTTACTTATATTTAATTTATAAATTTTATTATAAATAATCTTATAAGATTTATATAATAATATATAAAATCTCTTAATAATATTAATTGAATGGTATACTTTTATTAAAACTATTTTTGTCTAAATAATTATTAATATAATATATTATTGAAATTCTTCTTTAATAAAGTTGATATTAATATTATAAATAATATATTCTAATAGATAAATGTATATATTAATTTAATATTTATAAAGCTTATTTTATATATACTTTATGGATATATTACTTAATTATCAAATAGCTTAAAAATATATAGTTTTATTAATAATATATAGGATAAAGTTATTATTAATATAAAATATATTAATGAGTATTATATAATTAAACTTGAAATTCTTGTTGAATAAAAAGAACTTAAATCTGCTAAATAATTTGTTATGAATTTAATAATAATAATAAAACTTTATAAATTATTTGATTACTTTAAAATCTTTATTGTATTTTAAATATTTAAATATTTTATAAAATTTGTAGGAAAATAAATAACCAAATTATTAATATATATATTATAGCTTAATTTTTATAAAATAGCATTCGCTATTATTTATAAAGTAATTAATTAACTCTTGAATATTAATATTTTAGAATAGAAATATATAATCAAATTATTAATAAATAGAATAGACACTTTTAAATGTAATAATAATATTATCAAAATTGTTATATTTGAATTTAAGTTTATTTATATTTACTAAATAGAATAAAAATAGAATATTAACTTTTATTATATTCTATTTTATAATATTAAATAAATGTTTTATTTAGAAAAAATCGATGGAAATAATTATTTTAATTCTATATTGAATTATTACTTAATTAATAATAATATAATTATATTCAATATTTTCAATTTTTTTTTATATCAAATATTAATTATATTTAATAATAGATCTCTAAGTTATATTTGTATTAATTATAATTCTGAAAAACTTATCTTTATAATATCTTTTATTATTTGTAACAAATACCTCAGTTATTAATATATAAGTATTTATAGTATTATTAAGATTAGTTATTATTGAAGATCTATTATAAATATCTATTGATATAAAGAACATCCTAGAAACTTTTTTAGAACTATTTATATTAATAAAATACTAATTAATAAGATAATTATCATTACTATTATTATTATTTCAATTATCTTTTTATTCAATATTAATAAGGAATTGATTATATTATTTCATAAAACTCTTATTATTAAAATCATTATACTTATTATAATAATTCATCTTTAGATAGTCTTTCTTCTCCTATATATACTTATAATATTTATAGCTCTTTTTTTTATAATTGGGGAAATAATAGTTATCCTTGTTTTTATCAAACGATATAGAAAAGAATTATTTATTAATATATTTATTATAAAGTTTTTAAAAAAAAGAATTTGAAAATCTCGAAAATTCATTATTATAGAAATATTAATTTATAAGAAATATTTTAATTAATATATTTTATTTAAAGAATATCTTTTGATAAAAATTAATAGTTTATTTAATCTGATTAATTAGATTTGAAATATTTGAATAAAAATTATATATTATAAAATGATATTTTAGGATATTATTATATATAAATAGAATCTTAATATAATATAATTAAAGATTATACATAATTACAAGAATAATATATTAAGGAAAATATAAATCTGTAATTATTATATTAAATATTTTCTAAAGATTTATATTAAAATTCTTTTTAATATAAATTTCAAATATAATATTATTCCATTTAAAAATTATATTTTATTAATATTTAGATTTTTTAAAATTCTTAATTATCATTTGGTATAAGCTTTAATATAAATCAAAGAGATTATTCAAAAACATTTAATAGTACTCTCTAATTGTTTTTAAAAATATAATTAGAAAAGTTGTTATAATTATTTCAATTAATATAAATATTTTATAATAATATTCCTTAAATATAGAGATTTTCAAATCAAAAAAATTATTAATGTTTTTATATTTATTATTATCCCTATAGATTTTCAAAAAATTAATAAAATAATAGCTTTAATTATATTAATTAATATTTTAATTATTCTTATAATTGAAATAATTAAAATTATTATTATTCCTATTACTTTTATTATTATCATTATTATTTCTATTTTTATTATTATTTTAATTATTTTTATTATTGAAATTATTTGAATTATTATTATTATTAAATAATTCTATAGGGTTATATAAGATTTATATATATCTAGAATTATAAGATAAAAATGATTTTCTATATATATTAAAAGAAATAACTAAATTATCTATAACTTTATTAAATTTTAATAAAGTTAAATAATCTTTTAAGTTATTATTTAGAAATTTATTAAAAAGATTAATAAAAGGATTAATTTGAGATTTTATATTAAGTTTAATAAAAAAATTAATTTATTTAATAGATATAAATAATTTTATTTTATTAATCTAATATTCTATAAATTATTTTGTAATTTAATTATAATGTTTTTTATATAAAAACACTTTTATAAAATTATTCTCAATATTTATATTAAAATCAATATATACTCCATAATATTACAAAATCTTATAAAAGTTATATAATATTAACTTATTGATATTCTTAAAAGAAGATTACTAAATAAATTTGAAATTATATACTATTACTTTCTAAAGGGATACATTAATAATATTCACATCCAAATATACAGCTTTTTTAAACAGAAAATAATTATTAATATAATATTTTATTACAATTTTAAATATAAATTTCTTAAAGAATTATTTAGTTATAAAGAGATCTTTTGAAAAGAAATAATTCTGAGATTCTCTTTTAAACTTTATATCTTTTAAATTTTCTTTTTCCTAAACTATATTTTTAATAAGAAGTATAAAAGAAAGGGTATTAATTATATTATTAAAGTTGTACTTAATATTATTTAATTGATTAATATTAGTAGTTTTGTTATAAGCTTTTATAATGTTAAAAGTAAATTAATCAAATTGCTTATTAGTTTGCTTAAAGCTAGTATTATATATAATCGCTTGGGATAATATAATATTATTAATAAAAATAAAAAAGTAAGAATAAAAAGATATTTTTGAATAATTAATTAAATAATTTATAGTATTATTAATTAATATTAGTTTGAAAAGGATATAGAAGATGTAGCACCCATATATTTATAGATTCTATATATCTAATTATATTCTATCTAAAGAGTTAACTAAATGGAAAGATAATAGGCCTTATATAGGTATTACTGAAAAAGCTAATCTCTTTAGTATTCGCTTAATCCCTTTGATATAGTAGCCATTGTATTATATTGAAGTCATTCCTTTGAAGTGGATACCCTTTGTTTATATAGTTATTCTATTTCTCTTTTTTCTTTTAGTATTACAGTGTTTTTTTACTTGATTGTATTGATTAGAATAATTAATATTTCTATAAAAAAAGGAATGTAAGCAAAACTTTATATTGATTATATAATTCTTTTTTATAATTAGTATTTATAGTTCTTTTTTGTATAGTTTAGAAAAAGCAGTTAGTTCCTATCTATTATTTAATATATATTATAAAGTATTATATAAAGCCTTTTTCTTCTTTTCTTTGTTAGAGGTATTATGTTATAGTGACTTTTCTATAGTATATGCGAAGAACTACTCTATTATCCTACTACCTTCTACTCTTTTATACTAATCACGTGTTCCAACACTATTAGAAATCGATTCCTAATACTATGTCTTTTAGAATAAATTATATACATAGTATAGTAATAAAATTTATAACTTCTATATACAACTATTTAAATAATAAAGTATTAGAAATCTTATTTTATAAATCTTATTCTAGAATCTCTAATTAAAGTTATTTAATTAAAACTGAGTTAATAACTAATTAAAAAAGTAGATTAATTAGAGATAAAGATATATCTACTATTACGGGCATCGATGTGGAATCGACATCGGGCCGACTATTATTCCGATATTAAAGAGTTTTCACATATATATAGTTTCAGGAATAGGTTTTGAAGAGATTAATGAAAAGTCTTATAATAGGTCTATACCTATATTTTATATACTAGTTGTTATCTTGCATTGATTTTAACAATTCTTTTTATTCAACCTTTTAGAGCAAGCCGTCAACTAGTTTTTGAGAATAGCTTCAAAAGCTTTGAAAACAGTCTTTTCGAAGATTTCACTTCAATTAGGCTACGATATACCTACAATATACTATTGGCATATAATTGATATAATTCATTAAAAGAACCCTCATTTTATTTATAAGAGATTGAAAGAAAGCTAAGAAAAGAAAATGTTTTTATAATGTGAATTCCCTAGAATGCTAGTAAAGCATTATAGCGATATACCTTTGGTATTCTTTCGAAAAGAAATAGAATAATTGAATAAAAGTTAAAAAAGGATTGGAAAGAATATTAAAAAAAAGAATCTCTTTTTGAAAAGCGAACTCTATTCTAAGCAATATCTATGAGATGTTAGTAAAGTATTTATTTTATATTATTAAGAAAACAGATTTCTTATAATGCCTCAGGCTTCTTTCAGGATTTTCAGGATTTCCCTTAGGTTTTAAGGATTCAATGAAAGTTAATAGAGCTTCGCTATTTTATAAGATTTCTATTAAAATAAATGGAACTCTTATATAATACTTTAGGGGCCTCTTATGTAAAAAAGGGCTTAACTAGTTATTCCATAAATAATTGAGTTTATTAGTAAAAGTTGATTACAAATAATTGATACTATATCGAATAACTTATATATTAGCAAAAAACAAAACAATATTATTAGAGTTACTTCATCTTAATAATAAATACAAATAGGCTATATTTAAAATCTTCTGGATTTCAGGATTTTTAAATATCCCTTAGATTTTAAAAAATCTATGGAAAACTAATAAAACTCTATATTTTCAGAATTTTCAGGTTTCAGACTATTTTCAGGTTTTTTTGGATTTTTTGAATTTTAGGATTTCTGAACACCTTTCAGGTTTCAAAGATTCTATAGAAGTTAATAAAACTTTGTATTTTCAAACTATTTTTAGGATTTTTTAGAATTTTCAAATTCTCTTTTAGATTTCGGGAAATTTATGGAATATTAATAAAACTTTACCTTTTTTAAAGTTTCTAAATTATTTTTAGATTATTCTCAGATTTTCTTAAACTTCAGGATTTTTTTAGGATTTTAAATATTAATATATTAATGAATTATTGTAAATTCTAATTTTATAATTGTTTATTGAGATTTCAGATTTTTCAAATATCTTTAGTATTTTCAGTATTTTCAGTATTTTTAACATTTTCAGGATTTCAGACTATTTTCAGATTTTCTAGTTTTATATACTTTCGAGAACAAAAGCTGAAAAGGGGGGAGGTAAAATCTTATCGAATACAAATCACCACCCTATCGAAAGTAAATCGAATTCTCTTTTGAAATTTCAAGATTTTCAAGATTTTCAAGGTTTCAAGATTTCAAGGTTTCAAGGTTTTAAGGTTTCAAGGTTTTCAAGGTTTAAATTATAAATTAAATTAATTCTTAGTACTCTTGTACTATAATATAGCTTTTGAAAAGAGCTATAAAGAAGCTGAACCTCATAAAATAAGGATATAGGTACTACAGAACTAGCTCTTATTATAGGATTTAATAAGGCTTCAAAAATACATTAATATAATGGCAATTAACTATCAAATAGCTTTTAAAAGCTTTCGAAGAATAAATAGCTTTAAAGAATAAATAGCTTTGAAAAACAAATAGCTTTCAAGGAATAAATAGCTTTAAAAAACAAATATCTTTTAAAGAACAAATAGCTTTAAAGAATAAATAGCTTTCAAAAAATAAATAGCTTTAAAACTTTCAAGAACGAAAGTCTAAGAAAAAGGGCTTTATTACAAGCATTAATATAAAACCAATATTAGACTGACTATTATTCCAATATTAAAAAGTTTTTATATATATATAGCTTTAGAAATAGATTTTGAAAAGATTAATAAAAAGTCTTATAATAGGCTTACACCTATATTTTATATACTAGTCGTCACCTTGCATTGATTTTAACATCTACTTAATAATTGAATATTCTAAATTCATTAATAATAGATTATTAATAGTAAGAATATTAGATAATAGAAAAATACGAATATTTTATTATTATAAATTATATTATTAACTATATCTTATTATTAATAATCTCTTAATTAATCTTTTTAAAACAAAAAGATTAAAGAAAAGAGTTTTGTTATAAATATATATATAGTAATAAGTTATCAGAAACCGATCCCTGATACTATGTCTTTTAGAATAGATTATATGTATAGTATAGTAGTAAAGTTTACAACTTCTATGTGCAACCATTCACGTGACAAAGTATAATAATTTTAGAAATTGTATGTATTATAATTATAGAATTATTATAATTAATCAGAGTAAATATATATAAAATATAGTTTATTATTACTTTCTATACTTCTTTTATAATAACTATTTCTTTCTTTACTTCTTGAAATTATTAAATTAATAACATATTTTCATTAATATTAGATTATTACAATCAAACTATTTGAATATTATTATTAATCTCCTTAAGAAATTGATTAATATCTTTACTCATTTTAAAAATATACTATATAAATCTTAACCCCCAAATATTTTTTTTATAGAAATTGTATTAATATTAATAGCTTTTTAATAAATAATAATTAATATACTACTTTATTAATAAAATAAAAAGAATTATTAAAGTAAATATTAATAATAAATTAATTAGATATAATATAATATAAAGACTTTTCATTAATTCTTTTAAAACTATGAAAATTATATAATTTATACATGTGTGCAGGTGTCAGGGTACAGGTAAAGACTTATATTGTACCATAAGGGTTCTAAGAGCTATGGAAGAATGGGGGCCCTCTATAGGAAATAGGGTACGCTAAGGGCACACTAATAATCCATATTTGAGGCACAAAGGCAATATAATTAGCACTATAACAGTACCCCCCTTTTAGAGTTTATTTATCCCAAACAAGTTAAAGTACAAACTAACTTTACCATTTTTTGATAAAGTTATAAGAAATTGATTTATCAAATTAGTTTATTATTATATTTAAATTAAATAAATAATAAAATTAATCAAATAAAAGTTTAAAATCTTTTAAAATAATATTAAAAAATTCTAATTTCTATTATAAAATTAAAACAAATTATTTTTAAAATAATAATCAACTAACAAATTTTTTTTGATCTATTTAGTTTTTATTTAGAAGTTATTTTTGATATAATAGTATTTGAAATAATAAACTTTTTAAATTCAATTTATATAAACAGGTTTAGTTTGTTTGGATTTACTAAATGAAATATAATAATCATTTTCTTCTAACCTCAAAAGTCCTTTACTAATTATTATAATAATAAATAATGTTTTTATTTGATTTAATAATAAAAATTGTTTTTATTATAATAATTGAGGATTTTTTCAAATTTCTATTATTTAATTTCTTTATATATTTTATTATCTTTTTTAAGGACTTAACCTTGATTTCTATATAATTTAATAATATTAATAATATCTTAATCTAATAATTCTAATAAACAATAAAGTAATTAAAACAATAAATTATAAAATATTAAAAAGATTTTAAAACTTATTGGAAACTAAAATAAACAAACTCATTTATAAATCTTAAGAATCTTATAAAAGCTATTCTATTTATTATTATTTTTTTTTATTAAATAATTAATTTTCATAATCTTTATATTTATTTATACTTTATTATTCTCCTTATAAAAAGAAATATTAATATAGGTTTTGTTAATATAATCTTTATATTTCTAAATCGATTAAGCTATAAGCATTTTTAATTTAATTAAAATAAAATCAAATCCATTTGTAATTTTATTGATTTTAAAAAACTCCTATTTCCTTTAATATAATAAATTCAATAAAACAAATATAAATAGCTCAATATCTAAATATAAATAAAAACTATAATTAGCAAAAAATAGAGATATACCAATAGTTTCTAATATAATATTGTTTAATACAAATTCTATAAATAAAAGTTAATTAAGTTAATTATTTTAATAAAAGTTTATAAAAATATAAAAGTATTATTTAACTATAATATTTATTCTTTTTATTTGATTATTGAATTTAAGATAAAATGAAGAAAATTATTTTAAAGTGATTAATAAATATTTAAATAAATATTTACAAAACTCAAAAACAAATTACAAATCTTTATTGGATATAATATTATTAAATATACCATATAAATAATAGACTTTTTCAATAAATTGATTTATGAACTCCTTTATAGATAATTTTATAATTAATATGAAATACTGTTATATGAATAAGAGTATTCACTTTAAAGGAATGACTTCAATATAATACAATGGCTATTATATCAAAGGGATTAAGCGAATGTAAAAGAGATTAGCTTTTTCAATAATGCCTATATAAGATCTACTATCTTCCTACTTAGCTAGCTTTTTAAATAGAATACAATTAGATATACAGGACCTGTGAATATATAAATACTATATTTTTTGTATCCTTTTCAAATTAATACTAATTAACAATATCATAAATTATTTAATTAATTATTCGAAAAATACCTTTTTACCCTTATTTTTTTATTTCTATTAATAATACTATATTATCCTGGATGATTATATACAATATTAGCTTTAAGCAAGTTAATAAATAATCCAATTAATCTATTTCTAATGTTATAAAAGCCTATAACGAAATTACTAGTATTAATTAATTAAATAATATTAAGTATAATTTCAATAATATAATTAGTATCTCTTTTTTTATATCTTTTAATAAAGGTATAACTCAAGAAAAAGAGAATCCAAGAAATATAAAGTTCAAGAAAGAATCCTAGAATTATTCCTTTTCAAAGAATCTTTTTATAGTTAAATAATTTTTTAAAGGATTTATATTTAGAATTGTAATAGAAGATTATATTGATAATTACTTTTAATTTAAAAAAACTATATATTTGAATATAAATATTATTAATATATTCTTTTAGAAAGTATTAATATTCAATTTTGGATTTATTTAGTAATTTTCTTTTAGGAATATTAATATATTAATATTATAAGGTTTTTATAAGGTTTTATAATATTATAAAGTATATATTGATTTTAATATAAATATTGAGAATACTTTTATAAAAATATTTTTATATAAAAAACACTATAATTGGATTATAAAATAATTTATAAAATATTAAATTAATAAAATAAAATTATTTATATCTACTAAATAGATTAATCTTCCTATTGAACTTAATATAAAACCTCAAGATAATTCTTTTATTAATCCTTTCAACAAGCTTTTAGAAAATAATCTAATTAATCATCTAACTTTATCAAAATCTAACAAAGTTATAAATAATTCAGTTATTCCTTTTAATATATATAGAAAACTATTTCTCTCCTATAGTTCTAAGTATATATAAATCCTATATAACTTTACAGAATCATCTAATGATAATAACAATTCGAATAATTCTAATAATAAAAATAATTAAAGTAATAATAAAAATAGAAATAGTAATAATAATAGTAAAGATAATAAAAACAATAATAATTCTAATTGTTCCAATTATAGAAATAATTAAAATATTAATCAATATAATCAAAACTATTGTTTTATTAATTTTTCAAAGATTTATAGGGATAATAATAGATATAAAAATATTAATAATTCTTTTAATTTGAAAATCTCTATATTCAGAAAATATTACTATAGGATATTTATACTAATTGAGATAATTATGGTAGCTTTTTTAATTATACTTTTAGAAAAGATTAGAAAATATTATTAGATGTTTTTAAATAATCTCCTTGATTTATATTAAGGTTTATATTAAATGATAATTAAAAACTTTAAAGAATTTGAATATTAATGAAATATACTTTTCAAATGAAATAATATTATATTTGAAATTTATATTAAAAAGAATTCTAATATAAATCTTTAAAAAGTATTTAATATAATAATTATAGATTTATACTTCTTTTAGCATATTATTCCTATAATTATATATAACCCTTAATTATACTATATTAAGATTCTATTTATATATAATAACATCTCAAAATGTTACTCTATAATATATAACTTTTATTTGAATATTTCAAATCTAATTAATTAAATTAAATAGATTATTAATTTTTATTAAAAAGCATTTTCAAAGTAAAGTATATTAATTAAAATGTTTTTTATAAATTAATATTTCTATAATAATAAATCTTTGAGATTTTTGAATATCTTTTTTTAAAAACCTTATAATAAATATATTAATAAACAATCCTTTTCTATATTATTTAATAAAAATAAAAATAATTATTACTTCCCCAATTATAAGAAGAAAGGCTATAGATACTATAAATATATATAAAAGAAAAAGAATTATTTAAAAATGAATTATTATAATAAATATAATAATCTCGATAATAAAAGCTTTATGAAATAATATAATCAGTTTTTTATTAATATTAGATAAGGAAATAATTAAGATAATAATAATAGTAATAATAATTATTTTATTAATTAATATTTTACTAATACAAATAGTTTTAAAAAGGTTTCTAGAATATTCTTTATATTAATAAATATTTGTAATGGATTTTTAATAATAACTAATTTCAATAATACTATAAATACTTATATATTAATAGTTAAAGTATTTATTACAAATAATAAAAGATATTATAAAAACAAGTTTTTTGAAATTATAATTGATATAGATATAGCTTAAAGATCTATTATTAAATATAACTAATATTTGATATGAAAAAAGATTGAAAATATTGAGTATAATTATATAACTACTAGTCAAATAACAATTCAATATAGAATTAAAATAATTATTTCCATCGATTTTTTCTAAATAAAACATTTATTTAATATTATAAAATAGAATATAATAAAAGCTAATATCCTATTTCTATTTTATTTAGTAAATATAAACTCACTCAAATTCAAATATAATAATCTTAATAATATTATTATTATACCCAAAGATATTTATTCTATTTATTAATAATTTAATTATATATTTCTACTTTAGAATATTAATATCCAAAAGTTAATTAATTACTTTATAAATAATAATAAATAATATCTTATAAAAGTTAAATTATAATATATATATTAATAATTCAATTATCTATCTATCCATAAATTCTATAAAATATTTAAATACTTAGGATATAACAAAGATTTTGAAGTAATTAAGTAATTTATAAAGTTTTATCACTATTATCAAATTTATAGTAAATTATTTAACAGATTTAAGTTTTCTCTATCTAATAAGAATTTTGAGTTTAACCATATAATATTTATTAATATATTTTATATTAATAATAATTCTATTTTATATATTATTAATAAAGCTATATATTTTCAAACTATTCAATAATTAAATAATATATTTATAAAATATATATAAAATAAATTTTATAAATATTAAATTAATATATATATTAATTTATTAAAATATATTATTTATAATATTAATATTAACTTTATTGAAAAAGAATTTCAATAATATATTATATTAATAATTATTCAGATAAAAACAATTCTAGTAAGAATACATTATTTAATTAATATTATTAAGAGATTTCATATATTATTATATAGATTTTATAAGATTATTTATAATGAAATTTATAAATTAGATATAAGCAAAGCAGCTATACTTCAAATAGTTATAAAAACTATTAATAATATAATTAGATCTAATAAATTAATACCCACTTTACTCGTTTTTGATATATTTCTTTATATAATTGATATTAGCTCTTTAATATTTATTATTCAATAATAAATTACTATAATTTCTAAAATTATAATAAAGATATATAAATTATACAATTTAATATAAATATAAAAAGCTCTAAATATATATAATAATCTTTTTATAATTATATTTTATAAATTATTATCAAATAATATTATTTTGATATAGAAAAAGAGTAATAGAATAGTTATTAAAAAATAGAAAGGATTGTTCTTATTTCTTAATATAAATAGAAAAATATATATATTTGATTTACCTTATGAATTTATAAGATTTTATTTTATATTAATAAAATTATATTGATATTAATTCTTTTAACTCAAATAATTAAAATAATTATATTCTAAAATAAATTAATAATAATAAAATAACTTTATTAAAATTTGGTAAAGTTACAATATCTGTTTTTGATATATCTATTATATATATTACAAACATTAAGGAATCCCTTTTGGATTTATTTAAAAATAATTAAATGTTTATATTACTATCTTTTTTAAAAATAATTATACTTCAAATTTAAATTTATATATAATATAAACATTTTGGTTATTTTATTACTAATTTTCCAAATTTAACTCTATATAAGGATTTTAGGAAAAAGGAGATTAATAGTTTAATAATTAAAAGTATATTTAAAATTATATTATTATTAAATATTTCTTTTAATATACAAATTTTCAAATTATATTTCATTAATAAAATAAAAAATAAAAAAATAAATATTGAATTCTATAAGTTATAATTAATTATTTAGATATATAATAATATTAATAAAACTTTTGTTTTAATATAGTTACCAATAATTTAATAATTATATTAATACATTCTAATCTTATTAATTATAAGTATTCAAAAAGAAAATAAGATAAATATATATATTTAAAATATTATTTAAATATATATTTAATTAATTTTGAATTTATATTACATTTTTTATACACATACTCCAAAAGAAATAAATTTATTAATTAATATAATTTTATTTATTATTAAATTATTATATAATATTCTAAAAATAAAAAACCATTAGTTCCAAATATATTATATTCATTATTATAAAAAACTTAAAATATAATAATTTATATATAACTCTTATCTTTTATATATTAATAATAAAGGAATTAGATTTAATATTATAAAACTCTAAATAAATAATACACTTATTATTAGAAATAATACATTTATATAAATTGAGAATAAATAATTTAAGTAGATTAGTTTTATAATTAAGGATTACAAGAAATTAACTTATAATTATCCATTGAAGTTTAATAATATTACTTTTATATTTAAAAATAATAATATTTATTTTAATTAATAAAAATAATATAACAATTTACAACCTATTTCTATAAAACTAATGAATATTTATAGAATATATAGTAAAATTTGAAAATATGCTTTTATATATAATTAATATATTATATAATAAGCCTATAATATATATATTACAATTATATATTAATTTAAAGTATTTTTTAATTTATTAATAATTATATAAATAATACAATTTAATAAGAATAATATTGCAATATTAAATAAGTATATCAAATAGCAAAAAGAAAATTCTATTAAAGGATTTAACTATATACTATTTAATTTGAATTCACTCAAAATCATTATCTTCACTAACACCTCTTTTATAAACAATAAAAACTACTCATTTTAAATAGATTATATAATTGTTATAATAAATAAATATAATAATATTAATATTATTCACTAATTATTTATTAAATGTAAAAGAGTTATATACAGCATTTTAATATTCAAATTATATAGATTAATTTAGAAATTCAATATTAATATAATAATTACTTTTATAATTAGTATTATTCTTAGCAAGGAGATTTTATTAATTTTATATATTAATTCTAAATTACTATATAATCTACTTATAAAACTAGGAATAATTAATGAGAAGAAATTAATAATTGATATTATAATATTATATTAATTCTACAAATGAAAAGAAATTATTAAAATGATTTGAATTAATAGCCCAACTAATTTAGTTAATATAATAATAAAGAGAAAGCTATATTAAACTTTTATTAATTTAATTAATATAAATAAAATTAATATCAAAATATTAAAATAAATTGAAAGGGATTGAAGAAAAGAATTAGTTTTATTAATAAAAGATTAGGGATTTTAATTAACAAATAAAGGATTTTATAATTTTATAAATTTCTTTTTCAATTATTATAATTGAAATTATAAAAAAGAGTTTTAAATATATAAATAAGAATATTCATTTTAAAGAAATAATTTTAATATAATATAATAGTTATTATATTAAAGGGATTAAATAAATATAAAAGAGATTAACTTTTTCAATAATATTTATATAAAGCCTACTATCTTTTTATTTAACTAGCTCTTTAAATAGAATACAATTAGATATACAGAATCTGCGAATATATGGGTACTATGTTTTTCATATTCTTCTCGAACTAATAACTATATTTTAATAAGGCAATAGATAATTATAATAATATAATATAGTTAATAAAGATATTAAACTAGAAATAGAATAATATTAATAAAGATTTAAAAAACTCAAATATAATAAAATAGAAAGCTTTTATTTAGAAATAGAATTAATAAGTTTATACAAATATTTCGATTTCCCTTAATATATTAAACTACTAGTATGTATGGGAGATAAAATCGATAATTTTGATACAATTAAAATAACTAATTAAACCAATTGAATATATTTGATATATAATCTATATATAAAGCTCGGCAAAAAAAGAAATAAAAAAACAATTATAATAAAAGATTTTATTATTTATTAATCTATAATCTTATAAAACTATTTAAAGGTTTTTTTAAATATTTAATAATTAATAGCAAGTAAAGGGATTTCGAAGTATTATATATATAATAATAATTAGTTTAAAAGATTTATATGTTATATTAATAAAATCATTAATTGATTTATTAATATTAGAAATAATTATACTCATTGGGGCTATAGTTAGATTCAAATTACTATTTGCCTATTATATAATATCTTTGAATATAATAATATCGAATATTTGTTTTAAAAGAATTGTTTATAAATAGTTTTTAATTTGATTATTATTAGAATTAGTGTGTGCTAAGCAGTTTTTTGCTTTGTAATTTAAAGTGTTGGGGCAAATAGCTTTGTGATCAAAGTGATATATAATACAAAAATTGAATCCTAATAAAAATTCAGTTTATTTAATTTATTATTAATTTAATATCTTTATTAATATAAAGTATTCAAGATTTTTATAATTAATAATAATTTCAAATAGTTTCTAAACACTGTATAATTCCGGTTTCCACTTCTCCAACGATTTTATAATAATAAGAAATTTTTTATTATAGATTTTATAATTGTATTTAGTAACATTATATTTTAATAAAAAATATACTATCAAATATAAACATTCTTTATTATCATATTACAAAAGAATATCACCTATAGCCCAATCAAAAACATTAATCTTAACAACTATACAACAATAATAATCAAATATAATAAAAACTAAAGCAAAAAAGAAAGTATTCTTCAATATCATAAAAACATCTTCTTATTCAGAAATCCAATTCCATATCATTTCCTTCTTTAGAAAACAATTAAAAAATTCTATAATTTTTAAAAAATTATAAATAAAACATTAATAAAAGTTGATAAATTTAAAAAAATATTAAAAATCTTTAAATTTAATTAGCGATTTTTAATTAAATATAATATCAATCTTCTTTGGATTTATCTTTATTTTTTTTGATTTAATAATCAAATTGAAGTATTTAGTTCTTTTTATTTCAAACTTGTATTTATCGATATCGATTTATAATTTAACATTGATTAATTGTTAAACAACTTCACAAACATATTCCCTATAATTTGTAATGTTCTTAAAATAAATCAGAATATTATCCAAATATACTATATAAGTTTTATTCAAAAAATCAAAGAAAATATAATTGATATAGTTTTAAAATGAGGCTAATATATTATAAAGTTTGAAGGGTATTATTAATGATTTAAATAGATTGAAATGAGTAGTGAAAGCAATTTTCTATTTATGGTTTTCTGTGATTTATAGTTTATTAAAAGTGGTAATAATATTGAGCTTAATATAAATCTTGATATAGCATAAAACATTAAAAGTTTTTTTGATTAATAATAAAAAGTATCAATTTTTAATAATAACATTATTTAACTCCCGGTAATTTTAATAAATTCGAATTTTTCCCTTAAGCTTAACAACTAAAAAGAATAAAGCAATCAATTGAAAATAAGATTTTCAAATAAAGTTTTTATTCAAATTATTATCAAATTATCTACAAATAATTTAAAACTCAACTAGAGATATTAAACAACCTTTATTATATAATAATTTTATATCTAATATAATTTCAATCTTATAATCCCAAAAGCATTATAATGAAAATTCATTAGCAAAAAAAAATAAAAATCTTATATACAAATTACAAAACCAAAGAAATAGTTTATTTTAAATCTCTATCACAAAAGAAATAAATCAATCTATTTTTTCTATAAATTTATTAATATTACTATCTATTAAACTTCATTATAATTAAATAATATTCTCTATTATTATATAATATAATTCACAAACTTTATTTAATTTATTCTAAAATACTTTAATAATATAAATATCTTAATTCTTATAAAATTAAAGAAAGTTATTAATTACAAAAAACTTTATATTCTATATTTCAAATCAAATACTTTATAAAATATTAAATAATTTATTTAAAAAATTTGATAATAGTAATATATATAATAAAAATAAGGAATTTTGATTTCAAAATAATTTTCTATATATTCTAAAGCTAGTAATTACTTAAATTAAAGCTGATTTTAGGGTTAATTAATTTAAAATTATTTTAGCTTAGATATCTACTTTATTATTGATATAATAAATGTAGTGTAAACTTAATCCAAATAGAGTTTTGAAATTGGTAATATTGAGATTTCTTTGAATATTCAAAATTTCAATAGACTTAAGAATTGAGGATTGATTTTAGGGTAGTAATAAAATATTTCTAAAGTTTTTATTAATAATTTCTTTTATAAAAACTGATTTTGAAGTGAGTTTTTATAAAAATAATTTAAAATTGATTGATATAACTTTGTTATTTTTTGGTAAAGTTATTTTGTAATTATTAGTAATATTAGGGTTAATAATTATTATAGAGTTAATAAAACAATAATATCTTAAGTAATATATAAATATAAACTTTAATATTATTACTAATTTAATATTATTTTAATTCTATATACTTTTTGTATATACACCCCTTACTAAGTCAATCTAATAGTTTCTTATAAATTACTTTTTATTATATACAATTGAATAATTTTTGAATTTAATAATAATAATACATTTAAGTACAAATTGAAATGTTTCGCGAAAATAACCTATACATCTTTAATTATTTTGCTGAGTATTTCGTAACAAAATCCCTATAAAAAAGCTGTTTTCCCATATAAACTAATTTCTTTATTAATCTTATTAAATATTCAATTATTGATTCAAAAATTTAACATATAAGAAATAGTCATATTATAAATTTTTAAAAAAAATACAGATCATTTTTAATATTTTTCTCGAAAGAATTATGAATTTTCAAAATTGAAATTTTCAAAAATTTATTATATATAACACTTTTCCTTTACAAAAAATTCGATTTTTTAAATTTTTTTTGAAAATTCTAATTTTGAAAATCTACAAATTTATCGAAATAAATACTAAAAAATAATCTATTAAATTTTTTGAAAAATTCTAATAATTAATTATTATATATGTGTATATATATCTCAACAATTCAATTTATATGTTCATTGAAATTTTATATTATTAAAAAGTTGAATAAATGAAGGTTTTCATTGTGTTTTCGCTTAGTGTGTGATAAGCCGGGGCCAGAATTCTTACGAGACTAAGGAGTTGTTTCTTGATGCAGCCCGGTGATATAAGTGCTCCGACAGGGTTGATGGAAGAGACGTTTTTGGGTATCGAAGAGGGGTTGCAGACGATAATAAAGTAGGTCAAGATATGATCTATGAGAATTGGCCAAGGAAGTCAAGGTATTGACATGATTTCAATGTGGCGTTTTTCGTTTCCTTTTTTGCATTAAATCTCGGTCTAGGTGCGGGATGATTAGAATCAAGTTCAGACACTTCCTTTTCTTGTATCGGTGGAGAGTCTCCATAGTACTTTATGATATACCATTACAAATTGGGCTATGAAATGAGTTTATTTGGTGTCGTGAAGCTCGATCAGTCAAATCTGTCTTCGTATATCAATGGAAGCATCTATAATATTTCATGATTACAAAATACCCTCTTAACTAAAATTAAATGATTTGCCTTTCATATTTCCCTGGAAATTGCTGATTTTTGCCCTTGATTAGTTCTATTAGCCTCGTTTCATATACGATTAGAGTTGACGAGTGATCCTTGAGCTACAGCGGGCCATATCATTGAGAACTTGAGATAGTAATTTCACATCAACAACGTATCAGTTAGAACACAGTCCAAACCCTCAATTGTAGTGTATCCCGACTACAAAAGTTGAGAAGTCGTATCATTCGTAATATTATTCATAACCAGCGATGAATTGTTCGAAATGAGAAAGAGTACTCACCATATGAGGTATAGTATTTATAAGATATTGTATCTAGCATTCTTACCCTGAATTTACTCTTATAAGCTTTATAGTATAAGGATAACTCCTCGAGGTGCAAATAGAAAAGACAATGAGACAAACTCCTGGTTAGTTTATCTTATCTACTCTTTTCGTATGAAGAGGGAATGCTGAACTTTATAATACTTCATCTGACTTTTATGAAGACATGGCCTTTCTACCAGAGAATGTTTCGTTAGTTACATGAAACTTCTACGTAAACAAGTTGAGTGGGATAGATTCTTTGTGTCTTATATTCACACTCACATCTCGATACTTTGATATACATTTGATTATCATGATAGAAAGCTTCTTCTACGATTGATAGTATTCTCAAATCAGTAAGTAATAAGATAGTGAAATAGTTACTTTACTACTGAGTAATATACTTGTATTTATAATAGAATGAGTAGTATCTTATAGAATATCAGAACTTACATGAAGTATACATATGAAAAAGCCCTTTATATTCATTCGATCCACTAGAATCTTCAGAGACTTGACAGAGTAGAGTTATATTACATTTTTCAAACAAAATTTTCTATAATCATGCAACTTTGATAATGTCGAGCATAAAAGTTCTTCTGATTACCGAGTAGTCATGAGAAATACGCAACGCTAGGAGCTTAGGGTCCATCGAGGGGTAATATCTCATTACACAGTAGCACTTCACAATACTTATAGAAGTATCAAAAGCAATTCATGTAAATTGTAATTAAACTTCAGTATGATTTCAATAGTCTATGTATACATCGACTACCGTATTCTTTTGGAAAATTCGAACGGGGCTAACAATTTAAGTTTATCATGAGTTAGGGTTGTAATATCTATTGGAATTGTCTGATTCGTTTCCTTATTAGATTATTCATCAGATATCTTAAAATTCTATTCAATACTTCTATTTTGAGGTGTTTTACTCTATTTAAAGGTAAGCTAATTGGCTTTAAAATTAAGCATCTTTATTAGCCCCGTTCGAATTTTCCAAAAGAATACGATATTACTCGAGTAGTGACTAAGCTTTACTTATCTACTTTATGTGATTTTAATCTCAATCAGATCGTTTTTAGTGTTATGAGCCACGTTCTTTAGCTAACTTCTAGAAAACTCTAACGGTTATTTATATTACTTTGTTTGTTCTAGACTTATACGGATATAGACCCTTATCTTGACATAGGGTTTCAAAAAGTTATCTTCTACTCCGTAGAGTCAGTACGAGAGTACCTAGATATTCATAGGTAGTATGTAAAAGATTTTTTACGAGAGCGTAGAATGGCTTTGTTGTACCAGTGAGGCACGTGCAGTAAGGTTATCATCGCATAGTATCGGACAAAGGTCGGGGTCTAACGCTTCAAGGCAAGGGCTACCCCTGAGCCATGTCATGTGCATGACGAACTTGAGAAAATTTTCTTCACCTCATTTCTGCTTTTGACGAGTTTTGATACTCATCCGCAACTCACCCAATGCTCAACTTTGCCGTTCTACACTTCGCTGATAGTGTATTATCATACAGCACAACGACCCGACACATGTTCATCTATTGGCTTTTGCAATCTCCAGGGCCAGATGCAATCCGCCATCTTCATCTGATTTACAGTTGCTAGAATCGTCAGTACAATGCTGGCAGAGTCAGTTTCGATGACATAAAAAGATCCACCCAGTGACCGTAATAGTGGTTTTCAAAATGCAAATCCATCCCTAACCACAATCTTGATTTATCAATCACTTTCAAATACCGTTGATTCATTCTATTTGTTGCTATACAATCTTGATTCATCGAGATAATTTTTGAATGAATCATCTATTGTGATTTCATTGCTCGAGTATGTTTAAGGGTTCTCATTACACATCCAAGGTCTTAAGCAACCCTTGAAAATGTTGAGATGGTGACAGGAGTCATTGAACGAGATCCACTCCCACACACATCCCACAATTCCCTCCATGGTGCCACTCGAGTCCCGAGCAGACAACAACGGGGGTATCGCCCGGAGGATGCTCAAATCACTTCATAAACTGCGGAGGGCAAGCGAAAATCTCTCGTAATAGTTTTGCGAAGGTCCATCGTGCTTTCCTCATCCACGCATTTCTCAGTTCTGCTGTATAAAAAGCAAATGTAATTCTTTCCTCCCGTATCTTTCTCGGGCATACTGGGTTAGTGACCATGCACTCCGCCCATACCTGTTTATAATTCTGCATTACCCCCTCAACTCGACATATTTTTACTTTTCTCTTGGCCCACTTCTTGTACATACAATACTCTATAATTCATACTTACCGTGCTTTCTTTCGCCCAGCACTGCAAGGTACCTCAACCTCCCACATTCAATCTCCATCTCTCAAAAAAAATTGGCAACCATGAATGCAATCCAAGACGACCCGAACAAGATTGAATCAGGTGGTGCGAGCAAACAGTACACGCCGGACTCAGGTTCACACCACACGCAAGACAAAGATGGAATTATGGGAGAGACCGCCGCGCTAGAGGCGCACGGGCGTGCGAATTTCAGTCGACTCGGCTGGAAGCGGCTAACTGTTATTTTAATTGTGGAAGCTATCGCGCTCGGTGCTCTATCTATTCCTGGAGCCTTTGCAACGCTGGGGATGGTAGCTGGAGTGATTCTCACCGTCGGTATTGGACTGGTTGCCATCTATACCAGTCATATCATAGGGCAAGTCAAACTGGCGTTTCCACACGTGGCGCATTATGCAGATGCGGGGAGGTTGCTGATGGGACGGTTTGGGTATGAGCTGCTCGGGGCAATGTTTGCGTTGGAGCTGACGTTTTCGGTGGGATCGCATTGTCTGACAGGAACGATTGCATTTCTTAACTTGTCGAATAATGGGGCGTGCTCAGTTGTGTTTGGGGTTGTGTCGGCTATCATCCTGCTAGTGTTGGCAATTCCCCCTTCATTTGCCGACGTAGCCATCTTGGGCTATATCGATTTCGTGTCAATAATGCTCGCAATTGGCATTACTATTGTGGCTACCGCTGTGGTATCTGGTTCTTCGGCCGGGGGACTGGCGCAAGTAGATTGGTCTGCGTGGCCTAAGGAGGGCCTCTCTTTCTCGGAAGCGTTTATCGCCATCACTAACATTGTCTTCGCATACTCATTTGCCTTGTGTCAATTTTCCTTTATGGACGAGATGCACACACCGCGCGATTATATTAAGTCGATCTGGGCACTCGGCTTAATCGAAATTTTCATCTACACAGTCACAGGAGGCTTGATCTATGCCTTCGTTGGGCAGGATGTGCAATCACCTGCACTTCTATCGGCCGGGAATCTTATGGCCAAAATAGCATTCGGCATTGCGCTACCCGTCATCTTCATCTCGGGCTCCATTAACTGCACTGTGGTCGCGCGCTATATTCACGGACGTGTATACAAGAACTCGGTGGTCCGCTTCATCAACACGAAGAAAGGCTGGCTGACATGGTTGGGGCTTGTAAGCTTCATCACAATTATTGCATGGGTGATTGCGGAAGCGATCCCCTTCTTCTCGGATCTTCTGTCCATTGTGTCGGCGCTGTTTGTCTCTGGGTTCACGTTCTACTTCCCGGCCATGATGTGGTTTAAGTTGCTCAAGAAGGGCAAATGGTATGCGCGCGAAAACTTGTTCCTGAGTGTGGTAAATGGGGCGGTATTTGTCATTGGGATGGTGGTTTTGGTAGGGGGCACGTATGCGGCAGTGGAAGACATCGTAAGTTTTTTCTTTCAATCTTTTTCTAAGGGACGGAGGCCGAAGTCGATCTTTTGGTTGCGTTTATTCTCTTCAGAAGATGTGTGGTTTACTAATACACTATGTGCAACAGAAAAAACAATACGCCGAAGGAACAGTCCGAGGGGCGTTTACATGCGCACCGATATCATAGGGAATGAAATGGGGTTGAGCAAGCTCTCGAACAATATGGGATAGAAAAAGAATTTATTTCTCCCCTTTCTCTGCAAATATTGAGATAAAAGAAGAATCAGAAGGATAGATAGAACATGACCTTAATGAAATTAATGAGAGATTCACGTCAAATTTCTTAGCTCTGTGAGCTTCAACGTATTATGCATTGTGTCTTTCGAAGTCCGAGAGATACTTCTACCGCTGCCAGTGTGACATTGTTTCGCGTTTGAGGAGGAAATTGCTCGGTGGGTGAGATTTTGGTTTTGGGTGACAATATTGAGATTAGGAATTGGGTGGGTGGATGGATAAATGGTTCGTTGAATGTTGAAGGGATCGAATCGTATTGGGCTGCGCAACGAGTATAGGCGAAGCATACGACGGCCCTGGCGGGTAACTCGCAGATGATACCTTGGCAGAGCGGAAAATTGAAATTTTTCCACGAGTTATTGATGGAGCAGGTAAAACCTACAACGAAACATTGGCGTAAAATAAAATTTACGGATATTCAACGGCTGAGCCATGCTTTTGGCGCAGCCTACATCACTTTTCTTATTTTCTATCTTCCTCAACATCCATCTCACAAAGTCTCTCGCTCGCTGAATTGCTTGTCTATTCGTTCATACCACTCACTCTACTCATTCTAATTCTCACCACCCATCCAACCACTTGCGCACTAATTTCATACTCAAATCTTCACATTTTCAAGACTCCAATGTTCTCTTCATCCCACCTTTTCTTTTCACCTCTCCCTTACCACGTCAATATATCCTATATTGTGAGCTCGCCCTCCTACCTCTTGCGTTCAAGGGCTTTTAAAAGTATAAGCATGTCATATCACATTGATTCACATATTTTAATGTAATTGCGATATATTACTAGTCACTATCCCAGCATTCCCTGATGATCTGTATAAATTCCTTAAGAATTAAGCTCTTCCTTTTCTGCCTCCTATCCATTCACTTGAAAAGGAAACTTTTTGAAAGAGATTATTATATTACGGTCTCGAAGCGTATCGTATTGTATTCGAAGAGTTGTATAGCTTTCGCATGTATCTGTACTAGTACTACAATTGTGATTTATCATCTTCGCAGACATTATGATGTATCAGACAATGAACACATGGACCTGTCAATACGGTATTCCTTTGCGTTGCATCCCACTGCGCACAAGAAAGTCGTTACTTCATTCTTCTTTTCTCGCCAAAAAATACACATTTTATCTCCTGAAGTGAAGTTCAGAACCTAGCGGACCAAAAATCACAAATCTTGCTCCGCAAAATGAACCCAAATACCTAATGGGTAGACTCCCAAACCTATGTAGCTGTCCAGACTCAATAGTCAAGTTTCTGATCGTTTGCGAATCTCGCTAAAATCTCACCAGTTGTGTTTCGAGTCTGGCGAGACAAATATACCAGTCTTCGGTGTGAAAATGTATTGATTTCTACATAAAAGAAACCTGATGTAGTTTCCTCGGAATCTAGTTATGTGTTACTAAAAGCTAGAGACGGCAACATTTCGGGCTACTTGGAATGCCTACGCTTGTAGCTTGAGATTTCATGTGCTTCCAGATATTCTCAGCCTTTCTCACGCTTTTGGGTATCTCTGCTTGTTTTATTTTTTGGACTTTTGTGGCTTCCTGGACTCCTGGACTCCTGTCGCCTCGTGTCAGTCAATTCTCGGAGAAGGCGATCCGATACTAGGAACTTGTTCTGTTCATATATATGCGAGAATCGCATCAATAACTGAGAGGCTATAATTTGAAATATTACTGATGATAGTGTTCCCCAACTGATCTATTCGTAGCTAAGCTGTTAGCGCTAGTGTGTAGCGCCAGATGCATTGCGTTGATAAGAAAAACTCTTGCTTGTTGACTAATATTCTAAAAGCTCTAAAAGCCATATGGACTTTGTCTCAATTCCAATTTCAGAATCAGGATTCGGGGCCCAGTCGGAAAAATCCTGGCTTTCTGGAAAAACCATTAAAGATGTCAAGTCTCGATTCAATTAATGACAGTCATCATTTTCGTTTTCTTCGGAATGATGGGTAATTATTTCCTTTGATTGCTAATATTCTTTCTTTGTGCGATTTTCAGCCTCGATTGAAACTATTCTACGTTGCACTCTATAGTCGTAGCCTGTGTTATTTAACACAAATGAAAAGAGCAAAAGTTTCAATCTTCGGCTCAATAAAAACATACTTGAGAAGCTAAAAAACTTATATATTCATCAATGACTATATGGAAAATCCATTAATCGAGTGCATCAAGTAAGGTTGAAACCGGTAGAGTCAATTGGTTTCAACGTTGTATCAACAAATATTCTATATCTAATCTAAAATGCTGTCTACTCTATGGATATTGTACGCCTAAAGGTAACAATAAAATCTAACATCATATCATACAAAGTCGTGAATCATTCAAGTCTTCCAATTTCCCATTAATCTAATCGCTCTGCCTCTCGCTTTGGCTTGCACCTTCCGCCTCTTTAGCTCTCTCGATCTGCGCCAGCGAACTCTCCTCCTTCCTACCAATCTTCGAAAATTCCAACGTATTATTTGCCAAATCTTCCATAACAATCTTTTGCGCGGCACGAACTGGTCTTGCCGCAAATAAATCGTCCATTCGATCAAGCGGAACGGATTTTGTTTCGGGGATAAGGGACCAGGTGAAGATGACTGAGAGAGCGGTGATTGAGCCGAAGAAAAAATACATTCCGAAACCATTCTTTCCCAGGCTTGCTACCATGTTAGGAGTAACACGTGCAATGACAAAAGTCCAGAGCCAGTTTGCCATGGAGGCTCCGACTTGTCCAACGTTACGTGTAGCTTGACTAAACATTTCTGCATTTATAACCCAGGGGGTACCGTTCCAAGAAGTGATATAAATGCAGGTCCAGAGATAGATCATGAAGATCGTGACAATACCTTGGGAGTCGAGTCCTTCACCAGTGTTGTCTTTGGCAGTTGCGATTAAGGCACCGATTATAAACATGAGAATTGCACCGACGATACCACCGGAAATGAAGAGAGTGCGGCGGCCAAGTTTATCGATCAATATTGTGAGCCACAGAACAGTCATGATACATTTTACCACGCCGAAGAGGCCAGTCATTAGTTCGACAGTTTCGGTGCTAGTTACTCCCATGGTTTTGAAGATGGTAGGAGAGTAGTAGTTCTGGGAGCAGGTCAGTATGGAGCGTTTGTGTCTAGGATGGAGTTATGTAGTATATCATACTTACGATAGCGTTGATACCCGCGAAATTTTGAAGAACGAATAGCATGTGTCCGAGGAACAATCTCCATAATACTTTGTTATCAGAAAACGCCATGCGAAGTGGTTTGATGAATCCAGTAGGCAAATCATTGATTTGAAGATCCATCATCTCAATCTCCTCCAAAATATAAGTGTCATCAGGTTTGAGTTGTCGAATATAGCACAGATTTTCGACACCCTGTTCTCGACGACCTCGAGTCCACAACCAACGTGGAGTTTCTTTCAAGAATATGAGACTACCGATAAGCACGATACCGGCGGGAATTAATTGAACGGCGAATGGAATGAGCCACTGGTTACGACCATATGGCACACTTTGAGACATTCCGAAATTGATCCAAAATCCGACAAGACCGCCAATCTGCCAGCCGAGTTCATAGGTGCCGACAAGACGACCACGGATAGCGGGAGGTGCAATTTCGGAAATGTATATGGGAACCTTTGATGGGTAAGCATTAACCCCGGATAGGAGATTAGAGTTAACCTACAATCATGGTACATCCCCCCACACCGAAACCCGAGATGACTCTTCCAGCATACATCGGGCCGATATGGCCACCAATGGAAGCGAACGTAATACAAACACCAAGAATAAATACACTGACAAATGTCCAAAGGGTGATTCGTCTTCCAGCATAGTATGCAGTACCATAAGCAAATATAGAGCCGAAAAAGGCACCAGCTTGGAACAACGATACAATATTCGCCTGGATTAAGCTGGCGCCCGAATCGCTCAATTTATCAAGTCCAAATTCTGCCTTGAAAGAATCAAGATTGACGGTCGTCCCAATGAATGATGTTGTGTATCCAATCATACACGCGGCGAATGAAGCTGTCATAGCCGATACATAGACGCGCCAATTGTAAACGCTTTTTGGCGTAGGCCGATCCTCGACCATAGTAAGAATACCCATCTTCGCTTTATCTTTTGATATATGTGTGATAGACAGCGACAAGTAGGTAAAAAAAGATTCAAGAAAACAAGACGCAGGGTAATATTGATCGAAAAAAAAGAGCGGAGGAAAGTCTTTTCATACTTAATGAGTGGGTCCCAAAGATTTCCGCTCCGAGGGCTCTGTACCACATCACCTAGTATGCTTACACGTTTGAATTGGTATTAAAAATGGAGATAATTCCCAGGAAAGTGTTCTTTATACAGACATGAGTATTTTCTGGGGAATAAGGGTAATGCATTTTTGCGTGTGGAGTAACCTTACTCCGCGCGGAGACATCGCAAATCTCGCAGGTGGTTATGCGTCGCGTCAAAAGTGTGGATACGAGATGGGAAGAAGATTTATCCTTTTTTTCCCAAAAGATTGTGAATCTCGGTTGAGTCTCGCTTAATTTCTCAGATTCGTTGGTTTACTTGATTCCGGGGGTCGGTTTATCTGCGGCTAGTTACATGTGTCAAGTGCCGAGCCAAGAAATAGGTAGGGTAGATACTGCAGATCCATCTGTCAATTGTATGGACATACATAATGTATGGCTGGTAATTGGTCACAAAATTGTCATGTCGATCTTCTCCAAGTCTCACCTATCCTCTTTTGGGGTCCCGGACGGGTGAGGCTTGCTGGCGCTTGCCATCAGGAGCAGGAAAAAGTGCACAGAATTTTTTTCAGGAAGGGAGTGGAGAGAAAATGTTCAAATTGAGGTCAGAGATGGAAAGGAATAATAAAGCTTGAAACGGATAGGAAGAACGGTTCCGGTTTGAAGCAATCGTTCGCCCGCAATCACGTGCTTATATTTCACGTGATCGCTCACAACCCTCGATAACTACTTCTTTTCTCATCCATAGTCTGGACGGGATAAATTGCTTGCAATTATTGAAAATTGGAAAGAAGAAGCAGTTTCGTGAAACTACTACGGAATTCTCCATAGAAACGGAACAGGAGGGGAGGACTGGGAACGGAAGAGTACAACATTGCCAATTCTAGATTTCAACTTGGGGCCCCACGTTACGGGAGCTACTGGAAATTCTGTTCCAGCAAATTAGCCTGTCAGACTTGAGCCTAGGACTAGGTATTCCTTCTAGAATTCAACACTGAAGTTTCCGAACTCTGTTACACGACATGTAAGCGGATTATAGTATGTACCGTGAATCCGTGATAGACACGAAGATGACGTATATTATTGAAGAATGCGAGGCTTGAAGTAAAGTGCAGTACAGCTTACGGGAAATAGCTTCCATTCGTCAAACGTGGTCGCCTCGTTGCCCCATATTTCCTTATCATGAAAGTTGTTGAATGTTAATCCGATACTCGTATGGATGAGTCGAATATCCTTTTCAGAATACGCATGACTTCGCATGAGATAACACATATGAGCATATATTAATGATAGCATCTACCTTGATATCTGGTCTTACCGCACAATTACATGATTTTATATATAATTACCCCACGGGCCACCCCCTATATTTTTCTTTTCTTTAGAGTTTAGACGCCTATTCTCCTATTGATTATTACCATTACATGCATATAACTCATTACATGTTCCTCCACCTGTACCGGAGTCAAATTAAGCCACTAACACCCTCTCCATATCTCTTAATCCCCATGAAATTCCTCGGCTCCAGAGTTCCCCACTGTGAAAATCCATAATAAGTCCACTAAATCACTTATTAATATCTTACCAATTAAGAGATATCTTGATGACTAATATATGTATAATATAATTTTATATTATAAAATTATATTATCATATAATTATATAATAATATACCTTATTAAATTGATTTTTAATAGAATAAAAGTATATGAAAGCCTATGGCAATCTATTGATAAAATGGATTATTTTGATTGGTATATTTTCTTTTTATAATATAATATAGTTTTATAAGATACGATTTAAATCGATCTTATTTATAAGTATGGAATATACTAGAATTTCATTATAAACTATATAAACCTAGGATATTCTTCAAAGAAAACCTAGAAAAAGCAAGCAATTTCATCTCAATTCAGCCTAGCTCTTATAAATTGACTTTAATTCAATTTTTATTATATATATTCGATTTGTCCCTAAGCTTAAACTGACTAGATCTTCCACTACTATTATAATAATAATTATTCTTATTATTATAATATATAACATCCAATACCCACAAAGACGACTATTATCTTTTCCGACCCCTTTCTCTTCACCAGTGATTTACTATTTAATGTCACCATTACTGTAGTGATCTGTACCAGACTCAATATATTTGTCCATTAGCGAAAGATTGGTTCCAAGCAGTTTATTTCTTATTTATGGTTGTGTTATCAAGCGGATCGGATACAAGACGATAGAAATATGTAGTGCGACGTGAAAAATATAGTAATATTATTGACGTATATCTTGAGAAGTGTCTTCCACAGATATGATATCATCTTTTTAATCGTATCCGCAGCGCTCCTCAATCCCAACCGCCTTATACCTGTCCTCACCATCCTTAGATTGGCACCACATGTGTTGCAGCGCTTGTCCACAACCACAACCATCTCATTGCTGTGCTTTCCTATTAAAATTGGTCTCAATCGAAGCAAAACATTATAGTTGGTAGCATAGATATATGCTGTGCTTGGGTGTTTCTTATTCCGGTGTTATTATGATTCTCCCGTTCGATTTTCCTATGATGAGCAAGCACAACAGGCCGATTGAGAAGGCCATACCACATTTATCTCAGCAAGCACACAAATTTGCCTGCTGTAAATGTCGATTAGAACTTCATAACCGTTGAGCCGCAAGTGCTTCACCCGGGTTTGGAGGCGGCCTGAGCGCAGTGAACAACATATATGCCACTAAGCCAGCTTGAAACTTTCTAAGCATTTTGTACTGAAATGTTTTCGGGCGGCCTGAGCGCAGTCAAAAATATAGAAACTAGACTCGAATTGATTGAAAAGTGGTGCTGTAATCGAAAGAAATGTACAAGCGAGACTCCAGTTGGAGCAATGCGGCATCTGAGGTGAATACAGTTAACAGCCTGATGGTACTTGCGAGATCAAGCTTCCAATTCTCTCTTGCACAAGCCTTAACAAACTCTGAGTTGGTTAGCGTATGGATTACACAGAGTCAAAAAGACCAGGGTTCCGTGAATCACACTCATAAGTTTGATGTGTAGTGAGACTATATAAGCCGTCTCACAGAGCTAGTGTCTGTTGATGAAGACTTCAGAGCAATTGAAGTCTGCACTTTCTCTAGAATGGTCTATCTAACCGAACAAATATTTTCCCGTCATAGAGAGAAGTCTGAGCAGGGCTTATATCAACAAGTCGGGGTTTTATTTGCAGATCTTTCCGTATCTGAGGCGGATCGGGAAACATCATTCTCGCATCTCGAGCTGCCTTCTTAGAGTCAATATCTTCACCAGTCAATAAGCTGCCTTATTCCACCGTATTTGATCTCATCTACGGAATGCCTATTCATAATTTGGTTCCGTATTCTCCAATTGTTTATCTCAACTCGTCCTGAGCCAAGACCTTTTGGGTCCCTGGATAATTTTCCGCATTGACACTGGGTACAATTCCAGGAACATCCATCACCTCATAGTAGGAGTTAGATCTAGGCCACCACTACCCATTTCGAAGATAGGGGTAATATAGTTTGCCGTTCTTGTTGATTCCCCAAACATGGACATCTGAACCACGTGTCGCGCCATTGTCATAGACAGATATTGTGGGTTGGGTCAACCATTCTGTGTATAGTGTTGGTGTCCACGTCGTCTTTCCAGGCGACCAACCGGTCTGAGGATTATATAGCTTGAAGTTATATTTGTTGTTGTTATTGGGATCGGGAGTCATTATGTAGGTTTTGTTTGTTGCGTTGTAAGCTACAGCGGGCTTGGCGAGACTGTTGTATTCACCGAGATCCTCCCACTACGAGAAGAGATATGGTCAGGCGCACCTTACAAATTATCAGATGTTCGGGAAACTTACCTCTGTCCAAATACCGGTGTCCCCAGTGCCAGTATAAGATCGGTGGAATAATTTTTGGGTATTGGAAATAGCCCAAATATCAAACTCTGTATGAGATTTGCGAGTGATCTAGTAACACAATCGAAGTATCAATAATGTGATATCGACATCATCATTGGTGAAAATGACTTATAAGTGGTTCACCGACGAATACTAATATTCCGCCAAGCTTTTGTTGTGTAAAGTAGCTGGTCCCATCGCTCTTCGACCATTGCTTAGCATAAAGTAGATCCCCTGCACTGGATAGCCCGACGTAATGAACTACCGAGCTGAGTCCATTGTTTGTCGGTTGTGCAGTTGATATGTGAGATAGTTTGGAAGCGAAAGCAGGCTTTGTAACGAACTTTCTACATGAGGGCGGGGTATCTCTGAAAGAGCTACTGTAACTATCAAAAAAATCAGCCTCGGCATTATGTAGATAAAACAGACATTAAACTCACCTTTAACAAACTGCCCCTGATCCTTTTGTTACAGTGAATACGCTTCCCTGGCTGTCTTGCCACTGTCCTGCAGAAAGACGAGATTGTCCCGTTTCGGAGTTAGATTTCCAGCCGTCATTACTCATCCATCCATAACCAGGAATATAGGTGTACTTCCAAACTTTTCCGCCTGCGTCAGTGATATATGTTTGGATCAGTTCGCCCAGTACAGGTGCAATCGATGTAGCTCGAAAGTCTCCGGCTCCAAAGTTGGGGCTACCGATGCTATATGCATTGTTAACGAGACTGGTCTCAACTACGATGACCTGTCCATCCCCCGCATTCAGGAACACGATTGAGCCGGTATTTGCTGCGGATAATGCGACAACTTGGGTCGTAAGCCGCTTTGACTATCTGTTTCCTCAGTGTCAGTAAGAAGCCTTAATGAGTTCGGCGTAAATAAATGCAATTGGGCTTACTGCAAGCCATGTTATAAAAGGTAAGAGATACATCTCCGGTATTCATAAAAAAAAAGTGTCAAAGTAGGTGTTCTCCTTAGAGGAGCGACTTTCCTCGGTATCACAGAAAAACTCGATTGGTTATCATCGACGCCTGGTTCCCACCACCGGATATTCATTAAAAACGCGCACCAGTTTCCTCAGCCCCTCATCTTATGTCAAATATTTGACAGCAAAAAGAAAACAGAGCGATTGCATCATCCTTTCACCCTTGGTGGCACGTCTCAGCTAGGAGACCTGGGGCGCGCATTAAACAACGTCTTGCAGTAGGGACCAGCTCAAGCTTTTGATCCAAACATCGATATTTCAATTGCTTCAAGACGACTGTGACTAATTCCATCAAGATCTGAAATGCCTTGACCACTCATGCACCAAATGACTTCCTTATTGTTATGGGAGAGCTTCGCATATCCGTGTCAGGAATGCCTCCAATCGTGGACAATTCAACAACACCACCATTCACAACGGTGGCAAATGACCTATTCTTGATTATTACAAGCATGAGTCAACGCAACTGTCATTGCTGAATGATTGAGAGTAAACAAAATGGAACGTAGACCTTGCTCGTGATTGCCATTACATCCTTAATGCACTTGCATTAGTTTGAAAACGCACATACACTTACACCTGGCTGTAAGGGATCTCGCTGGACAAGAAAAGACCTTCCAAAACAAGGTTAAGATGTGAAGAGATGTTCAAAGCTGGGGGACATCATAATTTTGCTGTGGCTATAATGCGGAACTCGTGTTACGAAGGATTCTTGACCTTCCCACAACTTGGCAGCGCAGCTCTCGGAAACGCGATGCGGGACAAATGCAGATGCAATGACAGAAGAAGCAGACTACCCAGTCTTCTCTTTTTATCATGCTTGCATCGAGTACTAAGTGGGGTATTTATTTAGATTTCAATCGTATTGTACTTTTGTGATCAGCCGAGAAGTAAGTAGAAGAAGTAATCAGAATAACTTGCCCATGGCATATTCTGAGCTCTGTAGTAATATCATAGGGGGAAAATATGGATAATGAATGAAACAATAGATGAAGGAACGTGTCCCTAGACTTCGTTGAACGTTCTCCGTCAACAAAACCATTGTGGATGAATATTGGTTGTCACATAGAAATGTGTTATTAGTGACAGACGAGCTTTATCTCCGCAAATTCTTGCCAAAGGTCCAAAGGATTAGCTTTAGGTAGGTATTGCAATGAGATCGCCCCTCAGCTTTACGCAAATGCCTGCCGACTTCTGCAAAGAGGGATCCTTTGCTTCGAAAAGTAAGAAGGTGACATGCATGTCTGCACTTCGTAAGTGGGAAGGTTCGGCTTGTGCTGTGGCCCTAAGAAGGCTAAGAATAAGTCCGACCCCACCAAGTCAGATATTGCGAACAGTAATAAATCAATCAACTTCGATTCAATGCAACGCAAAGCTGGGTATTCAAAGATCAAGAAATCATTCGATGGAAAGGCCATGCTGACTCCTGATAATCAATTGATACATTCTTTCTGGCAGATCAGTATCGAAACGGAGATTGAAATCACGACCGAGAGAAGGAAGCTGGCGAGTTGAATACAAGAGCGATACCACCTTCCAATTCCCTGCAGGCAGACTCCAAAGAGAATCGCTTTATCGCTGATCGCTGATTGAAGGGAATGATCGCGAAAGAAATGAGAGACGCTTGATGGGCCTATATACCTTTATTACGAAGGTGCGAGAATAGTCAAACGCGAATTGGGCAAGATAATTCGTCTCATAAACGCGCCATGCAAATGCACGAAACTCTGAAGAGCAAACACATTGAGGGATAGGAGATAGAAGGGATTCACATAGACATATGCGGCATACCATTGAAGTACATCCGCAGTTACCGACAGCAATACTTGTAATAAGAGTTTGCATGGCTTGAGGAGTAGTGTTCTCTTGGAAGTTATGCGCTGATTGGACATGCGATGTACTCTGTACTCTTTTTGATCTCGGAAGTACCCCAGATCAACCCAGGGAATGAAGCCAATCCGAACAATAAGATTTGAAGACTCAATTTCCCCTATTCTCAGAGTTTTATGATTCGTGATCTTTGCAAATCTTGGCGCTTTCCAATCAATTCTTCTTCGATGGAAATAATCTTGTTGCTGCGATATTGCAGCGATATTGCAGATTTGATGTCTATTTTCAAGGTGTTTATACCGATTTTCCCCCTTATTTACCTTTGCTACTTGTCAAGTTGTCTACCTTAGCTCTCCGTTCAAATTTCCAAGCCCATGGCCAAATGAGGAGATTTCAAGACGTGAAATAAATTTCATAAATATGGAAGGTGCCTGCAATCGTTCATGGTGCAACAGTACACATTCCAGAGGTCAAATCCGAAAACAAATCCTACCACGCCTTTTCTCTTATCATTAGAGCAAGCCTGGCGCTAATCAGCTGACGAATTCATGATGGTTGCAGTGGAATGATTCTCCTATCACTTTTTCTACAGGAGACCAGTGAAAAATTGTATTCTTTCGGTGAAATATTCCAAAGACAGTGAGCTTGAAAATTCCTCATTTCGTACATTGCGAGGTCATTCCATTGAATTTCCTATTCTGTCCTTCATTCCAGCCCGCATTTCATTTCTCATTCCATCTAGAGACAAACATTGACACACCAATATTCTTCATAAATGCTGTTTACCCACTTGATATTATCTGTAGCAATTGCTTCCCACATGTAATCATGTCCGCTCATCAGGCAACGAATGCGGTTAATGGCACCAATGGGACTACGACGGTGAATGGGTCCACAACCAAGGATGCGAAGATGGTTAATAGTGCAAAAGAGAAGAAGCCAAATATTTTTCGAAGGATAATTCGAAGACCCAAGAAGACTAATCCAAAAGCCGCAGGCACAATCGTTGCAACACCTGCCGAAATCAATGAAGCGACAGCAAAATTGTTCGCGAGGCTCGAGGAGAGGTATGTCATTGTATATATGTTACTTTATAAGAAGAGACGAACTCATATATTCTTAGGTATGCGGATAGCTTTCACGCTCAAGGGTTTGAAGCAGATCGACCATTCATACCACGCAAATTTGAGACACAACGAGCACTTTATCAATGGGCACTTCCGGGAACCACAACCCCTTCATACCCACCTCACTTGAAATGGATACCTCTTGACGATCGGGTAGGACTACTCAAAATCTTCAACCTCAAACGATTTGTCGATGTTTCTGTGTCGCTTCTCCCCAAAATTCCACCAGAGATCTCAAATCTCCTATTTGGAGATCCTTATAATGGAACCACAATGGTAATGTTAGAAGAAAGAATGAAAGCTTTGCAAGTAGAAGAGAAGAACATTGGAACTGAACCAAGTATTGGCAACCGCAAGGATTGGTACAGTGATGCAGTGTTCGCTCAACAATATTTTACTGGTCCTAATCCTTCATCTATTGCTCTGGCTGGACAAATCTGGCTCGATAGGTTCAAGAAATCTGCTTTCGATCAGAGCAATAAAGAAATGCATAGCCTCCTAGAGACATTCAATTCAGAATCCTTCTATATCCAAGATTGTAGTTTTTTCCGCGAATGGGCCGGCGCTTCCCCCGATGTTGTTCTCAAATCTGACAACGGTAAAAGATATGGTTGTGCCTCCGTAACGTTGTTTCATCTCAATGCGGACGGCGATCTTCATCCCTTGGCCATTGTTTTGGACTACAAAGTCAGTATGGAACATTCGGTCACGATCTTCAACAAGAGAATCAATCCGAAGGATCCAAAAGAAAATGAGCATGAGGATTGGCCATGGAGGTACGCTAAAATGTGTAGTTTGGTTTCTGACTGGACTCATCATGAGGTGACATTGCATCTCAATGATTGTCATTTTGTGGAGGAGGCCAGTGCTGTGGCTGCGTATAGAAGCTTTCCCAGTGATCACATCGTTTACAAAATCTTGGAACCCCATTGGTATGTCATTCCTAGTTGTCATTCATTCTCGTGGACATCCAGGGTTATTCCAAATGACAATAGCTGATTAAGCATAACAAAACAGGTTCAAAACTCTTTCTTTAAACGCCGCCGCCCGTGAAACTCTTGTGCCACAGGTTGTCACCAGGATCAATGGCTTCACTGAACAACAGACCTACGAATTCCTTCTCAGCTCTTACAAAAACTTCAACTGGACTGGAAACTACGTTCCAACTTCTCTGATTACCCGTGGCTTCCCTCTATCAGCCCTCAATGACAAGAAAGATCGCCGATTTCACAACTACGCATACGGGAAAAACATGGCTATTTTGTGGCCCATTCTGTTTGACTTTGTTTTTTCTATGCTTTCCACATATTACACGGGTGACGCCGACGTCGCAAAAGACACATGTGTATCAACTTGGTGTAATGAGATGCAATCTCCAATGGGTGGTCAGATGTCTACTTTCCCTGGCATCAAAACTCTCAACGAACTGACAAATGCGATAACCATGTGTATCCACATCGCATCACCCCAGCATAATGCTGTCAACTACCTCCAGAATTACTACATGTCTTTCATACCCAATAAACCACCTTCTCTCCAACAACCCCTTCCTGGGAGTCTCAGTGCTCTTCAGAGATACAGAGAGGCTGATGTCATCAATGCTCTCCCCACAAATGATCCATCGCTCTGGATCCAAGCATCGCAACTCCCCTACTTACTCAGCCACAGAGTCGCAGAAGACCAAACACTATCCGCTTATGCCAGAGAACTGAGAGACGCCGCAATCAATCCGCGAGGGAGATTTGCCGGGCCAGGTGATACGGGCAGAAGAACAGATAAAGTAAGAAAGGCAGCCGAGAAGTTGTTACTTGACCTCGACGTCGCGGCTAGAAAGTTTAAGGAGAATAGTGAGGCGATGAGTGAAGGGATTGCTCCGTATTATGTTATGGATCCTGGAGAATTGGCTGTTAGTGTGCTGATATGAGACCTCCTTGCCATTTTACGATCGATTGAAAATTATCGTTCTTGTTTGTCCTTCTTTGCGTTCTTTTCTTTCCTTTACTTCGGTTTTGTACGTTTACTTTTCGCTAGATAGGTTTCGGTCAGTAGGTATCCAGGCTTTGATTTCTCGGTTGGAAAAATAATGGTTTGGGCAGATTGCATGTTAGGATTGGTGGGAATGTTTACTTTTAGGTGATACCTAGGTTAGAAAGAGCGTGGCGTTGCAACTTTTCATGCGAAAAATTGTCGTTCCTTCTGCCTGCATTTCGAATAGTCTTAGTGATACTTTAATTATAATTCAATCTATTTTTTCACTCATTTCCCAGTATTTCTTCCCTTGCCTTGTATTAAGCTTTGTATCGTGATTGATCATGTGTCTATAATGGCACATCAAACACGTAACTCTAAAGGCGGAAATGAAACTCATCAAGTTGTCAAAAAAGCTAATTAATGTTTAGAAATTTAACGAAATAGTTTACCATTAACCATCTACATCTTCTAAATCAACCACTGTCACATGTAAAGATCATCCACCTATGGGATAACAGTTCCCAGCCATGGAAGTGACAAATCGGTAAAGAAACTAGCTCCCTTAACGGTAGTAGGAGCACCGGAAGCCGTAACATTGCATCGAGTTGGGAGATCTCCAGCGGCGTCGATTTTACTCTTGATCAATTTCGAGTAATCGCTAAGAAGACAGCTGGAACCGGGTCCAGATCGACATGAATGCACTGGATAGACAGCATCATTGAGAAGAATGCGAACATATGTTGCGTTTGTCGAGGCTGACGAGCCTGCATTCTTGTACGAATATGGTGCTGAGTGTGTTGATTTAGTGGAGGTTGAGTTTCCGGGAATAGCGCAATTCAATCGTTCGAATGCCACTGTGCCTCTCATGGTGACGAAATGACTCGAGATGTATTCGTAATCGTGTGGAATTTTCGTTCCGTCGCCCAGAGATTTGGTTTTGTCCCATACGCCAGTTGCAGCGCCGAGCTCGGTGATCTGTCCGTCATTCATGAAAGCAGTGAGAATGCTAGGTAATGTATAACTGGACCCGTTGAGAAATGTTCCGTTGGTACCTGGACCTTGTTCCAGGAGTCCGACGAGGGAATTGAGATATGGAAGCATCATCTTGGAAGGTAAGTCGACACCTGGACCGGTGCCATAATAGTATCTCAAATCTTGGGCATACTCATATTGCTTGAGTTCTTCGTCCGTAAAGACACCGCACCATGGAGACAGTGTGCCTGTGATTTGAGATTCGAAACCACAGAGATATGGCATGATAGAGACATCGGTGGTTGAGAAGTTGAGATTTCCCTTGATTAATGACTGAAGGCGGGCGTGAATGGGAGGAAGGTAGATCGAGCTCCATGTTGCCTCTGGAGCCGTTCATCAGTTACATTCGAAGCGACCAAATCACGCAGACAGAATATGAAATTAAAAGGACATGGAAAATTGAGACTTACGTTCTGTGCCACCATTGCCGTCTACAAATGACGGGCATAAATCACTTGGACTTAAGCTGTCAAAAAGTGCCGATTCGCTTCCCGTTGAGTTGATAGTAACTACCATGCCAAGATTACTTGCTGTAGACCCCAGAAACCCCCTCACAAAGTTTTGTGCAGTTTGTACAACGCGGGGGTACAAGTTTGCCCAGCTTATGAATGGTTGGCCATAAGAATAAAGATTTGGGTAACGAGTCCTCAATTGATAGCCAAGATCATAGGCTTCTTTGAATCCCGTGGGGCTCTCTTGAGCTATTTGAAGGGTAGGGTTGGTCAGAACAGGCTTCCATGATTTTAGGAAAGCCAAAGAACCAGTGGAAGTAAAATCGGCTGCTTGTATCTCAGCATATAAGGAGGTCCATTGCGCATATGCTCCAGAATCCGGATATCGACTTCCGTGTCTAACGTTATATGCTACCTGATCCACATAGCAGTTTTCAGGCACGTGATTGCTAATGCCGTGAGCATTTGGTCCTGCTTTTGTTTAGCATCTAAAACAATATATTGGAGGGATTTGTGTCAACCGAAATGAAACTTCGGTCACCAGAGAAATTTCTCACGAAAACTTACCAGTAAAGTAGGGACTGTTGGCACCTAAGCTAGTTAATGGATTGGTGGCACTTGAACTTCGTGGAAGCAGAATGTCGTCCTCTGGCGCCAAAAAGATTGTTGCTTGGGCAAAGGAAGTGAGAAGAAAGCTTGTGCTGACAAGAGTATTTGAAGGAATGAACTTCATCATGTGTTACTCTCCAATGGATCAATATATGTGGAATAAATGGTTGAAGGCGTAAAGTAGGGTTCTGCAAAGATAAACCTCTATAAAACGGTATCACTGAGTAAACAACAAAAACGAGTTCATCGGCCAGAGCAGTTGATATACATTATTTATGAGTACACTTTTCTTCGGTCAGGAGAAGTTGGCAATTCATCCGACTGGATGATCTATGAGAAGTGCCATAATTAACCCACAGAATACTCCGAAGAAGGGGGCTGGTCAAACAAACAACGGTTTTCCACTGGGAAGATTTCCATAGTAGCAGAAAATTCATGGATGTTCACATTTCAAGATTGAGTAATTTCCTCATCATCTTGATACCGAATGTCGTTCCTCGTATCTAAAAACACGTGGGAAACGCAAAATATCCATTGGCATTTGTTTTCATATCGCCGGAGATGATAACCAAGAATGGGGTACTGAGCGGGGATGGTGGTGTCCACACCCCTGACGGTCATTGCTTTCGCAAAAATCAATCAACAAGAAGGATGTCAAGAAGCAAAATTCATTTTGCTCACATTATAAAAGTTTCACGAAATCGAAAGTAAAATCGCGTTAACATGTGCTACACTTGAATAAGTTCATATCATATCTAGACGTACCCACCTTACGCCCGAAGGTATTCTTCGTAACTCCATTCCTGCCACATGACTATATACATATAAAAGAATACATTTCTGTCAATATCCTACTATTTGGTCAAGACCAACGGGATCTCGGATTGTTCTCAATTCGTAAAGGGGTCAAAATAATCTGTACTGTCTTGGAGCTCTATTTAGCTCTGATGAAATATCTGCTCAAGTATCAATCCTCCTCACTCCCATACCCCCCAAACCAGTGGCAGTTCCAACTACCTTTCTATTATCACCAAAATTATGTAATCTTTCTCCTATCAGATAGACTTCATCCTTAATCTTCTGCTTCCATCCCTTAACCATCTGTGCCGCTTTCCATAAGGCACCAACCACCCCCAACATGACCAGGACCATGGGATATGCGTAACGATTCACATATATCAATTCTAGTTCTGTAGAGTTCCTCCACAAAGTTTTGGTTGCAAATTGAGCAAGCATGTAGGGAAGAGCAAGAGCTATGGAAAGTACAAGGGTAGCTGGGAATATGAATGACCTCGTAGCTAGCCTTGCATCCGGATCCCAATAACCGTTTCGCGTGATTGCACGTAATGCTTCCGCTGGCCGGCTGCCCTCATGCCACAATATAATTCTTGTGGTCAATTTAACGTACAACAATCCTAATGTCCAACTTTGCACGAAATGAACCACATGTCTCTCGTCCTCCGAGAAATAGGTATGCATGGGGATGATAAAATAAAATTCCACGAGGAAGGCAAAGAGTGTAGGAAGTACAAGGATGAAAGCAGTGTAAGTCCAGACAATGCGGGCTATGCGAAGAGCAACCTTCACTACGCGGCTAAATATTATGCTTGGTGTGTCTCCGTCAACATATAATGAGTTACGAAGTGTTGCCAAACCGGTTGGAAGGTGTATAAGAGCATAAAGTGCGCTTCCCAATATGTAGATTCCAATGGAAAAAGCATAAACATCGTTCTTACGCACGTCCGCTGGAATGATCTTTGCGAAGATATACCTTCCGAACACCAGAGGGACAATGGTGAAGCATACTCCTGTTGCTGCAGCGAAGAGCCAGATTGAAAGAATGAATGTAGAGATTCTTAAGCGGAACCATGGTGGTACGTAGACCAGCTTGTAATTCTCAGGGTTGCGACCATGAACACCATCAAAGCTGTCCTTGACGCCATCCAGGCGATGATTATCACGATCTACCTCGAGGAAAGTTCTGGTACCCTTTGGGAGTTTGATTTGATCCGATGCAGGAGCTCTTACATATCGTCCGTCGTGTATGAGCTTAACATCATTGTCTTTCGTGTCCTCTGCATGTTTAGGTTTCGAGAACGTGAAATAATCTTTCCACGACCCTCGAACAATTTGACCCTCCTCGTCTGGTTTTCTTTCATCAAACATAAACCACGTCAACCTCAACAACCGAGCACATCGGCGGAACCACCAGCTATACATCGAATGCAAACCATCAGAGGGCTTGAAGAATCTGACTGCCAAAGGCATCAAGAAGTTGTAAAAAAGGAGATCAACGGGGAATTCCAGCACTGGCTCGTTTGAGGACCAATGAATTGGAAGAACACCTTTGAATGAGAATGAAAGTCCCCAGACTACTCCGCCCAAGCAAATAACGACCAGAGCACCGTAAACTAACGCGCTAAACAGGATCTTGCGCAGTTGTGTCGTCACGCTTCGTTCTAGTACATCACGAACAGGATGAAATGTCGGATCGTCGGGGTCACGAATGAAGTCTAATAGTGTTAGCAATGGTTTATTGATGACAAAAATAGTAGAGTAACTTACGTAAAACCCCCTTTCGCATTATTTTTCGGCACATCGACACGAACAAGGCGAAATGAAACATGTAACAAGTGCCGACAAACCAATGTATGAAGATGGAAGTAAGAGGTGACCGGCCAGTGAAACTAAGACGAGACATAATAGTAGCGCCTTCGAACAAAGGCAGCAGAGCTGCATCGAGAAGCAAGCCACAATACAAGGGAAATACGAGCATCTCGATACTGATGATGAAAATCACTTTCATGACTCCGCCTGCTTGGTTGAGCATATCAATTACTCCGTTTTCCATATCTCGTACACTCCCCGGCTCTGTTGAAAATGGTGTGCCTCTCTTGACGTAAAGACCGCCTAATACGGTAAGGGTAGCAAAGCCTGCTAGGGTAGCCCACATTCGATCCAAACCACCCCAGACGCTCAAGGCTGGATCCAGTGGTGCTAATCGCTTGGGAACTTCTAAACTGATAACCCAAGAATCAGGACGCGCCAAGAATGTCGGGATCCCCAATACAATGGATGTAATAGCTTTGAACAGAGAATCCGTAAGGTTTCGGAAATGGGCGACGGTGAGCTGATAACTCCCCGACAAGAGAAACATGAGTCCATTTCCAATGATCGCAAGTATTCCATACAAAGTTGACTTGATCATCATCAGAGCTTCATGTGAGGCAGCTGAAAAGGTAAATATTTCAGAATCAGCGAGGTGGATAATGCTATCAACCGTGCCGTTCATGACGCGTTCGAAGGCGGCCTGAGAGAACTTAAGACCATCATTTCCTCCTGGAGAGCTAGAAAAAGCCAACAGTCGCAAAGGAACTTGAGCGACAGCAATGAAACAATAATATGACAACCCCAATATTACTAAGGCAGTGTCTTGCACAAAAGCTGCAACCCCAAAGATGAATCGAAGGGGAAGCTTGAATGCTGGTCCCGGGTTTGCCAAGAGAAGGATAGATATCCGGCCAATATTATATGGAATCCAGATAACAATCCCTATGGTAATACCAAGAAGGAAAGCACTAAAGATGGCGTTCTGAACAAGACCAAACAATGGCCCTCGCATACCAACAAGCTCCATAATGCCATCAAAATCTTCAGCGTCTTCAATATCTGCTTCAGGATCTAAGGCTGGGGCAATAGCAGCCTCGCGTACTTCAACATCTTCATCACCCTCATCCCCGTGATCAAAAGCATCGCGACGAGCTTGTGCAACTGGTACAAACGGGGCTTCATCAGCCATATCCTCAATTATGTGCTCATCATTCACACCGAGATCTTCCTCTTGTGCAACATCATCGGGTCTGCCCCATAACCAATCCGCAACATTGCCAACGAGGCCTTCGGGTTCTACTGGTCGTCGAGGGGGGAGAACCGGTTCGCGTTGGGGTGGAAGAGGCGTATCCGGGGCGAAAGGGTTTTGCTCTGTCTCGTCAAAAGCGTTTTCATTTTCGTCTTCATCTTCTGAAATAGGATTGTTTTCAAAGACTTCTTCCCAGTTGCTTGCGGTACGAGTTACGCCATCCTCACCAACTATCTCGAGGGGCTCATTATCACTCTCGCGGCTAGGAACATTCCCAGCGTACAAAGAGGATTGCGGATTGTCTTGGCCAGCATTTGAATCCGAGGTCACTCCGTGGTGCAAATCTAAATCTTCAGCTGCCTTTCGAGCCATAGAAACCATTTTCTCTTCATTCGGGTTTTTATTTTCCTGAAACAAGCTGAGATTTGGGTCGGAAAAGTCCTCATATGGAAGATCAGAGAAGGCCCAATTATTTCGACCTAACGGCGATTTGTCTCGATAATGAGGGATATCTGAGGTAGCCCTGGGTCGGTTTTGAGACAATGGGAGGGCGTGTGGTTCTCGATTGGGAAATGCAGGAGTTCGTCCACCTGAAATCATAGGGTATTTGTTATCCGTTTCTTCCGAATTATCTGAGCCGGAACTCTCTTTCTTGAGGCATGTTTCCGATGCCTTGTACGATTCGTCCTTTGTATCACCATTGGTTGCAACCCGCTTAGAGCTCTGGCTAGATTCTCCATTAAACGTAGAATTGTTTTTGTTTTCGAGATGGAGAGAATCCGGTACTTCCTCCCAACTGTCCGAGCTAGTACTGCTTTGGCCCGCCCCGTTAGCCTTGCTGGAGTCGGCTGAATGGTTCGTGTTGGCGGGTTGAGGTAAATCTGATGGCATTGAAATCCTTCTGTCATTGGCCAATTCGTCATGATGAAAATTTCCATTATGCAGCCGCAAATTCATGGCTTCAACCAAATCTTGCATTCGATCCCCGAGATTTTCTTGATCTATTATGTTCAATACTTCTCTAGGATCTCCGCCGGCTCGTCGCCATATAACCGAAAACTGATCAGCGAGCTGAACTTCTGGATCATCCGGATCATGCTGCTGATCGAGGGTCTCCGGTGCAGTTCCAAAATCTTCAAGTTCGGCTGCTGTGATCAGTTCATGATTGAAGTCGAATACAGGGCGAGGGCGATTTGGATTGCGTATCTCCACAGGCATAGGCACATCCAGCTGAGCACCAGGTCCAGCATTGAGACCTCGAGCTTCCGCCAGACGCTCTCTCTGAATAATTCGAATTCGTTCCTCCATCCGTTCTTGAAGCTCATGAACGTCAATTGGCAAGTCTTCTTGAGGAGGTGCACCAGCGGCAGCTACATCCGCATTGAATGCCGCACCCATGTTTATGACAGGTTGTTGTTGAACCACCCATTCCCGTATCAAGAAGACAAGAATGAACGTAATCACAATTACCAGAATTATGATGAAGCCTTCGGCAGTGTCAAGAATGGCTTGATTCAGCCACGGAAACCTAGTTCCATTACTTAAAAAAGAGACATCGCTGAGAAGCGAATGTCCCTGACTTCCGGATAGGGGTACTGTAGTGATACTTCCTGTATTGTTCGTCGAGCCATCTGAAGGTATCGCGTGTGTTAGTCCAAACCCGTAATAAATTGACCTGAAGAAACCAGATGTGAGAGGGTCCGAACCACTAATATTGAGTGTTTGAGAAACAGGCATCATGATACCCATAAGCTTCTCCATGAAGCCCCCAATTCCAACAGGCGAAGTTTGACTAGCATTGAGGGGCGTAATTCTTTCTGAAGCCATCCCACTCCAAGTTGAGTTTACAAACCCACGCGAGATTCCCAAACCTTCTGAAACGGTGTCATTCTGTCTGGAATTGGTTATCGGAATTCGAGCTGGTGTGCCTCCATCACTGAACCAGAATAAAAATCGCCATACTTGTCGAATGAAGAATGGCAAACTGATTAGCCAAACCAGAATCACCAGGCCAAACCTTAAATATGTAGCCATATTCTTGATGACATGAAAGGCAAAGTGTTTTAGGAAAACCCGAGTCGGTAATGACTGTGGCATATTGGGCGAGTATAGCTTCGTGAACCGAAAGGGCGTTTTGCAGAGTTCACAGTGTTTCTTCTGCGAATGCGATAGCCACTCCATTAAGCAATCCTGATGAACGAACTTGATACTTCCACTACATTTGCAAGGATAGAACAGAGGTTCTGTCTCCGTAGCCTCCGCTCTACATATCCTGCAAGTATCCGGATCGCCATTGTCATCCACCCCATTTGTTGTATTGGTCGCATATTGAGGATCGTTCATGACATCTGGCGCGGGGTTGTCGTTATGCGTGGAGATGACCCCCGGTGTAGACATGTTGAAAGGAACGTGGGCAAGGTCGGAAGAACGGGAGGACGAGAAAAGAAGGGATTTATCGAAAGGGCAGATAGAGTACAAAGCTCGAAGGATGAAATGCGCGGAAAGCAGTCAATGCCTTTAAGCTAGAAAATTCGAAATAGCATGGGAGATTCGGATGTTCCCTCGAAGTGTGGCGTCGTGCCGTTATGTAGGTAGTTTTCGGTGGGTGGTCGGTTTGATGGTAATAATTGTCGGAGTTAATGCACAACTTAATTGAAGGAGTGAGGAAGTAGTGAAAGGGGATATCAAAGAGAAGAGGGGCGGGGAAGTGAATAAAGTAGATGGTATTACAAATGGCTCTATTTATTATGATGATGTTGAGAAAAAGAGATCAATATAAAATAGTGGGTGTGAAAATCATCAAGTACGTATTGAGTACCTGGGTACTTTCTCGAGCATCGTGGATTATGAATGAGGGTTCCCGGGTTCACAAATAATAAATTGGGTGCGGAAGTGATTAATCAGCAAGTGCCATTTGAAAGACTAGGAGAGGACTACTAGGTAGATACAGCCCAGCCCTATGCTGTCTAGACCGTAACTACACAACCATATAATATGATTTGTGATTTATGATTTATGATTTTTTATCGTGGAATACCATATATTTACCGGTAGAATGCTATATATACCTACCTAGGCAAGTACCTAGCCAACTATTGTTCCTGGATTAACAACCTTAACACGAGATCGGAATATAAAATATGATGAACGTTGGTTAAATGAATGACGCTCCGCTGGCCCTCTGGGAGCCACTGCCGTGGAGGCAGACTATTTGGGAGTCAAGTACCTACCTAGGTAGTACAGGACAGGTATCTACGATCTAGATTTACAGAGTAGATGTCATGTTGCAAGCACAGTGCGTTATCTCAATTGTTTGCCCTTTTTAACCTACAACGAACTCGAATATGATGAATAGGGAAATGTGTCACGTGTGAATTTTCGAGATTGAGTGGATGTTCCCACCCATCGAACTCGGGCTAATTAAACAGATACTTTTGGTGATCTACGAGTATCTATTCATCTTATTGCGGGGTTAGGTATCCATACATCTTCCGCTGCTCTGCTTCCATGTATGTTTGATCAATGACATGACTTTAAAGTAGCTAGCTCTCGTCAATCTTTCATCTCATCGAGTCTTTTTTTCGACCTATCATCGACAGCAGCAGCTCACTCTCTTGATTTCTTGGATTTGCTAGCGAGTCTCGACTCTTTGAGCACTGGGACTGGCCGTGGTAGTTTCTTGATCAGCTAGTTAGCCGTGCTTACTATACCGTATGACGACAGAATACCAAGGAGGGAGGCAGTACGAAATAGTTCATTGTTTTCAACCTCCCCTCCTCCTCCTCTGAACCTGGCCAACTAATCAGAATTGAGCATCTCTTCTTAGCCTCGGACACTAGACTTCGGTACGGGCTTAGGGTCCAAAAGGCTTCACTTGGAACAAGACGTCCAAATTGACATTTGATAGCTGACAGCTTCAATATACCTGCCACCTGCCACCTACTAGGTATACAGGACAAGTACCTGGTAGCAACCTGTAATGAGAATCGAATGAAAAGGAAAATATCAGAAAATATAAGCAATCGTTCCAACTTATACCAACAGAACAACAAACAACCCACAAATGCAGTGAAATTTGGCTCATTTCTATTATTCATACAAATACACCACAAAAAAATACATATACTTGATCCAGGCTCTTTAAGACTCTCTTCCATCTTCCTTCTTTCACCACCTTTGTTTTGTCGTCATCAATTAGACACTGATAGCGATAGAAATAAATCTTGGCATACATCAGATCTTGGAAATCCTACTTTGTGCTTTTTTTGTTCCAGTTAAATCTAGAGGGAAATCACCACCACCACCATTTCTTTTTCGGCAAGCTCTCCCACTTTACTGCTTATATCATTGTTACATTTCTACCACCTTAGGAAAACCCTTCACCAATCACAAAAAATATATCACATTGATAGTAACGAAGGGCTTTCGACGAAATCTACATGCTGTAGAAGAAGATGGCAGCAGGTAGTAATGGAAAGGTGGTGGAAGCCAAACAAAATGGTGTAAATGGCCACACCAAGGTGGCTCCCACTTCGCCGGCAGCAAAGAGCGAAAAGAAGATCAAGAAGAAGAGCTCCGGATTCTTCAGTTTCGCTACTATTACACGGTATGCTATACGTCTATTGTATTCCATACCATTGTCAATTACTAATGACGCTTCAGGATCTTAACATGGTATTCGATAATTACAATCTTCCTACGATGTCCTGCGAGCCTCGACCTCGTTACCGATACCTCTCCTCAAATCTGCAAACCATATTTTCAACTACGATCTGTATTGGTGCCTCATTTCGAACCATATTACAACTCATATGCCGCACCATATGTGAATGCTGCAAAGCCTTATTATCATTCCGTTGACCAGAAAATCATTGCACCTGTAACTGCTCTTGGTATGAAATATGGTGCACCAAGAGTGGCCCAAGTACAAGCATATGGTAAAGCTCAATGGGACAAGACTTTACAACCAGAGGTATCAAAATATCAGAGTCTTGTGAAGGCCAAATACGATCAAACATTGGCTCCACATTGGAACAAAGTCACTGCTGCGAGTGGACCATACTTTGATCTGGCCAAAACAAATGCTGCGCAAACATATCATGAACACATCGTTCCAACTTTCAATATTGTACAGCCATATGCCATTCAGGTCTATGGGTACGCAAATGAGTTCGTTGTAGGCACCGGAGTTCCATATACAAAGTGGGCCTTGACTTCGACCGGGGTATTTTTGGATAGAAAGGTCTGGCCCAAATTGAGGATCTTGTATGGCGAGAACGTAGAACCACAGTTAGTACGAATTGGAGAGAGACTAGGTAGATATAGGGATGGCAAAAAATTGCAGGCTGTGGTTGACAGCGTTGATTCGTGAGTCAGTTAGATGTATCTATTAGATTTTAGCTTACGCAGATTCAGTTCCTCGTCTGCTTCCTTTGCCTCTTCCACATTTTCATCAATATCTTCGTCCGTCTCATCCGCGCACGCTACAAGTGCATCCTCGACCTCCATCTCTTCATCCGTTTCTACTTCCTCTACCAAATCACCAGAAAAGACCCCGTTAAGTGAAGATGAGATCAGAGAAAATGCTCGAAACGTCGTTGCAAAAGATCTAACAACCTGGCAAGAAAAGTTCTCCAAGGCGGCAGATGAAGGTTCCGACGAAATCGATGAGCGAGTGACAGAGATCACCGAGAGATTGGTTCAAAATCAAGCCAACAAAGTAGGATCTGCACTACTCATCGAATTGGAGGAGGCTATTAAGTCGAATCTCGAGTCGCTCAAGTCTACAATAGTTTCGATCGTCAACGCAAAGAAAGATACCGAAGAATCTGAAGAATCGCTCAACACTGCTGTCCGAAAAGCAGGAGTTGCAATCAAGGAAAAGGCTCAAGCCGTCCGAACTTGGCGACAAAGCTTTGACGCGGAGACAAATTCACTTATTGGGAAATCGGTCAAAGATACGTTTGATATCATTGATCATATAAGGGACCTGGGTTTGCAAGAAATCGGAATGCGATGGGCCTGGACCGATGGAATTACCCATAAAGATTGGACTAAATATCATGCGTTAAAGAGTAAATTTGAAGAATGGCGACTTGATGTTGAAAAAGTCGTCACTGATCATCCAGGTCTTGCAAAAGCTCGAGCAGCCTCGGAAGACGTGGAGAGTAAGGCAATGGGTCTTGCTGGAGATGCAGCAGCTGAATTATCTCGCATTAAGGAGACTGGCAAATGGAAGATATCGACCGGCGATTCCAGCGAGGATTTCAGCACCAAATATGTGCCGCCCGCAGTTGAAGTCGCTGGCCAAAAGGTCATGGAAAAGATTAGTGAGGCCACTGATGCTATGGCCGGTACCACACAAGGAACTCTAGAATCTGTCTCGTCAGTAGCTAGTCAGGCGGCTTCATCCATCTCTTCTAGTGTCATTGGCACCCCTCAAGGAAGTATTGAAAGTTTTAGCTCTGTTGTCGGTGAAAAGGTCGGTAGTATTTCGCAACAAGCATCATCATCTATTATTGGCGAACAACCGGGAGTTGTTAGCCAAGCTTCAAGTAGTGTCCAATCTGCAGGCTCTGCTATTTCTAGTTCTGCGTCCAGTCTTTCCGATGCCGCTAGTTCATCGATATCATCCATCAGCAGTGTAATTTCCGATGAAGCTTCAACGGTATCTAAATCTCTCGAGTCCGCATCGTCGTCTATTGCCAGTTCGTTATCAAAGAGTGCAACCGATGCTACCAGCTCCCTAAGTTCATCTGCCTCGGTCGCTTCAAGTACAGCATCCAAGAAAGTCTGGGGTGGAGCAATGGCTGCTCACGTTGAGGCACGACAAATTATTTTTGATGATGTCATTGATGATTCTGACGAGGACACTTACAGTGAGAAGATGCAAAGTATGGCAAGCGTGGCTGGGGATCAATTCAGTGACATGACAAGAGCAGTCAGCGAAGCATTGTTGAGACCAACTAGTACACAAGGATCTGTGGAGAGTGTAACCAAGCTTGCTGCTGAGCAATATTCTAGTGCTTTGTCTGCTGCGAGTTCGGTTCTATACGGAACGCAACAAGGGACTGGTGAAAGTGTTGCTAGTATTGCCACAAGTCGATATGCTGATGCCGTTGCTGCGTAAGTTGTTCAATTATCACTCGCTATTGTTCTCAAATCCACTGACATTGTATAGTGCAAGCTCCATCATCTATGGCACACCTGCACCAAAGCTGGATTCCGCCGCAAGTTCTGCTAAATCTGTCTACAGCGACGCATTGTCAAGGGCATCGGATCACTACTTACAAGCAAAATCTGTTGTCTCAGCTCAAGTTTCGGGATCTGCAAAGCCGGTTCACCAGGAAATGTTTAGTTCTGTTGAGTCTGCTTACACCGATGCCGTCAATGCAGCTAGTTCCAGACTTCAAGTTGCACTTTCTGGCGCATCAACCGCTGTGTATGGCGCTCCTACCGGCGCTATAGAATCAATACAATCAGTAGCCGCATCAAGACTCTCAGAGGGCCTCAAAGCCGCTTCCTCTCAATACGATGCTGCCAAGAAACACATTGGCCCTGCACCTACCCCAGCGGCTCAACAACTACTCTCTCAAGCTCAAAATCAATACTACGCCGGTATCGGTCTAGCTCATGTCCGATATTCCGAGTTTCTTGAGGCGGCATCTTCAGCTGTCATGCCAACTCAGACACCATTTCATGTGAGTATTTATGATAAAGCCAGCGCCAGAATTATCGGGACTTCTACACCAGCATACGAAGCAGCTCTATCTCAAGCTTCACAAGAGTACTCTAGTGCTGTCGCAAAGGCCCAAGCAGGACTTGATAAAGTCATTGAAGGACTATCCAATGTTGCTAGTGATGCTGTACCCGCTGCAAAATTTACTGATCTTGCATCGTCTCGTTTTGCTGAGGCATCATCTCAAGCTTCTGCGAGCTACGCTAGTCTTTCTTCCGAAATATCTCAAAAAATGAATGCTATCACTTCTAGCAGCACAACACCACTTCCTGAATCTCTTGCGTCTGTCGCTAGCGAGAACTGGGAAGCTCTTATCACGAAAGCTAGTCATCAAGTCTATGGATCCCCTACACCATATTTTGTTACAGGCAATTTCCTCTCGAATGTACAACAATATGCTGCACAAGCTACAGACGGTGCAGCGTCTCAATATTCGGCTGTGCAATCGCTTATCAATGAACTCGTGGTTGGAAAAGAACCCGATTTCACCGAAAGCGTCTACAGTCGATTGAGCTCCGCTTACTATACGGGTGCAGGTGACGCTGTTTCTTCGGCGTCATCTTACGCAAGTCAAGCTTACGCATCGGCTAGTTCCGTCGCAAACTCGATCTTCACCCCTCCTCCTGCAATCGAGGAAATTCTTGATGCTGCTTCCCTTCACCTCAACGAGGCTGTTGAAGCTGCTAGTGCTCAGTACTATGGTACCGAAAAGGGTGCTTATGAAAAGGCTACCGAGGCAGCTGCCTCTGCTTATGCTTCAGCCTCTAGCGCCGCGAGCGAGGGCATATATGGTACACAATCAGGATATGCAGATCAAGCTCAACTTTCGATTTCAAACGCCGCTGCCTCCGCCCAAAGGGCAATTTCAGAAGCAATCTACGGAACACCCACTGGCACCTATGAGTCAGCAACTCAGATTATCGCAGAGAACTTTTCATCTGCAACTTCCGCGGCTGCAGAATCCTATTCAGCTGCGCAAGCTAAAGTCTCGGAAGCCATCTATGGCCATGAACAAGGAGCTGTGGAGAGTGCGCAATCAAGATTAAATGCAGCAGTTGAGTCTGCACGAGCTAAGCTAACAGAGTTCGCATCATCGGTTGGAGAAGGTGGAAATGAGGCTCTCAGTAAAGCGAGTGAGGGTGTTGAGCAGATGGCTAGTAGTGTGGGAAGTGTTGTTGGAGAGGCCACTCAAGCTGTTGGTGGAAAAAAGGAAGAATTGTGATGGAACAGATCGTGATTGGGAGGGTTTTGTGAAGATCGTCTAATGAATAATGAGATAGGTTCGGCTGGTGGGTGGGCGTAGGTGGCTTTAAACTAAAAAACTGATTCGTGGAAAGGTTGTTATTTTGGTATGGACCTGAGATGTAATAAATTTCCTTTCTGTTTTGCTGTGATGTGTTTACTAGCGGATACTCTTTTAGTTGATTGATATGATACGAGATAAATGACATACAATATACTATTTACGCGCTCGATTTTCAATGTACCAAGTTATAATGCAATGACCCAAGACTTCAAGTACTTTTGAATCTCGTAGCCACGCCGCCATTATGTTCAATACATCACCTCTTATCCAAATTGTCAAATTATGCTATATGGTATGGTTTTCTCTCGTCCCTTGTTTGGTCTTATGTTATACCCACGAGTTAAAACGTGCCCAGTCAAAAAATGGAATCGAAGTTTTCTGATTTCACAAATTTAGTCTCGCTTTGTCTTATTACAGCATGCAACTAACTGTATGTCATTCCGTGCAGAACTTTAATTGTAAGCGATGCGGCTGACTTTGACGCTACGAGCTGCTAGCAACTTATCCGATACCCGAAAAGGTAACCCGATTACATACCGTGTGGAGAGATTCAGTGGTGGTGGGAAGTAGTTGAATGGGGGTGCAAATAACTATGCAATTTTATGTCGGATTCTTAGGATGAGCTCAGCTGATGCTTGTTTTCTTGGGGCGTAGGTTACGGATTGAAATGGGTAATCTTTTCGTAGACTGGGAAAATTGGGTTTCGTCATTCGTGATTCGTAGGGGGTTGTTGACATGAGGTCTGGAGGAATATTAGCATAGATAACCGAATGGACAACGATGGCTAGGACCACGATCTGTATAAGAAAGGTTCCTTCGCCCGATAAATCACCCAGATCTCAACCTTTCTTATTCTTTAAGCTTAATCACTCATATCAACATTTCATTTACTACGCTTTTAGCTTGTATCTTTTCATAATGCAATCCAAATCTGTCTTCTTGTCTATCCTAGTCTGGGCAAGCCTATCAGTTGCCCTTCCAGCATCTCTCAACATCTCAGACCCGTCTACTGGTCCTATACCCAGCGAAACGGACTACTATAGTTCGTATCGCGGTAAATCTGCTCCGTTTCCAGCCAATTCTACATCACCTATCTTACCAATAGAAAGTGGTCCACCCGGACCTGATGATCTTCTCCTTCAGAATCTTCTGGCCGCGGAATGGGCAGTATTCTCCTTCTACCAACAAGGCGTCGAAGCTCTAAATGCTACATCGTTCACATCCATCGGATTCCCAAATACCACCTACGATCGTCTCCAAGAAATCCGTGATAATGAAGCTGGTCATCTCCGAATATTTCAGGACTCCATATCTAACACATCGATCAAACCCGGTGCATGCAACTACGATTTTGGCTGGAGCACCGCCACCGAATTCCTAGAGATGCAAGTACTGATTGAAGTCTCAAGTATGGCATTTGCGGCTGGACTCGTGCAGCAAGCAAACTTGAATGTGACGAAAGGTGCCTTGATGGGAATTGGAGAAACGGAGACTCGACACACTACATGGGCTTTGATCTCTGTTTGGGGAGCTGATCCATTTGCCGGACCAATTGATACGAGTTTTCCGTATGCGAATCAAATTTTAGACTCGACGAATCGTTTTATTATCGATGGTTCATGTCCAAGTGCGAATCCCGGGTACCCATCTCCCAGTCAACATTTACCCCAATTGCAAACCCCTGAGAATGTTACTGGTGGAGGGAATTTAACATTTGTGTACGAGAAAGGTAGTGATGGGGCTGAGATGCCGGTTTTTGCAGAGGGGAAAGATTATTATGCTGTTTTCTTTCACGGGTTGGAGATAATATCGGTTCCGTATGATGTTGCTACTAATAGCACGATTTTCCCTTCTGATCTAGAGTTGAAGGGTATCATCTTGGCAGTTATTGCGGATGAGTTGGATGCGCCTACGGAGGAATCTGTTGTTGCTGGACCTGCTTTTATTTTGGAGCAACCGGCAATACTTGCTGCTAGTGGGATATAGGAATTCGCGAACGATGCTTGAAGTTTTAATGCTAGAGTCAAGATCACAAGTATCGAAACGGCTTGCGGAATGTATTTCAAAGCAGCTTTTGGCGCCTTTGGGACGATATAGCTTTGTATGATGGAACGATATATTGGTAAACTATTATAATACCATGGTACAGCCTGCTTCTGCGACTTCACTATAGGAGTGTTGCTTGTGCGTGATTTGAAGTCGCTTAATACGTCACCTCGACTGACACAAGAATATGTGATCAAGATGAAAGCTCTGTGCGGCTTAGGAGATCAAGACGGAATATCCAATAGCAACAGAAACAAAGTTGACGATAATAGAGATGAGACAAAATAATGCTATATGCCCAGCAGGAGGTGAACCATAATTGTGAAGTCACATCGCAAAGTTTCTGCCCGCTTGATTGACAAGTTTAAGATCTTGAAACTTTATAGTGTCTCCTCAATATCCTCGGCCTTCGCAGCATCACTGTCATCGGAGTCGTGCATCTGTAGCCTTGGGTCCCTCCAACTAATACGCAAGCTTCATGATTAGCCACTGCAAGAATTTCAACTGACTAGAAGATATGAGGATTTCAGGAACATCATAGACTTACACAGGTCTCCCCGCATAATCAAAGGTTAGACCCTCAATGCCACTCGACGTTTCCCTTCTTGCCAAAAGCAGTCTATTCCCTTCTTCGTGTCTATAAACCCCACTCTTTCTCCTACATCTTCTCCTAGCTTTTGCATGCTGTGGACTGCGAAGAATAGCTTTTCGAGGTCCAAGATCTTTCCAATTTCCAGGAATGGGTGGAGGCGAAACCATTTCAGCCTCTAGACGAGTGAGACAGCTACCCATCGTGAATGAAAAATGAAGTAGCCTTATTCAATGATTATAATCGTTGAAAGACACATCAATAGGTGTTATATGTCGTCGTTGTCAACCCAACAACTGAAGATACAGAGGAAGTCCATCTGGTACACAAAAAACAGACACAAAGATTTTCGGGACACAATATTAACCACGAGGTGACATCAAGAGCAGATTACTACCTACTAAATTGATGTGCGCAATTTCACACGGGGATCTTACGACTCTTGACCATTGTGAAATCTGAGCCAGGAGAAGAGGACAAGAGGAAACGAGAATCCAACAACAATGAGAGAATCACAAACAATCTCGATCTATGCTGTTGTCATACTAAAAATAAGTCGAATCTGGGGATGACCGTAAAACCCCGGATTCTGGAAGGTAGACAAAAATGGCCATTAGCTGCAAGCCGTGTTAGGCTCCATATTGTGGCAATACCCATTTCAAGGTATTCAGAAAGAAATGGCTTGAATACGATATTCCTACTCGTCAACAGGTTTATCTGCCTCTCCAGAAACAACACCCATTATCTACGCCACGTTTCAATTTATGAAAGAACTTACGAAAAAACAGAAACAATTAAACATTTTCTATATATAAAAGTTTGGGTGAGATATAGGATTTGACTGCCCCGGAATGCAGGGTTGTCGGGTCATCGGTCATTCGCCAAAGCTTAACTTTAAATCCTACCCCTTCATCCACAAGGCGACTTTCAGTATTTCATGGTGAGTATTTCATCATGAAGGATTCTGTTTCTGCGCCCCAAACATCATACAAATTTCGGCTTGATCGTGCGAGAAAATCCTACTGTAACGTCGTCGTACAACATGTTAGATCACGTATTCAGCTTCCAGGATATACATAAGATGCAGAGCCCTCCCAGCTTAGAGTTATGGACGATTGCTTACAACAACTCAACATATATAAAATACCTACCTTAGTCAACGAACTCGTCTAACCCAAGAAACTTCATCGAGAAAGCTACGAAATATTGCAATGCCAAATCTAGTACTTCTCCAAGTGCCTCATTCGCCCGGCCCAAAACACAACCAAAGCTCTTCAGTTTATTCTCGCAACTCTTGTGATTCGACTTTCTCCGCCTACACTGGGACCACTCTAGCTGCAGAAACATGTCCCACAACAATTCGAGCCCGGGAATCACGATTAAGCTATTCAGGTCCATGTGATGGGACGGTATTTTATATTTACGATAAACCATTGCCACCATTGCCACAGGAAGCTCTAGTTCAGAAACAGAAGCCTTTGCCTCCGTTGTAAGTATACTCACTTGTGTCCAATCATTCGATACCAGCATGCTAATTTCATATCAATTAGACCCCTGAATATGTCTCGTCGCAGATCCCATCAAAAGATGAGAAGTGCAATGCTGGAACCTAGGAACGATACCATATACTATGACGAGAAAGAGGTGTATGTCCACAACCCGTTCAGTGATGAGAAAGTCGTGCTGGTAGAAAGCTGGGATGAGAAGGAAAAAAGGTTGTGAAGAGGCTCAATCAATATTGTATGAATAGCATGGTGGTTGTGATATGGGAATCACAATTGGATATCCAGAGATCTTCCCGACGTCGATGTACATAATTCGGAGAGCGGGGTACACGGTCTTTTTCAGGGATCTGAGGGCGGAAATCAGGGTCTTCCGCGCGCAAAATATACTTTCCGGCGTTGGGTCTGTGGTGGGGCATATGCTTGGAGCACTAATTGCCTTGGGATAAGAAAATACTTGGTCTTGCTAAAATCTTCATTTTCTTGCTCATTGTATACATAATAACTTATTTTTATCTACTTATTTTCTCACGGGGAGATTAACCTTTACTACCATTTCGCTCTTGCTACTCTTCAAAAGTTGATGTGAATCCGTCCAGTAAATCATCACCTTAAACTACCTATGTGTCCGCTGTTTCTACATACTTCTCAAGGCTCTTCATCACCACCTTGAGCAATTTGTATACCAAACAGAGAGCCCAGAGCAGAGCCCGGCATGCTCCTCACCGAGTCAAAGTGATTAACTGACCTTCTATGTCCCAAGTATTCATCGGTCTCGCATCTTTTCCACTAGTTCGTTGTCTGATTCACGATCATTCCTAGTTGATTTGCTTTGATTCTCGTTTATTATCATTGTTTTGAAGACGGCTAAGGAGCCGATCATTGGTATTGTTGGACCTTTCGCAGAAATGATAGCGAGCGGCGATGTCAGTTGTCCGCTTGGTGATTCCTTCTCGTCGCCATTGCCCGATGCCAGTTAGCTCGTTAGACCTCTATTGACAAGAGTTACTCTTTACCTTTGAGTTTGATGTATGATTCGTTGAGAGATTTCGTTTTCGAGAGGCGAGGGGTTAAGAATTCTATGTTAGTTATACTTCTTGCACTGTCAGCTTGTTTCTCTTCCGGCGTCGCTTTGGTATATGAATGGTTCCAGCCTAGCGGCGAAGTGTTGGGATTGAAATTATTGTGTTGTGGTTTCACTGATTCGTTGATGCATGATGTGTCTCAAGTAAATTTTGCTCTCAATTTTTTTGATTCTTACAAATTCCGCAAATCTTGTTTACATTCTACTGTCCCGTGATTCCAAAACTGACCCTGCCTCCCAACATTCCTTCCAATTCACCGCGCCTTTAACCATTCTATTTTCTAAAGTGTCTTTCGATCACACAACACTTCAAAGACTCGAAATCTCTGTTGCATGTGACCACTCATCCTCCAATCCCTTCAACCTTGCTAGGAACTCTGCCCACGATTCCCTCGTCACATTGGAGTCGAATTCAATTGTAATATTTTCACTCCTCCCATCGTTAACTCTTCCACCCATAGCATCTGGAGAATCAATTCCACATTTCTTCAACTCAAAAGTGTTTCCAAAAGCAGCTTCAACTTGATTGATAGCACGAGTAACATCTTCTAAAGTTTTGAATGCCTAGAGAGAACTGTTAGTAGACGAATATCTTCAATGATGAGATAATGAAAAGACTCACAAAGACACGATTTGGACAATCGCCTCGAGCATCGCCGTTCTTGAGTACTGTTACCCTTAGATGCCACATTGGAGTTGATCCCTCGGAATTGTGCTTCCAGAGGGTGTGGGCTCCCATGTTCTCATGGGGGAAGTCGACTTTTTGTCCATTGCCATGTAGCTCTTTATCGCTGGTATTCATGATATCCGAGTAGCCTCTCATTCCAGGTCCGGGGCGTGTCATTGTGGTTTTATTTGCGATGCGATATGAAGATTGTAGTGTTGATATGTGTTGTTTGTATTGTTTTGATGGTGTGTGAATCAATGATACTCGTTTGGCGCGGGTATGGAAATTATCTTCGCACCTGGCATCAGGGAATTATATATATACAACAAGTTAGAAAATCGCGTGAGGCTTCATCCGCAGATGCTATGATCAATGTGACACGAGAATTAGTAGTCATTTAACATTCGTAGTTGGAATAGTCTCATTGACCTATCGGGTAGTTTCATCGTGGCTGGGTTTTGGGGAAATCACACCACCGGGCTTACAGCATGTGAATTTTTGCTGTACCTGGTGAATGCGACCTGTTTTAATGCGTATATGACCTGATTTTTCCCAATCCCATCACCGATGGCAATAGTTTTGCTGTGGCTGCAAAACAAAATCGTGTGTAGCCAATGAGTTTTTCTGTGCATAGCAAGTATGTAGCCGCAGTTGTGTCACATCACCAGTTCTAAAAATCGAACAACGCCACTGAGGAGGGGATGGAAAATTTGAACATTGACACTGATCAATTCACTCTGCACACTTTCATCGATCATTTGATCATGATTTTAGAATTGTTGAGAACTTCGACGCCATTTTGACGAGTGAGTAACCTGTTATTCGTGGGCTCAGAGCTGGGAGGTTCTGGACATGCGCAAGTCAATTTCCCACGCGGCTGTCAGAATACCGGTATGCCAAGACATAAAGAAGCTTAAGTTTTCAGTTGAAATGGAACAATCGAGGAATCAATCCGTACATTGCCCCAGTTGTCACTTTTATGTGTTTGGATTCAATGGAATTGTTTCGAGGAGATGATTGGACGCATTGGGTTAGCGAGCGGGTATTTAGCGGGGTGAAAGATTCTCTGCATAAGTTTTTGGCGCCTTCCTTTCTCTCTTTTTCAACGATGGCGGGGTTACGACTGTTCCTTCATGTTCATGCTGTGCTTGCATTTCTATGTATTGTATAGATTTCCACCGATCAATAATCGTTTTCTCTGGGAAGTTAGAAAGATCTTGCATTATGTCATTAGTGTGGCATTGTTGCCCAAAGCTGTAACCTTCCTCCGTTCGCGCATAGTTGGCCATCCTTCACCAAGATACTCCTGTTGCATTCGACTTATATCACAGACTCGCAATTTTCATTAATGTTTCTCTCAGATGCGACAGGACTCGGGCAAGGTTCTTGATGTTCGTGGTTGCTGGTTCTTGCTTTTGCTTTTTGGCGTTGCGACCAACAATTGCGCCGAAAAGGTTTCTCGATTTACTCAATCCAAATCTCCAAACCTTAGATCCAAGATCATCTAGTAACTCATGATGAAACTCATGTTAATCTCAGGCCAAGAAGAAACTTCGTAAGTCCCAGATCTACGTATCAGAATTCGTTGTTGTTTTGACTCTGTTCACATCAGTTCAAAAACAAATTGAGAATAAATCAAGAACAATGTGTAAATAGATCACATACTCAACTCGCGCTTCAAAACAATGCTTTTCGCTATGACTATAAATACTGGATCATCGTACAGTTATCTACATGTCTCAAACCCCAAGAATCCCAAACTTTTGCAATAACACAACTAAACATGGACATTGCACAAGAACTCTGCGTCATTGACGAGACATTCCACACAGTCTGTGGCCACGTCATCACCAGAGTCAAGCATGAACATGAACGTTGCCGAAACTTCGATAGAAATCCTTACCTCGAGGGTCAATATATCGACTGCCAATGTAGAGCCTATCACATCAATCAAGCCACAGTCCTTGACTCATCCTGTAAGTTCTGCTTGGATCCTGACACTGAAGCTATTATTAACGAATGGAGGTCTGACACGGAAGCAATTGCACCCGCCGAGATCCAATCTCGTCGGGAGTTTTGGACACGATACACCGAGGAGCAGAGAACACTTTTCGCAAGACAGGAGATTTTCGAACTCGATGCCGTGACTGCCAGGGAAGCCTACGAAGTGGGGATACAGCTGCATCATGATGGCGCAGATGAGTTGACCGAAGAGATACTCGATAAATTGGCATTGAACCACATCAGACTTGACAGAGCCCGATGCTGGTACATCGCACAACAAACTTACCACTTCGGACAGATCAGAGGAGGCATCCCGGATGATGAGCTTGAACATCTGCACGAGGAAACAGATCTCAACCACGCGATTCTTGCACCAGTTCTCCCAGCGGGTCTTCCAGATGACGAAATCTGTGGGATCTGTCGACAATCCGTGCATGTTCCGGGAGTCGGTGGGCTCACAGGTCTTCGTCGGGTCTTCTGCGGTCTTCACATCTTCCATCATGATTGCATTCTTCCCTGGTTCCGACAAGGAAACCCGAATACCGTCACATGCCCTGCTTGCAGGGCCACAAGAAACATCATCATCCCGCCAGACTTTTCTGACATAGTTTCTCTCTAGTAGCCAGACGAGTCAATCCTTTCCTACTTTTCCTACTCACAAATTTAACATTATACACATTATCCAACTTAACATCTTCCGAATCCAATACTATCGTCCCCTACACGTGAACCACAATTAGCCACCATATTTCCAGACGTCTAATTCTCAAAACTATCTTGTGATCTCTATATCCTACATCCATTTTCCAACTTGATTACTTTTGTCTTCCAGGCCCTTCTACTATCATGAAAATCTCAACACTGAGCAGCGTTTACGAAACTCCATTTGCCCAATACCTCTCCAAATCAAAATACGTGTGCAAGTCCAGGAAATATGGCATTAGTGAACAACCATGATTTGAATATCAACATCACACATCACGACCGGAAAGTTGGCCACCATAGTACTCGATTTTCCGAACCTACGCATATATATCACAATGATGTTACTCCTCGATACACCATGTCTTATCAAATTGTATTTCGATTGTTTTTAGTGTCTCTAATCGTGCTCGTATTCTGTGATGATACAGTGAGAGTATTATAAATACCCTCAAATAACGACTTTAGAAATTATACAGACCAGAGAGCCAGCTCACATCTTAGTCTGATCGTTTCTCAAAAGCCGCAAAGAAATGAGAAAGTTCTCATCTATTCCTTCACGGCAATCTTCCATCTCAGCCTCACACCTAATCAATGATAATCCTCCACCCATCACCAAGCGTCTCATTCCTAGGGCCAAGTCCTCCCCAGATCATAAGTTGTTTCGTGCCCGTCATCGAGCTACCAAAGTATCGTCTACTAGTCCAGGCTCCACCTTTCTCTTCATCTGCGCCCACCTCTATTCCGCTGATTTGGAGACGAGACCATTCTCCTCTATGGCTATCCACACCCGGCAGTTTTTCTCGCACGACATCTTTCATCTTTGCCCCAGAATATTGCGCTGATGGGAGTTGATAGATCCAAATATCCGAGAATTCTTCTTTGTCATCAGAGCCCAACGCCAACAATAAATAATCCCTACCGTTTCCGGTAGTAATGAAATGCAAAGCCGCAGATTCGCGAGGTGATGGAACCTCAGATGGTTTGCTCGTATTGAAGTCCAATGTCTCCCATTGAATATTACTCTTAAGATCATTCATGTGACCTTGAGCCAAGTCCTTACTCACGTCATCCAGAGTTCCACCTGTAGGATATTCCAGGAAGTCGATTTGTCCACGAGGAATCGAGCCTGTAGATTTCTCCGAATCGTCACTGTACCCCAATCTCCATAATTTTCCTTGTCCGCAGGTGAGATTGATTCCAGATGTCGGTGGCCCTGGAGGATCTGGTAGCCTGCTCCACTTCCCTTCATCCAAATAAAATGCCCATAGATCATTCAAACGCACTTGATCAGACGATAATCCTCCATAGACGAAAATGACAGAGCCGTCAGGACTTGACGTGCTGACATGTTTCGTTCGCGCAAATGGAAATGTGGTGTCCGGGGGAGGATCCAGGAATGTCCATTTTGATGATAATGGGTCGAATACCCATACTCGACCATTCTCTTCCAAAGGCTTCGGACTATCAGAAGGCTTTTCACTCCCGCCAAAAACGAAGAAACGATTTCGAGCAACGGTTGCTGAATGATATGTGCGAGCTAAAGGCACAGATGCTGTATTCTGTTCTCCATCTCCGACTGCTGGAATGGATCGCAAAACTGCAGTCGTGGTATTCTCATCAGTTGAGACGTGAAGCTCAAGGACATCATTTGTCAAGGATTGAGAATTGGGATCCTCAGAACCACCAAAAACATATGCCCTATCACTAATCACCGACAATGTATGTCCATATCGCGATAATCTATCCGTGGTCGTCACATGTTCGAGATGTCCTTTTAATGGTAATGTTGATTTCGACAAATAATATGCCGCGACTCCTCCCTCAACGGCTGTTTCGACACCGTAGGCGGCGGCAGTTACAATAGCTGGCTCCATAATGATTTTAGAGTGATTTATATTTATATTTGTTCTACTTGAATCAATAAAGTCTGTTGTGTTGTGTTGTGAATTGAAGTTGTGGTTGGATGTTTTGCCACTGGAAATGACGTAATGATCGTCGCGGGCCAGGAACGTCCCTTAACTTTCTAAGAGTACCCTTCCGTCATCTAGGCGCACATCTCCTTACGGCCAAGACGGCAAAGCACTCATCACGTGCATATATATTCTCAGGAATTTGGTCTACATATCTAGGTTTTGAAAGAATCAAGAATGACAATGAACATCATATGAGAATCTTTGCTGATTCTCATGAACATATAGTCTGCAAGTGAAACAATAAAAAACCACTGAATACAATTTGGAATATATCGGGTTTTTGTTATGATAGAACAACACAAGCTGTCATCCCATCTCTTAGCCTTCTTGTATTATGCTTTTATATACCTATAAAGCTTGTTTTAACAAAGAACAAAGAGATGAAGGAATGATCTTGAATTGCTATATTTTCTCATATACAAATGATTATGAAATTAATTTCATATATACTCTTTCACCCATTCCGCCCTGCTTAAAAACTAGACAACTGGGCAATTATGGAGAAAGAGTAGGCAAAACTTATATGAAGATAAACTATACCCTAGTACGAAAGGAAAATCAAACATTCATATTATTGCAACAAGCCAATATATTACGTTGCCAATACTAAAACCAGCAAGAAAGTTGTTAGAATTGAAATATGATCCTCCTTGAGATAGATAGATTGCCAAGTAAAATTACTACTGACTAGACTGCCCCAGCTTTTAGGTTCTCCTAGGGAATGGTGTCAATAGTCGACGGTGATATGATAGAAACTTCTCAATACACAATGATACCTGTGACTAGACTTCTTCGGATTTAGATCTAGAGTGACCATCTCAGAATTGGATTGCCGGCAAATTCTTGTATAGTGTGGAATTCAGTTCGATGCCATGCTGCTAAGCATTCCAATATACACCCCCTCACAAGCAACATCGACGCTGGCCAAATTGACCTCACTAATCTATTCAAAAGGTTCAAAGAAGCAAACTACAAAAAGCTCTTAGGTAATGAGCATCCACCTCCACAGTTTGAGCCTCCTGTAAAATGCCATCGCTAGCAGCCCCAAGGACAGCAAAGTTTCCTCACCTCGGTTCTAGCTCAACGCCCTAGTTTCCAAAAACCATTCCCTTTTCGTTGTATTGCCAATACTTCTTTTCTTCGTTTCCTCTATTTTAAAGTCTATGAGTTGCACTATCTTAAGATGAATTAATCCACCAGTCTTCATTTTTGTTAAGGTTTCTTCTAACGGCCTTCTTACAAAATTGACAAACATGTCAAACCACATCAAAACACACCAACAATTAGCTCTGTAAGTCCATGTAGGTAACCGATGAAAGGAATATCATGTAACTTGCTTGCCACATAAGTAGTTGGGCATCTCTTCACTTTCCTCGCTACTGTTGCCTCCGTAGTCGGGTAGAATAGTTTTGCGTTTCTTGGATTTATTGTGGGTGCGTATGGAGCGTCGCGAATATTTATTCCTGTCATTCAGTACATGATCTTCCCCTGATGCCGCAATTTCACGTTCCATGATTGGCTCAGAGTCAGACAATTCCGAATCTTCCCTCCCCAAACTGGAAGATGGATTATCACCGATGATAGTCTTCGGGGCAGCTTTGAAGTGTTGTGCCAATTTTGGTTCTGGTTTGAAAGCCTTAAATGCATCCTTGTGCTTCTTCTGAGCCGACCCAGCTCCCAGCCCATTCAAAACATCTCTTACGGTTGTAACAGCACCAAAGATTCCTCCTTCTTCGGTAATCGATGCTACAGCACTTTTATGATTTTCGAGGACGCCGGCGGCACACGCGTCTTTCACCAAGACACAATCAAAGTTGTTATCATTGGCATCCCTCATTGTACTCGTTACACAGACGTCCGTTGTTACACCACATATGATCAAATTCTTGATACCTTTGATATTGAGCATAAGCCGGAACTCTGTGTGTTGGAAAGCGCTCCGACCCGGTTTATCAATGACTGGCTCATTTGATAGAGGCGCTAATTCATCGATAATTTCATGTCCTTTCTCCCCACGGATCAAAAGACGTCCCAGTGGGCCACGATCACCGATACCAAGTCCAGATGAATTGTTTTTTGAACGGTACCTCTCACGTTCGGAAAGGGTGGACAAATCAGGCCGATGGCCTTCTCGCGTGTGGTAAATTGGATATCCTTTGGCTCTGCAAGTGTCGAGAAGTTTGCGAATGTTAGGAACAATGTCGAGAATTGGCTTATTGTCAATGTTTTGCTTTGCCAGATATCCCTCGGCAGAAGCAACTACAGTGGAATAAAGTTAGTAAGTGCGCATCAATTTGATTTATATCCATAGTAAGAGGATTTGAAATCAAATGCGAGAGGAATCATTGGAGTCTCTGAGCTTCCCTATGAATAAAGAATCCTATGCAGAATTCATTATCGGCGTACTCTCTAAGTAGTACATGCATATGTAAAAAAGGCGCTATAGATACCTCACATGGGTTATACACGCCTAAAAACGGAAAAGAGAAGAGAACTTAAGACTTACAATCTTTCTGCATGTCAATAATGACCAGCGCCGTGGTGGATCTGTTCAGTGTACCGTCATGAGGCCACTTGTAAGGTATGGCCTGTAGCTTGTTGTATCTTTGCGGACATATCACAGTAGAACGGTGTTCGCTATCGATAATAGCTCTTCGTTCTTGTAAATTAGAGGGAGACATTCTGAAAGTTTGGCAGTGGTTTTGTATTGAAAGTGAATGTGGTGGGTTTCGATGAAAATTGAGAATTTTTGATATGAAAGAAGATCTCTTGGGTTTAACAACTTTGATATCTGTTGCAGAGACTGCTGTTGCTGCTCGAGTTTTGATTTCGAATTTCAGCTCATCAATTTCGTCGTAAATTTTCTCTGAGGTTACAGATGCATCACCGTTGGTACGTATTTTGGAGAGTGTTTGGTGAGGTTCAACAATCGGAAGAATAGCAGAAGAATTGGTATGAATATTAATTGATGAAGGAGTGTTGTGAGAAGTTGGAATGATTTGTTGATAAAGATTTGGGCCATTTGGTCCTTCCATTTTGAAAATATCTTATGTAGGGGTCAACGACTAAGTAAAGCCCGACTAAGCAGAGATTCTCATTTGACCAGAATTAAATTCAGCCAGATGAGGAAGGAATGACAGATTCAACCAAGAGAGTATCTTGTAGTCAAGCTGAAAACAACAAACAAAAAAAATGGTAGACTATGAAGATGATGAAGAAGAGATAGGTTATGTATACTTTATCAATTTGACTTATTGATTGATACATATCTTAATCTGACAAACTTCTCGAATTTGATAGGCCAAGTCAAAAGTCCGATCATGTACTGACTGCAGGTACAGCTGGATCTTGTTCCTGCCACGGGTACCTACGAACATAATGGGGGAAGCTCCAAAGATCATGGCGCAAAACTTCAAGTGAAGCAATCATCATTTACGGCTCATTGCAGGCATAAAGTCATGCTGGCTTTGGTTCATTCAATTGACTAAGGATGAATCTCCGTGGAGTATCAAAAGAATTTGACAAGTCCCAACTTCCCTTCCCTGAAACTGTATTACGACATTTGCTCATCCAAGTCAGTCGTCTATTTGGTGAGATTCTGCACAAGCCTGCTCTGCTACCTGCAGTGCAAAAATCCGGGGTAGTACATGCGGGAATCTTGCAGATTCTGGAATGGGTGTACTAGCCCAGCCGATATGTTGGTCCTACTTAATTGTAGATCAGTACATGTAGTACAAACCAGAATTTCGGATTAGTGTAGAAGGGGGAAAAAAGAATCATCGAATGAGATGTTGGGCGGTGTGCAGGTTCCCGTCTCGTTCCACCAGAATGAATAATGGAAAAGAAAAATGGCGCTGGACCTTGCGTAGGTCCCATGTAGATATCCGACGGAAGAAAAGCCTGCTGAAGCAATTCCCTTTTCCTTTTTCCCCGCGGCGATGAATCTTGTGGGGCCGAGAAAAATGGCAAATGTTCAGAGCGTCGAGAAGGGGGCTCTTCATACGAATTAGTTAGCTCAACAGCTTGAGCTGACAGGCTCCAACATTGAAGCTCGATATTGGACGCGGGTAACATTGTTGGCACTCGCCTGAACCTAAAGAGCGACGGGTTCAAAAGGGATGTTACGTGTGGATTTCCAATATATTCAGCACAAGAGACAACGCGTTGTGTTGATGCCGATGAGCAAATGATGAGACTCGGCCATCTTCGGTCGGAGGTATGCAACATCCCTCTCGATTTGTTTGAAAACAATCAATCAATACTTCCCTGCAATTGAATCGTGCTACGATGATGAATTTCTATCACATTTCAGATTTGTATCTAATATTCTTCGCACCTCGGACTTCAAGGGCAGGGAGGCAGTTTTCATTGATTTCAGATCGGCCTCAAGTCGTACGTCAAGACCAAACCACGTTATGGCGTCTGCGGTGTGTCTTCTTTGTAGATTGAGGCCGCCGAGGAGGTTATCCGATTCGAAAGAAGCAATATCATAACCAAGATTCCGGGCAGTACATTTCCATTCATATATCTACATGCAAGAAAGCAAGCAAGTTAGAAGGCCGACATAGCCAATCGTAGTACCATCTTCTTTGTAAAATTACCATATCACGAGAAAATAACGAAACGTAATAAGTTTATGTTAATGAACAACGGGATAAAACGCTTAAAAAAGATCGTCTTGTGGAGAGGATTGCAGGCAAGCCACAGATAAGCCTAAAAAATTATCCTAGCATTGTTTGCCCCGGACCAATCCATTCCCCAACCATGACCCCGTCAAGCAGATAATCCAACGCTCATCGAGAAAAATGTTCCTCATTCTTCATTCTTTTCTCCGATACGGCAATTCAAGACAAGGTGCTAGATACAAATATGCATAAACGAAGCACCATCATGGGTTTGCCGGAGGGAACCGTGATAGATGAGATATTGATAGCAGACTGATAGAGAGATTGCTATCGGATACAAATGACAAGATAGAAATTCATATCTCTCTCAGCTTTGTATCTCAATGACATCCCACACCACAGTCCTAGTTAGCTAAGTCAATATCATTCGACGAGGAAAAAGTCTAACATGGCTATTTCACAATCACCCCGGCAGTTGTAATGTTGCATCAAAAGTTGCGTCCCCCCCCATTCAACTTCTCCTCATACCCGTCAATATGATCCCGATAAGGTATGGATTTCTTTCAAGATGTTCTGGATGTGTTTATAAATACCTTGGGTTGTATCCTCGGTCATATGTCTCTCCACTCCTTAATTAACAGTACAACATATCTTGGAAATTACCACTGTCCTGTTCCAAAGCTGTGGTATTGGGAATCTTGACCTCGAGTATCTGCATTTCATTGTGAGGAACAAGATGAAAGAAGGAGTCGCGGGAAAAGTCTTCCCTCCAGGTGTGGCTGAAGATGCTGCCCTAGAAAATATGGGTTATCGTCCGGGTAAGTTGATTTCCTCATGTCCTTATTATCTAGTTGGCGTACTATCTACACATGGCGTCAGTTTTGATCATCTGCTGATAAGCATAATTTCAGAGCTCAAGCGATCATTCGGTCTTTTGGGCATGATTGGTTTCTCCTTTTCCATTGTTACGAGGTGAGTGTTCTTCTGCGTATGCTGTGCATTCTCTAAATCCCAACACCGGTGATCGGCACCGGTGCTGCAACCTTGGAGCAGAAAAACGTGGCAAGATGGGACGCCTAACGCTTGCTAACGGCTTCGTGCAGTTGGAGTGCCCTCGGTGGTGTGCTTGTCACAGGTGTCAATGCTGGTGGTCCACCGGTAGTGAGTAACCTTTCACATTTCTCATTCAGATCTTACCATGCCTCCAAATCCAGGCTTGATTCTCCTATCTATGGCTCGATTTTGAGAATCTTAGTCGATTCTCGAGGGTGTCCATACATTGCACTGCGCTGGTATTGCGACATAGCCCCAAACATGTTCCACGACGTCCGAGACATATGAAGTTGTCAAGAATGACAAAAGTTATCTGCTATACGACTCGAACTAACATGATTCGTTTACGCAGATGATTTGGGGCTGGGTAGGCATCAGTCTCGTTTCCCTCTGCGTCGTCTATTCCATGGCAGAAATGTGTTCTGAGTACCCCGTTGCCGGAGGTCAATACTCATGGGTCTACATTCTCTCACCGAAATCGGTGAGGAGACAATTCTCCTATCTTACGGGATGGTTTATGATCATCGGTCAGTCATATTCTGTCTCGTCATATTAGCATCGAATCTTAGTTGTACCTGAGATAAAAAGTGATACCAAAGAAGCATCTCATGACCTTCCATGAAACTTGACCCCATGTTCCCTGTTCTTCATGGCAACGATTATGACTGACGTTTTGTGGTACGCGCATAGGTATTCTTGCCATGGGCGCAACGAACAGTTTCATCGGCGCAAATTTTATCCTGGGCCAAGCGAATCTCGTTAACCCATCCTACGTAATTGAGCGGTGGCACACAGTCTTGGTCGCCTGGGCAGTGACTTTCATTGCAACATTCATCAATCTATGGGGATCGAAGATTCTTGACAAAGTATCTACCGTTGCGCTTGTCTTCAACATCGCATCGTTTATTGTGACGGTTGTCACTATCCTAGCGTGCAACACCAACAAACAAAGTGCGAGTTTTGTCTTTCAAGACTTTCAGAACTTTACTGGTTTCGGGACGGCCATGGCTGGTATCATTGGAATATTACAGCCGGCGTTTGGCATGTGTTGTTGTAAGTGTTTCTTACGATGCTACTTTTATCGTGGCTTCCCTTACCATCTCCGCAAATTGCCCCACTTCATCTGATTCGCCACCAAGCTAACACAAAATGCTCGACTAGATGACGCGCCATCGCACATGACTGAAGAGTTAAAAGATGCCTCCAAAGAAGCTCCTCGCGCGATGGTTCTCTCTGTCTACATTGGAGCCATCACAGGGTTCATCTTCTTGATCGCTGTTTGTTTCTGCGTGGGCGATATCGATGCTGTTGCTAACACCTCCACTCTGGTTCCTCTGATTCAAATCTACGCCGATTCAACCAACAGTCACATCGCAGCATGTTTCCTAGCATCCATGATCGTAGTCATCAATGTCGCATCTTCCAACGCACTGCTTGCGGAAGGAAGTAGAAGTCTCTACGCATTCGCTAGAGATCATGGACTTCCATTTTCGAGCCATATCAGTAAAGTGAGCGCCAAGCATCAAGTTCCCGTTGTGGCTATTATTATTGGGACTATCGTACAAATGGCATTTAACAGCATATATTTTGGCACGGTAACAGGGTTTAATACTGTAATCGCCATTGCGACAGAGGGGTTTTACCTTTCGTACGCCATGCCTCTTCTCGTGCGCATAATATCTCATATCAACGGATCGCATCGACAACTTACAGGTCTCTGGGCGATGAGACCAGCCGTCTCATTGCTGGTTAATGGGGTTGGTCTGGCGTATTTACTTTTCGCATGTATTACCTTTAATTTCCCATCGGTGTATCCGGTTACGAGCGAGAATATGAATTATACTTCAGCAGCTATAGGTGTGATTATGATGGTAGCGGCGGGGACTTGGGGAACGACTGCTCGAAAGAGGTTTTCGGGGCCAGAGATTGAGGTTGTAGATGTGGTGACGGGGGTGGAAAGGACGGATTCGGATGAGATGAGTAGAAGGGAAAAGAGAGAGGAGAAGAAGAGTGGATGAGCGGAAGGGGGAGAGATACGGTGATGAAATTGATGAATGATCAGAAAGAGAAAATGATAGAAATGGACGAGTCAACTTGTGGTGCATTTAGAATTTTCTGTATGCCTGACTCACGTAGACTATTTCATGAATGCTATTGATGCCCAACATTTAGACATTTGAGATCGCTCCTCGCGCCATCAACATCATTTGCATCATATCTTCGATTGATTTTGACCCGTGACCTTGTCACAGGGTACATTGAAAATAGAAACAAATCTTACCATTCGAAACGTTAATGCTGTCAGATACAATTCGGTTTTTTGATTGGACGAAACAATTTAGAAGTGGGATATCGTGTCAATGCGAGAATTTGCCGGGTGAAGGCTGGGATTGAGATTGTAGGATCAAAGATCGGAAATTTCTTTGTGAGAAAAACAAATATTGTCGACGCAATTTTGTAATATAGCTACCGAGCGAGCCTAGGTAACCATAAGAAGTATAGAGATGCAATCTTTGGAAGGCATTTTGAGGACTTTGATGCGGTCCTTGCCTCACCTTACATGCCCCTCATGACTCGACCCACGTGTAAAATCGAAATGATCGAAAATGGCCAACGGAAGCGCAAACGGGAATACAAACGCAGGGAAAAGAAATGAATATTAAACAAAACATATATGCAACATTCCTAAGGAGAATGTGCCTGGCTCGCCCCTGGCTGTGAGATTATATTAGACTCTTTGAAGCAATATTTTCAACCGCATTTCGTATATACCGCTACCTTTCATATCGACGCTTTCCCCTCCATTATTGTGCTGAGAAGGGAGCTCGATATGATGAATCTCGGATGAGCGAAAGCGACACCTCGCTTTCGTGTATCTGGGTAGTGAAGCTTACTCGTACCCCGTGTGGTAAAGTCAACAATCAGGTGTACGATATGCAAGGAATAACCGTACATGAATGACATGAATGACATTGTGCAGGAGTCGGAGAAGCCTTAAATGCGAGAGTAGCTAAAATTATCACGGGATATCGTTTTAACACGTCAATACATTGATGCTAGTAGTGAAGATTCCCACATTTATCGACTTAGTTGCATGAGCGTGATGACCAAGGGGGTTTGGTGAAAGGTACGGACCGGAGGTACTAGATGGCAGGTAGACGGATCGATACCGGTTTGCTGGGGATGTAGATATGGATGTTGATGACATGACATGACCATGGGAAAGGAAAAATGTAACTATTCCCATCATCAAAATAGAACGACGTCGATGTTAAAGAAGGAAGAAGAAAGAAGAAAGAATGGAATGTTCGGGAGAAGAATGTGTAGAATGCGTAGAAGATGTAAAATGAATTCAAGACTCACCGTTCATGTGACTGCCAGTTGTTTAAAAATGTGGCTGGTAATATCTTAATCCATATGGCTCAAAGCATCCAGCATCCAGCATCCATGCCATGGATGGTTTGGTTGCTGGATCAGCAAAACTTCACATTAACCACTTTTCACCACTTAAACCACTTAAACCATACTAATAATCTCTGTGAACAGGGTTATAATTCCCATTCTACCTAGGTATACCTCTCACGCCAAACAATAATTGTGACTTTGACCAATGAAATGCCTTAGATTCTGCTCTTCTCGTGTCTGACTTCTCTCGTTCTCTCTCGGTAGTCTCAGGCCTCACGTCTCTTTCCCTCACTCCTGATTCTTTCTCGAACCTCTCTCTCTTTCAGGAGGTTTCCCGTCGTGCAGTCCAGCCCGACCAGCAGTTGCACTACACATACAACATACATCGCACATCCTGGGACAACAACAACATCATCATCGACAATACGAGAAAAGTCTCTTTTTCTTAATTCTCTATTTTGTTATTTTATTTCATTTCCAAATCTAAATCTGCCGACGCAATATACCTTCTTTTTTTCTTTCTTTTTCCCGGGAGTCCAGAATTCAATCTAAACATTAGCGACACACGAACGACAAACGAACGTCGACGACAACAACAAGCACAACCTCCAGCGCAACTTCTTCCCTTTCATAAACTTTCTCTTACATTTTGGTATCGAACCTAAGGAATCCTACTCGACTTTACATTCCACCCGCCAAAAAAACCTACTGTGCGATATCTACCTATGGATTGACCGTACGTACTCGACATCAACATTCAACAATTCATAGGACTATCGATTATCAACTCCCGACCACCACTTGATATAGGAAATATCCAACGAGAATACATAGATCGAGAACCAGAGGATTTCCATTCTCAACTCAACAACTTCAGCAGTGCTACAATACACATTTTCCAAATACTACCACTACATTAATTATTGTTTCATATTATTTGATGGGAAGGATAAAGGTGATTCACGACTTCTAACGACCATTATTGTACACGAATTCCAATCTCTTAGTCTTCTTTACAACCTGCAGCCTTCATCATTTGCTTTGCGATCAACATCCAAATAACCAACTTTGATTTATCGACCATCGACATCATAAGATCTTCATTTCGACCTTTTGACGGCTAAACAAGTTTTACATCATTGTGAGGGGTCTGCAAGAGGTCATTCTTTATTTGTTTATGGTCCACAACAACAATCGCAACAGCTGCATATGCTATTGGTCACTAGTTTTGCAAGATCGCAAGTCTAAGGAACGGATGTTACCGCCAAGCAACAGAACGGCTTTAAGATAGTGAGAAGATACGACAACGATACGAATTCAAGACCGGACAGAATCAACAAGAATAATAATCACCACAGATGTCGGAATTACCATCCTCCCCGCCTTCGGATCCGGTAGATGCGATCGCGTACTACAAATTGCAGTACGAGCAATTGGAGAATGAATTGACGGAATTCCAGGCGAGTTCGCAGGAGTTGGAAGCAGAGTTAGAGAAGGATGTTGAAGCTGCGGAAAGAAGGGAAAGGTTATTGCAGGAAAAGGTAGAGAGTCTGGGATTCGAAGTGGAAGAATGGAAGGTATGTTATCGTGAAGAGGTGAATGTGGTAAATCGGCAGCGTAGGTGGCTAACCAGAATTTATCTGTAGAAAAAGTATAAGCAGTCCAAGAATGAAGCAAATGCCGCGCAGACTACTTTACAAAAGGAGATCACTTCTCTGCGCGATGCGAATCGAACCATGCAACTTCAACTTCGAGATATTGAAGTTCAACATGACGATATCGAGCGGCAAGCGCGAAATACCTTCTCATCCTTGGAAGACATGGAATCAAAGTTTAATATGTCTATTGAGCGAGGGGTGATGATGGAAGAAGAAATCAAGATTGGCGAAAAGGAAAGAGAACAACTCCGGATCGAAACACAACGCTTGAGAGATGAGTTGTCGGACCTGAAAGTTGAGGCAGATATCATGCAAGACAAGCTACGAAAACGACAATTTCCATCAATCACAACAGATTATACTGCGCCAATGACTCCCTCATTTGAGCCCTTTGGAACATCTCCTAGATCCACAGCTTCTTCTCCGATCATCAACACTCCACCAGATACCAAGTCTATCTCAACGACAGATACCGTTTCCGAAACCCCTACCCCTCCATCTCCGCCCATGTCAGAAGCATCGGCGACTGCAAGACACGGACTGAATACATCAATGAACCCACCCCAAAGCAATCTAAAACTCCCAGCTACGAATGCAAGCGCAACGCCTAAACAAGGCCTATCTCGTTACGTGTCTGGCACAGTCCGTAGCTCACGAGGCACAACACCGAACGGCAATTCGAAAGCAAGAAGTGCGACACCAGCAGTGATTCGCCAGACAAGACAAAAAGCACCACCTACACGCGGTTTACCGAACTCAACATCCCTAACTCATATCAGAAGTCTGACGGCGCAAATGCAAAGATTAGAACAAAGAGTACAGTCTGCAAGATCAAAATTACCCGCGCCGGTCACTACTCCACCTCATGCTATACCGAGAACAATATCAGCTATGGGTCAGAATTACTTACCACCAAGTGGTACAATAAGGGGTAGGAAGAGAACTACAGGTAGTACTGCGAGCGCGAGCACTACATCATCTATGACTGGAGATGAACCTTCAGTAAAACACCTTCCTCGAGTCTCTGTATCTGGAATCAGCAGGCTTTCTTTTGGACCAATTGCAAATAGAGATGGGAACGATAGCAGTCAACATAGTAGTAGACCACCCAGTCGACCAGGTAGTCGTGCCAGTGGTTCACTTTATGAACGCCCACCGAGTCGATCGAGTCTCAGTCGCCCAGGCGCCAAGACGCCAGTATCATCTTACGCACAGTCGCAAATTGTGGATTCGAGAAGGGCGAAGAGTAGCATGGGTGGAAATTATGGGGATAGGCATGGAGATGGAAGACCTCATACGCACTCACAGAGCGTATCATATATTGGCTACGGCGTGGACGAGAATCGGGAATCTACCTATACGGCACCAGTTCGTAGAGGAACTGTGCATGAGAGTTCGGGTGGCACACCACTATCCTCGCTCCCTCGAAGGAAAAGCGGTGGACAATCGTTATCGATGTCGGGCCTACCTATGCCTAGGAGAACAAGCACAAGTCAAGGATTTCGAGAGGAGGATGAAAGGATGATTATTAATCCTAGACAACCAGCGGGACTCAATAGAACGCCCACGGCACCATCAGGGAGACAAAGGAAGTTGAGTGGTGTGGGAGAATGTTATTAAGCTCACTAGATGAGAAGGATGAGCATACTTCATCCTCTTCACTTCATCTGTATACAGTTATGGAGAATCCGGGAATTTGGGATCATATTTGGGAGGACGTGGGAGAAGGGTGTAAACTTGGGTTGCGTGCATTGGCTAAGGCGTTTGTTTGTTTTTCTCAACATCGTGCGTGCATAGCTAGGCGGACATGGTATGGGAAACAGTTTGGGATTGATACTGCTGCTATACCTCTTTTTTATTGATTTGCTCTGCTCCTCTTGGCTCGTTCCTTTTTGATTTCCGAGAGGAGAGAGTTTTTCGTTTCATTTGTACATAGGGGATGGATGGTTGATGACGGGTTTGGTGTTTCATTTGTTGGTGAGATGATGTGCAGGAGAGATTGGAATGAATTGGGAAGGTGATATGGATGGAGAAAGAGCATGGATGGATGGATGAATGGATAGATGAGATGGAATGGAATTTGATGGGATGGATGGCTGGAAGTGAGCGCTACAGACACAGACAGACTATAAGAATGAAAGGAATGATTATGATTCAATTGAGTGTTTTTTTTTTCAAATATGTGATGTGATGATATGGGTGAGATCTTAATAGTAAAAGAGTGCTAGGTAGCTATAAAATAAGACGAATGCGCTAGCTACGGTAATGGTAGCGGATGATAGGGAATACCCGTGAACTACCTAGGTAGATAACAACAAGTCCCTTCTTCGGGAGAGAGAATTGACTAGATAGGCATCTTCGGGGCGAAGAAAAACGGGAGCGTCTACTTACTTAGGTATGTATGTACTATGTACCGCGAAAAAATTTCGGCCTCCGTGGTCCGTCCGGTCTTGCTAAGCTAGGGGTAGGGGTGGGGGTAGATAAGCTTTGGCGAGGTTTTTAGAGAGAGGGAGAGGGAGAGAGTAAGCAGCTTTGTTGGCTAGCTGGTTAGTATGGTAATATGGAGGGAGGTTGGTTGGTAAGTAGGTATTGGTATTGAGAAATGAAATGAAATGTAGTATTCGTACATTTATTAATAGAGGGAGTATTTATGTTGATATATTCTTGTAGTTATAGTTATAGTTATAATTATAGTTTGCAATGCTGTGTGTATGGGTGCAGTGGAATTTATTGGGTGGTGTTTGTTGTTGTTTGTTGTTGATTGTGCTTAAGGGGATGGGATGTGATTATTAGGTAGGTAGGTAGGTAGGTAGGTTGTGATTTTTTGTGATTTTTTTGAGGGTTGAGGGAGGGTTGAGGGAGGAGGGGAGGAGGGGAGGGAGATAGAGAGGTAGAGGTAGATAGTATGCTGGTAGAGGTAGTAGAGAGGTTACTCTTTTTTGAATCTTCTTTTTTTTTAACTTTGGGTGAGTGAGTGAGTAAAATGGAATGAATGATGCAATAAATGATGCGATAAATGATGCAATAAATGGATGGATGTGTGAATAGATTATCCACCGTGATAGAAAGTCTCCAGTTCGGGATTGGTACTGTTGTAGCTGGGGTTGAGTTGGGAGGATGTGATCTTTTTTGTTTGATTTTGGAGGAAGGGGAAGGGGAAGGGGAAGAGGGGTGATGACGATGATGATTATGGGTTTTATGGAATTTTAATTTGTGGATTTTATTTATTGTTTATTGTTGAGTATGGAATATTGAATATTAAAGCAAATATTATCTCGCATCGATTATCTATTACATGGCCGTCTAGCGAGGAAATGTATACACAACAGACGAGAGAAAGGAGAGAGGAGCTCGGAGGAGGTGAGGGGAGGTAGTTAGCTCGTCGGATGTCCGTGGGGAATCGGGGGAGAAATAAGAAATATTTGGTTTCTACTACCTAGGTACGGTACCTGGTTCAGCCTCACGTAGCTAGAGAGTAGAGAAGAGAGAAGCGGACTTGTGAGATATGCCGTGAAGTGGAAAAATTATGTAGCGATTATGGGAATGGAATTTGAATTTGAATTTGATGGCTGCGTATGTATCAGCTAGCTTATATGCTATATGGGGGAGAGGGTTTGTGAGAGGGTTTCTGTGTTGAAGTTTTAGAGGCTGCGAATGTGCACGCACATTTGGGTGATGGCTACTTTGCTGATGTTCTGGAATCATTGTCGTGGTGGCCGATGCAGAAATTTGGATTTTGGATTGATATTGAATCGAATTGGGTTGGAAGAAGAAGTGAATGGTGGACGATGATGATAATTTGAGTTGGAGCTACCCACCTACGCACTTAACTCGTATAGCATAGCTTGCTGGAGCGAGACACAGCTCTTGGGGATGTTTATATCGAATTTGCTTGGAAGCCCAGATTAGTTGTGATGGCTTTCGGATCGGGAGAGCAAGGGTCATGATGATATAATGTTTTGTTGGCCGTGGACTATCTCACAATGGGAATTATCGAGCGCAGCGAGCTACGGGGGTTTGGGGGCTTGCCCCCATCCATCAATACCGAGTCAATGATCATATAGGAAATGGATCATCGACGGGTTCCATATTTTGGGAAAGCTGAGAATTAGTCGTGTGTGTGTGTGTGTTGCTGGAAAGTATACGATGTAGAGAGAATATACGACGTTAAAGTCCGGTGCTAGGAACGCTGGATAGGTTCTCTTGGTATATATGTGTGTTGTATGTATGTTGTATGTATGTACTTTGTGGGTAGATATGTACTATGTACTTACTATGTATGTAGTTTTGAAACTGCATACCTAGACTAGATATATGCATTCTAGTTGTAAGAAGAACGAGTAAGAGACGACATTACCATTACATTACATTGCATTATGTACGGAATGAAGGATATTGTCTTTCATGACTCTCTCTCCCTCGATGTCTTTTGCATGTAGGTAATTAAGAGTGAGTGAGATTATCTTGGATTGGTACAGCAAACCAAAGGTTCTACGGGATTCTTAAGACTTTGGAATCTTGACCCCTGTTATTTGGGTATGTATGTACTTACTATCGTATATACTATTAGGTATGCTATGTAGGTAGTGTTGGAATTGATCGACCGGGTAATATTCATTCCAGAAGCATGGCCACGACCCCTAGCCGAGCCTTAGAGGGAAGAAAGTTTATTGCAAAATGGGAATTAAATTAATGGAATATGATTTTTGGATTTTGGATTGATGGGGAGTGTTGATGTGTTGATTATTTATATATTTATCAAATATTTACTCATGTGTTACAGTGTCGTGGTGGTATCATATAATATTGTCGTCTGTTGGTGTAGAAGAGTATATTAATATTTAACATTTACATTTACATTTAGTTGCATATAATTCTCAAACTTTCCGCCAGATCTTTTGACGGACTTCTCAAAGGTTTGTCAAGTCTAAAGTGGTATACACCTTACCCTACCTTACCCTACCTGCCTAGTATGTAAATGGCTGAGTGGGTCTCTTCAAAACGCCAGAACTCACCAAATTCGTGGTCGTTGGGAGACGCGCTTTACTCGCTTGGGTTTAGTGGGGTAAAGTGAGGGATGGTTGAGAGTTTTGAGAAATTGGAGAAATTCAATTTTTGATAGTGAAGCGTGAAGCGTGAAGCGTGAAGCGTGAAGTGTGAAGGGAGTGAAGGAGTGAAGGAGTGAGGGGTGATTTGATATTGAGAGTGAAGACTGCAAACCCAAGACTCCAGACGGATGAAACGAATAAGAATCCAATCCAATATCAGTGGTGATACGCACACTCGCATCTCGCATCTCGCATCTCGCATGAGAATTAAAAGAGAATAAGACTCGGTCGGTCAAGAAAAATCCATCGATCATTGAATTTCATGCCATGTAAGACTTATTACATAGAGGAAGATAAAACAGGAACCTGATCGCCGTAAAATTGGAAGTTTTTTTGCTTCTATTGTGTAGATCAACAATTTTGAAACTTGTTGATTGTTGATTGTTGTGTTGTCTACTATTTTCCCATCCCCTCATTCGACGAGACTTGAAGTCTTTCAACTAGCCAGAATTACACATACCATACCATACCATATCTACTTCCTTGTGTTGTACTTTTTAATAGATACATTGATACATTCTTCACTCTTCTTTCTCTCTTCTCTCTTCACTCTCCTCCTCTCTCGACTCGTCTTCTTTCCTCATATATCCATCCATCCATCAATCATATACCCAACCACTCATCCACCCAACTACCTCCCGTCTTACTTACTTACTCATTATTATATCGTCACCTCAACTCTTCTTAAATCCTAATCCGCTATATATCCTCTTTCCTCAAGTATACACAGACTACTTTCTAATATTCGGACATCATTCGCCGAGAGAAGGGACTGTCTCCAATCTTTTTTCTGTCAAGCATTCATTAGATTGAGATACCCCAGGTAAGATTATAAAACCTTCCTTAATACTTCTCCCCTTCCCTTCCCCCTCAACCCTCAACCCTTCCTCCGAAAACTTAAAATCTTCTACTATCTTTGTATTTTGTTTACAGTGCAAGTTTAATCTTTCCATTTTCTTACAATATACAAAGGGCTTCAGATTCATTTCGGAGTTCTTTCAATTCCTCATATCTAGAAACCTTGTGAGGGGATTTCGGAGTCCGTTCCTCAAATAATTATCTGACGCTCAACCATTTTCCCGGCGGGCTTAAGAATACAGCTTCCCCTCCTTCCACCATTTCCAGGCCTCAATTCTTTCTTTGGCACAAGTTCTCTTCTCTGCTCTTCATTGAGCCCTGAATACCTCTCAAAGATATACGAATCTCAAATCACATTCACAATGGCGGAACCACATACAAACGGCACGGTACCAATAGTGTCCTCTTACGCCGCGAGACACAATCTCGCAGATCACTTTATTGGAGGAAATAAATTAGAAAATGCTCCTGCGGGTAAGGTTAAGGACTTTGTGGCAGCAAGCGATGGACATACGGTTATTACAAATGTGAGTAAAAAGTTTCTTGAGTTTGGATGTGGTGACGCTCCGCTGGCCCTCCGGGGGCCATTGCCATGGGGGCAGACTGTGCGATAGGAATTATGTGTTTCGTTTGAGCTCTTGAATACAGTGGTAGAAGGGGAGTATGGACTTGTTGGGTGGGTGGCAGATAGAGAGGGCGAGTAGCGGAGCATGGCAGAAGACTTATTTCCCTACATGTTTTGTTTTGGATACCTCGTCTCCGAATATATATAGAGAGAAAGCTTCGAGCTATGGGGGTTTGGGGGCTTGCCCCCATTGATAACGGATGACGTGCAATCTGCTCCCTTTGCATACTGAGAGTTTTGGAACTGGCATATTCATATCTAGTTCAGAAACATAACTAACACTCGAGAAATAGGTTCTGATCGCAAATAACGGAATTGCTGCTGTAAAGGAAATTCGATCGGTACGAAAATGGGCATACGAAACATTTGGAGATGAAAAGGCGATTCAATTCACGGTTATGGCCACCCCGGAGGATCTCCAAGCCAATGCAGATTATATCCGTATGGCAGATCAATATGTTGAGGTTCCGGGTGGTACGAATAACAATAATTATGCCAATGTCGAATTAATCGTTGATGTGGCCGAGAGAATGAATGTTCATGCTGTATGGGCTGGATGGTAAGTTTTGCCCTTGATACAATCTCAAATAAAGATCATTCCGAGAGAGAAACTAATAAATCTACCAGGGGTCATGCATCAGAGAATCCAAAACTTCCGGAATCTTTAGCTGCGAGTCCGAAAAAGATTGTATTCATTGGTCCTCCAGGTTCGGCCATGAGATCACTCGGTGACAAGATTTCTTCTACTATCGTTGCACAACACGCCAAAGTACCTTGTATACCTTGGTCAGGAACTGGTGTCGATAAGGTAGAGGTTAATGAGGATGGCATTGTTACCGTCGAAGACTCAGTGTACATGAAGGGATGTGTTCAATCATGGGAAGAAGGTCTACAAAAGGCAAAGGAGATCGGATTCCCAGTCATGATTAAAGCATCTGAAGGTGGTGGTGGAAAGGGTATCCGAAAAGCTGAATCCGAAGATGGTTTCGAAGCCCTTTACAAAGCTGCCGCGAGTGAAATCCCTGGCTCTCCAATTTTCATCATGAAGTTGGCTGGTAATGCGAGACATTTGGAGGTTCAATTGTTGGCTGATGAGTATGGAAATAACATCTCCCTCTTTGGAAGAGATTGTTCCGTACAAAGAAGACATCAAAAGATTATCGAAGAGGCTCCAGTTACTGTTGCTAAACAGGCCACTTTCCAAGCTATGGAGAAGGCAGCTGTTCGTCTCGGTCGTCTTGTAGGCTACGTTTCCGCCGGTACTGTTGAATATCTCTATTCGCATTCTGACGACAAATTTTACTTCTTGGAATTGAATCCAAGATTGCAAGTCGAACATCCTACAACTGAGATGGTCAGTGGTGTCAATTTGCCTGCCGCTCAACTTCAAATTGCAATGGGTCTTCCTTTGCACAGGATTAAGGATATCAGATTACTGTATGGAGTTGATCCTTCCACTACCACCGAAATTGATTTCGATTTCTCCCAAGAGAAGAGCATCCAAACTCAAAGGAGGCCAACACCAAAGGGACACACCACCGCTTGTCGTATTACATCCGAAGATCCAGGAGAAGGTTTCAAGCCTTCGAGTGGTACTATGCATGAGCTGAACTTCAGGAGTAGTTCCAACGTTTGGGGTTACTTCTCTGTTGGTACTGCTGGTGGTATTCACAGTTTCTCCGATTCGCAATTCGGTCACATTTTCGCCTACGGTGAGAATCGATCTGCATCGAGGAAGCACATGGTTGTCGCTCTGAAGGAGTTGAGTATTCGTGGTGATTTCAGAACTACCGTTGAATACTTGATTAAGCTTTTGGAGACCCCTGCCTTTGAAGATAACACCATTACCACTGGATGGCTTGATGAACTTATTTCCAACAAATTGACTGCTGAGAGACCGGATCCTATGCTTGCAGTCGTTTGTGGTGCCGTTACCAAGGCCCATATTGCTAGTGAGGCTTGCATCTCCGAATACAGAACTTCTCTGGAGAAGGGTCAAGTTCCATCAAAGGACATTCTCAAGACTGTTTTCCCAATTGACTTCATTTACGATGGTCACAGATACAAGTTCACTGCTACTCGATCCAGCTTGGATAGCTACCACCTTTTCATTAACGGATCCAAGTGTTCTGTCGGTGTTCGTGCATTGAGTGATGGTGGTCTTCTTGTTCTTCTCAGTGGACGCTCTCACAACGTTTACTGGAAGGAGGAGGTCGGTGCTACTCGATTGAGTGTTGATAGCAAGACTTGTCTTCTTGAACAAGAGAACGACCCCACTCAACTCAGAACTCCATCCCCAGGAAAGCTCGTCAAGTTCACTGTTGAGAACGGAGAACACATCAAGGCCGGTCAGCCATACGCTGAAGTCGAAGTCATGAAGATGTACATGCCTCTTATTGCAGGAGAAGATGGTATCGTACAACTCATCAAGCAACCAGGAGCTACTCTAGAGGCTGGTGATATTCTCGCCATACTTTCTCTGGATGATCCATCGAGAGTCAAACATGCTCAACCTTTCTTGGGCCACCTACCAGATCTTGGACCACCACAAATTGTTGGTACCAAGGCTGCTCAACGTTTCGTACTCCTCCGTAACATTCTCAACAATATCCTTGATGGTTTTGACAACCAAGTCATCATGGGTTCTACTTTGAAGGAGTTGATCGAGGTTCTTAGAGATCCAGAATTGCCATACGGTGAATTCAATGCTCAATTCTCGGCCCTTCACGCAAGAATGCCGCAAAAGTTGGATGCTACCTTGACTCAAATTCTTGACCGTAGTAAGTCGCGCAACGCTGAATTCCCAGCCAAGAACCTTTCAAAGGCTCTTCAAAAATTCTTGGATGAGAATGTTGCTCCTGGCGATGTTGATCTTCTTACCGCTTCAATCTCTCCATTGATTGAGATTCTCAACCGATACCAAAATGGACCAAAGGCTCACGAGTTTGCCGTCTTCTCTGGTCTTCTCGAGAAGTATGCTTCCGTCGAGCGTCTCTTTTCTGGTCGTACCTCGCGTGATGAGGAGGTTATCCTTAAGCTCAGAGATGAGAATAAGGATGACATTTCCAAGGTTATTCAAATTGTTCTGTCGCACAGCAGAGTCGGTGCAAAGAACAACTTGATCCTCGCTATTCTCGAGGAGTATCGACCAAACAAGCCCAATGCCGGCGATGTTGCTAAGCATCTCAGACCTTCTCTCCGAAATCTCACTGAGCTTGAGGCCCGTCAAACTGCCAAGGTTTCCTTGAAGGCACGTGAGATTCTCATCCAATGTGCTCTTCCATCCTTGGAGGAACGTGCTGCACAGATGGAGCACATCCTTCGATCTTCGGTTGTTGAATCGAGATATGGTGAGACCGGATGGGAACACAGAGAACCTGATATTGAGGTTCTCAAGGAGGTTGTTGACTCCAAGTACACTGTCTTTGACGTCTTGCCAATTTTCTTCGGACACAGTGATCCTTGGGTCTCGCTCGCAGCTCTTGAAGTTTACATTCGTCGTGCCTACAGAGCATACTCTCTCAAGAAGATTGAGTATCACAACGAGAGTGCCGAGCCTCCTTTCATTGTCTCATGGGACTTTGTCTTGAGAAAGGTTGGAGCTTCAGAATTTGGCATGCCAGTTCAATCTTCTGCTCCCTCGACACCAGCCACCCCTTCACATGAATCCGGCAACCCGTTCAAACGTGTCAGCTCTATTAGCGATATGACTTACCTTACCAACAAGCCTGATCATGAACCAACAAGAAAGGGTGTTATTGTACCAGTTCAGTATCTCGACGAAGCTGAGGAGTACTTGCAACGGGCTCTTGAAGTCTTCCCTATGTCTGGATCCAAGAAGAAGGGCAATGGTCTTTTACCAGAACTTGGTGGCAAGCGCAAGGTTGCACCTCCCCGCCTTGATACTGAGGACGAGCTTACCGCCGTCTGCAATGTCGCCATTCAAGATGCCGAGAGTCTTGATGATAATGAGACTGTCGCCAAGATCAAGCTGATCGTCAACGATTACAAGGAGGAACTTCTCAACCGTCGCATTCGTCGTCTCACGTTTATCTGCGGTCACAAAGATGGTTCGTACCCTGGATACTACACTTTCAGAGGCCCCAACTACGAGGAAGATGAGAGTATTCGTCACAGTGAGCCCGCTTTGGCTTTCCAACTTGAGTTGGGAAGACTCTCCAAGTTCAAGATCACCCCCGTCTTCACCGAGAACAGAAACATCCACATTTATGAGGCTGTTGGAAAGGAAGCTACAAGCGATAAGAGATACTTCACTCGTGCTGTCGTTCGTCCTGGAAGACTTCGTGATGAGATTCCTACTGCTGAGTATTTGATCTCGGAGTCTGATAGATTGATGAATGATATTCTGGATGCTCTTGAGATCATTGGAAACAACAACTCTGATCTTAACCACATCTTCATTAACTTCTCTCCTGTTTTCCCTCTTCAACCTCCCGAGATCGAACAAGCTCTCGGTGGTTTCTTGGAGCGATTCGGTAGACGTCTTTGGAGACTTCGTGTTACTGGTGCTGAGATCCGTATTATCTGCACGGACCCATCGACTGGCATGCCATATCCCGTTCGTGTTGTTATCACCAACACTTCTGGTTATGTCATCCAGGTCGAGATGTACGCTGAGCGTAAATCTGAGAAGGGTGGTGAATGGGTCTTCCAAAGTATCGGTGGTACCACCAAGATTGGTTCCATGCACTTGAGACCAGTATCTACCCCATATCCCACCAAGGAATGGTTGCAACCAAAGAGATACAAGGCTCATCTCATGGGTACCCAATACGTGTACGACTTTCCAGAGCTTTTCAGACAAGCCATTCAAAACAGCTGGGTCAAGGCTGTCCGCAAACACTCCTCTTTGGCTGACAAGCAACCCCCTACTGGTGAATGCATCGAGTACAGTGAACTCGTCTTGGATGACAATGATGGTCTTGCTGAGGTTTCGCGCGAACCTGGTACTAACACCCACGGTATGGTTGGTTGGCTCATAACTGCCAAGACACCAGAATATCCTCGTGGCCGTAAATTCATCATCGTCGCCAACGATATCACTTTCAGAATTGGTAGTTTCGGACCAAAAGAAGATCAATTCTTCCACAAGTGCACGGAACTTGCAAGAAAGATGGGTATTCCACGTATTTACCTTTCTGCCAATTCTGGTGCTCGTATTGGTATGGCTGAAGAACTTATGCCTTACTTCAAGGTTGCCTGGAAGAACCCTGAGAGACAAGAAGCCGGCTTCAAATATCTTTACTTGGATACTGAAGCCAAGAAGAGATTTGAGGATGGTAAGAGCAAGGACGTCATTACTGAGGAGGTTGTTGAGGATGGTGAGACGAGACACAAGATTGTCACTATCGTTGGTGCTGAAGATGGTCTCGGTGTTGAGTGTTTGAAGGGTTCTGGTTTGATTGCCGGTGCCACTTCAAGAGCTTACGAAGACATCTTTACCATCACTTTGGTAACTTGTCGTTCAGTTGGTATTGGTGCATACTTGGTTCGTCTTGGTCAACGTGCTATTCAAATTGAAGGACAACCAATCATCCTTACTGGTGCCCCTGCCATTAACAAGCTTCTCGGTCGTGAAGTTTATACTTCCAACTTGCAACTTGGTGGTACTCAAATCATGTACAAGAATGGTGTCTCTCACATGACTGCCAATGATGACTTCGAGGGTGTTTCCAAGATCGTCGAATGGATGGCTTATGTTCCAGACAAGAGAAACAGCCCTCTGCCAATTGGACCTGCTGCTGACTCCTGGGATCGCGATATTGTTTACACTCCACCTGAGAAGCAACCTTATGATGTTAGAAACCTCATCGCTGGTAAGGAAGACGACGAAGGATTCATGCCAGGTCTTTTCGACAAGGACTCCTTCGTTGAGACTCTTGGTGGATGGGCAAAGACTGTCGTCGTTGGTCGTGCTCGTCTTGGTGGTATTCCAATGGGTGTTATCGCTGTCGAGACCCGCTCAGTTGAGAACATCACACCTGCCGATCCAGCAAACCCAGATTCGACCGAACAAATCTCCAACGAAGCTGGTGGTGTCTGGTATCCTAACTCCGCTTTCAAGACTGCTCAAGCTATCAAGGACTTTAACAATGGTGAGCAATTGCCATTGATGATTTTGGCTAACTGGAGAGGTTTCTCTGGTGGTCAACGTGATATGTACAACGAAGTTCTCAAGTATGGAAGTTATATCGTTGATGCTTTGGTCAAGTACGAGCAACCAATCTTTGTCTACATTCCACCATTTGGTGAGCTTAGAGGTGGCTCTTGGGTCGTCGTTGATCCTACAATCAACCCAGAATTCATGGAAATGTACGCTGATGAAGATGCTCGCGGTGGTGTTTTGGAACCAGAAGGTATTGTCAACATCAAGTACCGTAAAGACAAGCAATTGGAGACCATGGCCCGTCTCGATCCAGAATACGCTGAACTCAAGAAACAATTACTCGACAATGCTGCTGGACAGGAGAAGTTGGCTGAAATCAAGGCTAAGGTTGAGCAAAGAGAGAAGGCATTACTTCCTGTCTACAATCAGATCTCGCTTCAGTTTGCTGATCTCCACGACCGTGCTGGACGTATGAAGGCAAAGGGTGTTATCAGAGACTCATTGAAATGGAGAGAGGCTAGAAGATTCTTCTACTGGCGTGTACGAAGACGTGTGAACGAGGAGTACATCCTTAAGCGCATGTTGTCCGCCAACTCGAAATCACCAACTGGTACTAGGCCAGAGAACTTGAGGAAACTTGCCGCCTGGACTGCAATTCCAGCATTCCAAACAGATGATAAGAGTGTAGCCATGTGGTATGAGGAGAACAGAAAGGTTGTTCATGAGAAGGTTGAACAAATGAAGATTGAGGGTGTAGCTGCCGAGGTTTCGGCTTTGCTTAGAGCTAGTGGACCTAGTGCTAAGGGGGGATTGAGTGGTGGTGCTATGGCTGGTATCAGACAAGTCCTGTCTATGTTGCCAGTTGAGGAAAGAGAAGAGGCATTGAAATTTTTGGGAAGACCTTAAGGTTGAGGTTATGAATGCCATGATTTTAAACGAGGGGTTCGGCATGATTATAATGATCATATGAGATGGGGGGGGGGGGGATCTGGAAGGGAAAGGGGTTTAGGGGTTGTTAAAACTTTTCCTCTGTACTCTTTTAAATTTTTT
>PQXH01000062.1:88601-204632 GCA_004786125.1 Botrytis tulipae
TGGGTGTGGAATGCCATGTTTTTAAAGGGGGGGTTTGGATGAATTTAAATGTTCATTGGAGGTGGGGGGGGGGGGATCTGGAATGGAAAGAGGATTAGAGGATGTTACAACTTTTACTCTGTACTCTATTACAATTTCTTTCGTTTAAGCCATGTTTATGGTATCTTGATAAATGACTGGTCGGTTTATAGTCTTTAAGCACTGCATTGCGTCACGTAGTTAGAAGTATGATAAGATATAATTATTCATAAACATTGGGGTTTTGACTTGTGATGTAGTTGATACCTGTTGTGCATTTGATTGATGAATGACTTGTGTTTGATTTGATTTTAATGATGTCCTCCATCGGCATGCATTTCACTAAAATCTCAAGTCTTGTGTTTGATCTAAGCTTAATGATATTCTCCATCAGCAGCATGCCCTCCACTAAAATCTCAAGTCTCGCAATTAATCACTTTCTGGATATATAAATAATACTAAAATTAATTTTCAAATTTATCACCGCCGTCGAATCTATCCATCTATCCATCTATCTATCTATCTATCTATCTATCTATTTCCCCATAGTAGAACAATTCCTGGGATACTGAACGGCTCTCTTAATCATGCTCTTCAAGGTATCACCATTGACGCGATTGACGTAGTTGACCTTGCGCAGGCCGGGCGGCATCAGCGCTTCTTGGTAGGCGTGGATGTTACCGTAGGAGGGGGAGCCGTAGGATGTGTCGACGTCGACGTAGACTAGAGGGGGAGGGGAGGGGGTTAGTGGGTGTCGAGATAGAGGTTTCGATACATGATTTGTAGAATTGGTAGGAGTTGTGCATCCATCGCGTACTATGATGGATGTCCACTCTCTGGGGATTGACGGGAAAACTTTTCTTCGTCTATCGAATGCAATGTGATAGAGGGGAGGGAATTGGAAAATTGTGGGAGGAGGATTGATTGTCAGGAGGAAAGATCAAAATTAACTCACAGCTGGTGGAATTCTGCACAATCGATCCATCTACCATAATCGCCGCAGCAGTCTCATCCCAGAATGGAAATTCCGTGCCGTAATGCCCCCACACCAATTCCGAGTACGGATTACGGACTTCCTTGATCTCGTCCAAGAAATCTTGCGTGCTCATCACCTGATTCGCGACATTTCCTGCGAACGTGATTTTGGGGAAGTTGGCTGTGAACGCGATTTTGGCGGCTTCGGGATCGACCATCAAGTTGATGTCGGAGCTGAGATCGGCTTGGAGCACGCTGCCGGTTACTTGGAGGAGGTTGTCGTCGATGTAGCCGCCCATTATGATGAGTTCTTTGGCGAGGGAGGCGAAGTTGTCGTCGGAGCGGACGGCGAGAGCGATGTTGGTCATGGAGCCGCCGGCGTCTAGGTGGGGTGTTAGTTTTCGAGTCAAAGTTAAATTACGAGAAGATAAGCAAAATTTATCAACTTACATATGGAAACTTGTCCTGGATATCGATGCACCATCTCAATCATAAATGCACTAGCACTCTGACTTTTCTTCAATCCATTAATTGAATGGTTACTTGGCATTCCCTCTACAAAAGCTCCCTCGACAACTCTGAAAGGGTTGTCTCCTGATGTGGGATCACTTCCTTCTGCTTCCGCTGTAGCATTATACGGAGCAAACGCACCCTCCCAAGGAAGTTTACCATGAACTGCCTCCCATGCTTGGAATCTCGTGGCGGTATTGATAAGCGGGAATGTAGAGCCCGGAACTACGGGGATACAGCTAGTCAGGTTACCGACAGAGAGGGTAGCTAGTGCATGTAGTGCGACTTGGTGTTGCCATGTATCTGCGGTACCTGAAAGGGAGGAAATCGTCAGCTGAAAGGTAGCTATAATTCTGAAAAGATGAGGAGATACGCACAAGATGTTAGACCTAATACTTCCCATCCGGCATCGAGAGCCATGAGGAATGGAATGAAGCCCGTCGAACTCCAATCATTATCCATAATAACATATTTGGTCGCATTATTGGTAGCATAACTAGTTCCATATCCCAGCGCACTAGAACCGCATACCAAACTTGCCAAGCCCAAAAGGCCGGAGACGATCCGTGAACTTATCATCTTGCCTTGTCTTGACTTGTCCCGTCTTGTCTTCCGCGTAACACAGGGAAATACTCAACATGGAACGAAATGAAAAGGTGAAGAAAAATCTCAAGAATACTCGTCACGAGATATATATATGAAGTTAAATGACCTACCCACCCTACTCACTCAATCTCATATCTAGCTCCACGGACGTTACCGAAAATTCTTTTTCCGTACCCACCCCCCTCGTGGGAATCGAGAGAGATCGTCAGGAAACAGGACGAATGCAGTTACCTAGACGACGCGGCATCTATCGCTGGGCCCCACATAGATATTGATTGCACCGACTCTATGAAGTAATCAGAGACTTGTTAAGGTTATCGTTGTAGAAAGGAAAGATGGGGGCTGGAAATGCCGCGATTTTACCGGGTGTGTGATACGGATTGGAGATTGGAGATTGATAGATGGATTGAGGGGAGATCCTAGTTTGTTTGTGATGCGAAAGAGAAAATTGGTGCGTGTCTTTCGTATCTTTGGAAATGACTGATTGATTGTATTTAGAATTTTCAGAGATGAGATGGCTGAGTTTCTTTTCTCGTGATATTGCTGTGCGGAGAAGATCACAAAAATACGTTTCCAGATTGAAATCGGAATCGTCCTTTCCTGCTTTGAAGATCACAGTCCGGGTCACGGGGTACAGTAGGCTTATCGATGGTGAGTTTATTTAGTAAGGATCGATAGATGTGATCAATTTGACCGCTTCCTTTTGATGTGTTAAAGTAAACGCCATCTGGTGAACTTTCCTAGGAGGATTGCATCTACATGAAATCAGAACTTAACGACAGCACAGACAAACTGCCTCGATCTGAGCATTCAACGCTGTCCATTTTGCTTACCGTTTCATTCCCCAATTCTGCCAGTCTGCTCCAATTATGCATGTTTGTCCAAGTCGAAAGAAATTGGTTCTTAATTTTCGTGTCTTTGCCTGAATTGATTCTGCATACTATGGGGCTTCTTTGCGCGCTATAAAACAGTCGATCGACGACATCTCTCCAGCGAGACTGTCTCGCTGCTGTCGCTTTCTTTGCTTTTTCACACAGACATCTATGTGTCTTACTGCCTTTAAACCTTCAGACAGATATTATGACGTAAAAAATGCGTTGAGAAGATTATGAATGGAGGCGCGAGCTTTCTTGTGGAAAGTAAACCTATTTCACGAGAAAAAGACTACCACTTTCCGGTGCGAAGATTGAGGAAGGTTCACCAGAAAGAAAAGATCGGTACCAAAGCCAATGTCCAAGCATAATTTGAGGAAATAGTCGTCATCGAACTATGCTAAAATTCACAGCTATTTGATGGACGACTGGAAGATGCGAGGTCACCTAGTCGGAGATTCAATGCGGGGTTGTCAGGCCCTTGTTCTTTCGCGCGCTAAACACCCCTGAAGATGAAACGAGAGTCACATGTCATTCAGTAGTGCTGGAAAGAACTGATGATTTGATGGATTTCATGAATGCTTTTTGAAGATTGGTTTCACTTGAATCTGGAGTCTGCATGAAAGACAATTCATCTTTGAATTTTTGAGATTCTGAAACTTATAACTATATAAGACTTTTTTTCCACTGAGCTTAAGATAAAGTCTCTAGAATCCCTTCATTCTGATGAATTGAGGCGATGATTTGGATTTCATGCTACATTGCTCAAGGTTATAGCAGATCGGCGCAGATCAGATAGATACCTACTTCTTGTCGCAGTTAGAGACGGACATATCACGAATCTTAATTCACATTAAAGACATTGCGAATACTTTCCTTGAGTACCGTATTCTTTTGAAAAATTCGCCCAAAGCTAGCAAGGGTTGCTAATTTAAGCTCATCGTGGGTTAGGGTTGCAGAAACTACTAAAGTTGCTTGATTCGCTCAATCGATAGATTATTCATCAAATGCCTTGAAATTCTGGTGAATCTTTTTATTTTGAGACGTTTTACTCTCTTTAGAGGGAAGCTAATTGGCCCTAAAGATGAGTATCCTTGCTAGCTTTGGGCGAATTTTTCAAAAGAATACGGTAATATTGAAATCGTTTGAATTACTCAAATCCGTTATCATACAGTGTTGGGGTAGTGGCCCACAGCTGCTTGGTGACCTTTAAATCAAAAACATGAAAGGTTTCAACTTCCAGCCTTATTCCAGCTTCCTCGCCATTGTTTCTGCTCCGGATGGCTAAGATCCCCTTGGCGTATGCCAAGATTGAGCTTCATCCGGAGGATACAACAATGCCGCCATTAAAGCATGGTGAGAACGTTTGGTTTTCCCATACTTTCTATTCAAAAGTGACCACTTATCTCCGCTGCTTGACAGCAACCATTGGCATAGGCGTGATTGACGAAAACACTTATAAAGTGAAGTGTTTCCAATTGCGGAGGGCTCCCAGGTCAAGAATTGAATCCTGAGTTGCTGTGCGGCGAGAGGAAACCACTCATCCGCACTCATATTGAAAGGCTTAGGAACATGATGAATCAACCTATGCGTTACATCTTCTCGACTTGTCAAGGTCTGGTAGTCTTTCCATCGATCATCCAAATTCTTTTCCATCGATCCTGGGAAATCTCCATACACAGCGCGCGATAGAAAAGGGGTTTCAATATACCTACTATCACGGCCAACACGACGGAAACCTGGGCCGATCCACGTTTCAACCAGCCCGATAAAGCATGGTTCATAGAAGGTGCAACCTTCCCCTTTACCGAATTTGACAAATCTCTGCCACCGTTTTCCTTGGAAGAGACTCCAGCAGGTTCGACATGTAAGGGCAAGACAGATGATGGTAGATAACTCATCTCGCTCCAATAGTGTATCGAAGAGCATGTTTATAATGTCGAGTGGGAACCCCTTGAATTCGCTTTCTTTGGTTGGGACAACATTGTCTAGCAGGTAAACATGTTAGCTTTCAATTCAATCAAGCAGTTCTTTATATGAAATGACAATGACAAATAGTAGTTGTCACAGGGAGTAGATTTTACTTACTAGTAATCGTAACGAATTCAGTTCCAGGTGATTTAGACACAGTATCTTGAATCTGCACCTTGGGCTTGCGGCGGTCTTTATGAATCATCTTGCGTTCTGAGTATTTCTCAATCGTTTTCTATTGTTTTTCGGAGAGTATCTGCAATTGTCAAAAAGTAATAGATGTCTGTTGCGCAGTGTAAACTTTCCTCTTGTTGAAGTGGACTAGGAAGTTGATGTGGATTTTGAAGAACGTTGAGTGGGGGTTGAGATCTTTAAGTAGTTTTCGATTGAGGTCAATGCCGTATCGAATGTTCAATACGGCGTATCAAATAATACTTTCAATCACGTTGAATTTATAGGCAGTAGTGAGACGATTCACTTTATCGAAGTTTGGACAGCCGTATTGCTACCATGAGCTTTCTGCCTAGTGACTTGCATAAACGATAACCACGTAATAGTCGGTCGCTTGAAGAGCTGATTATTAGGGTGAGTGGAATCTTTCGTCGTAGATCGGGAGTGATCATATGTTTCAGTTAATGGTCTCTTGAAGCTCACAGTATTAGGCACGGCAATATATAGACCTGCTACGATCTTTAGATCTCACAATTGCAAATGCTTTTCGAATCTAGAGTGCATTAATGTAGGTCAATCAAGTATATTTGAATAAAAAGTCGTTTGAAAAGACTGGAGGTACAAGCGAAATATCATGGATTACGCACAAGTGGATTGAGTCAAATTCTATTGTTTAATGTCCGCTGAAAGTGCGATTCATTGCTAATGCCTATCTGGGATTCTCTCAGTTAGAACTAGATGCTTTGAATCTTTGAGCATTCCTAGCCGCGCTGACCTCTGCAGGATAGTCTGAAAAGTCCATCCATTTCCCTGGGACAAGTCAATCTCTGCGGTAGGACTAACCTTCGAATACAAAGCCCGGAGGATGGTATATTACCACCTCAAAGATCGAAAACCTTTCCTCCCATATATCTCAACCATACAATCTAAGTTCGCATTCTCTGAGCCACAACCCAGCTTATTCATTACTTGGTTGGACCTCAACCCCGTTAGCAAGAAGAAGAAAGTACTGTTCCCAATCTTGCTTTGAAGCTTGAAGTATTGCCTCCCAAAAACACATGCGCCTAGTTGTGTTGAGCACATTACCACTTGGATCATGATCCTGAATCCGTGTGCTAACGTACTTTCCCATAAAATGCCAAAGGGCAGTTTTTTGCATTCCTGTAACTCTTGCATACTGGTCTTTCACCGCAAGATTGGTCATTCTCAAGTTTTCTCGAATTTGATCTTGATCGGGCGTTGGACTGAGCATCGTTTGTCCTGGCAATATGTTTCCGGTTGAAGTCACTCCCGGGTATGGTATTCCGTGTAGCCATGGTCTTATCTCCGAAGGTGAAGCCATATTGACTAAACGTATTGGAAGTCCCGTCGATGTGAATGCACTCATTGTTAGTCCAATCACCGAGATCCCGGGCATTACGATGGGAACATATTGCATAAGGTTGCTACCTACTGTGGATAAATCTGGAACAGCTTCTTCAACATGTTTGACAAATTGGCGAACTGCTGCAAGATACCAATCGGTTCCCATTCCAAATGGATTTGGCAAAATAGCTTCTCCGATTGTGCGTCCTTGTCTTGATATAATGCTCTGATAGTCTTGTGTTCGCTGGATTAGATCACACTCTGCGGAAGTGCCGGCTTCATCTCCATAGACAGAGCAAAGAAGGAACTGGTTGAGTCGTTTCGAGAATCGATACTCTGGAACCAACGAATCGTGTAGGAGTTTTGCGAGATTATGCGGAAAATCTCTCTGGCTAAATAGGTATGGTGGTGTTGAAATGAGTAATACATCTTCTGGGTGAAGTGAGCGGAAGAATCGGTAGTAAGCACGACCTGTAACGGCGACACAGACTGCCGTACATTCATCGCGACTGTTAAGAAGCAATTCGATGATTTGGAAGATGATTTCGACGGGGATCCGAGGATCTGCAGATACACGGGTTAGTGACAAGTCTAGTATTAGACTGCAGTAGTACGTTGATCTAATCATCTCGTTCAAAGAAGGCAGTAGCTTACTTTCGATCTGTTGTAATTGCCGGTCTTCGATTTGGCTAAACCATTTCTCAACACGGGACTGAACCTTGGGATGTGCTGTTGATACGATATCATATTCCCACTGGTTCTCTGGAGTACTGCGTAGCTCAAACTCCTTTCCATTTGAAGAGGTCATTGTCTTAATTTTCAATGTTGTATTACTATTGTAAGTGGTTTATGTCGAGTATTGTTGATACAGGGCTGAAGAGATAAAGCAGGGCGCAGAGATAACCATCATTCTGCCTACTTCCTAACCCTTTTCGGGTACAATTGAATGAAAGGCTTACACTATTGGCATTGAAAGCCTTGTCATTTTAAAAATTATTTTCATCTCTAATTTAACATTCACTTCGAGAAACTGAATACATCTATGAGCCTCCTGGGATTATCTCGGCAATGAGGGGGGAACTCTTTGGGCCGAGGCCACCCGAGAACATTTTTCGGTTTGCTTGTACAGCAATGTGATCAGGACTATAAAGCCACCAACTTTATTGTTGAGGGTAGATACATCGATGCTCACCAACGCCATTTTCTAGCTTGATACCAAGCATTCAAAACATACAATTAAGAATGATGAATACTACTGTCTCGCGCTTGAAACGAAAGCGAACAGGTAAAGTCCTTGAATTCCTTGGAGTTGTAACTTTTATTTCTTTCCATTGTCAATTAAACTAATCTATTTCATTTAGCTGCAAGATACAAAGCTCAAATTGTTCAACTCTATACCTTGAATTATCCGGACTTTCGCCAGAGAAAAAAGTCAAGGCTATCAACTGAGCAATTGGAAAACAATCTTGTTTCGGGAGAAGCAGCTGTTGAAGAAGAAGGTAAGATCAGACGCAGATTTTTGAAACAATGCTAACGCGAGTTACTCAACATAGGATCGAGTAATGGTTCAACAGTTACAGCGAAAACCCAGGCACAAGAATGTGCGACAGCAGAACTATCCATCGTTGAAGGCGCACCTACCGAAATCATCAACAAGATATTGAACAGTTTCCTTGAACAAGAATTCCCTGATATCTTCTCGGCCCTTTGTTTCGGCTTGACTTCCCGCAGAAATTGGGCAATACTTCGTAACCTGGACCATACAAGCTACCTCAAAGAACATATGGACCAGATTCCCAGTATTATCGATTTCAAATACGACAAGATCCCATTGTTCAATCCGTATTGTGAGCAAGCTGAGTCGAACTCTGTCGATGACGAAAGTAATAAGAATGAATACACTTTCAAACACGTTAGCTTTAATCGTCGCTGGCCCCGTTTCTTGAACGAGCCGGTAATTGTCAGGAGTAGTCTTACGCCTTCTCAACGCCAGTAACTCATCTTATTAAAGGAGTGGATGGGCCCCAAATATCGTCCTCCAACTTCCTTGCTCATCCCTTCTTATCTATCCTGTGCTGTATATGGAGAATCGAATGAAGAAAGTATCGAAGAAGAGCTTCTTGAGGATAGATTCTATCATTTCATAATGTATCAAGCAATGAACATCAAGATCCCAAGCCCCTTTGGACTAGGTGATGTATGGGATGCTGTAGATATGACTAGGAGATATGACGAGGGTTAGTTACTAGAACAGACCCGGTTCTACTATGCATCTATTCACAGTATTAGGGCAAGGGACTGCAGAAGGTTGATAGTTGGGTTGGTGGCAATTAGCATGGAATACAAGATTACCAACTACGTTTAACATCATCCGTCGATTTCTACTATCAGGGGCATTGCATTGCGTTTTACACACTCATAGTCTCATGAAGTATCTTATCGAATCCAGCTGATACTTTTACACACCAAAGTAGACTTCTGACTTGTGAGACTTACATGTAATCTCTCTCTTGCAGTCAAATCAGTGAGATCATAAAGTGCTTTCCTAATTTTATGGAGTAAACATGACGTGACCTAATTTAACGGCCTGGCTGGCTTTACAAATTACAATAAATCAACAATCTGTTCAATATATGAAAGAGACCAATCAGGAATCATTTTAGTATCTATTTCTGTTAATTAGATCACGTTTAGACGTGAATGTAGAGATTTGAATAAACCAATGAGAGCAGATTAAGCGAGTATTCTATGAAATCCCCACTAACCATTCACAGTTGGAACATTCAAATAACTGTAGAGAATCTTGATTTTGGAACAACTCGGCTCTTGAATCATGTGAGGCATTCCCAGGTTCCCCGCCGCCAAAATCCCACCCTCCAACAACACCACAAAGGGCACTCAGTCCGTTTCTTCAACATCCATTACATCCACCTTCGATACACGCGAATAGCAAATACCTGCAGCACAAATACAATCTCAACGATCAAGATGCCTCCTAGGCGTCCTCCAACTCCGAGGTCAAAGCAGCTCCAGTTTTGGGATCCAAATCAACTCGGGTTCGACGCCTTTGTCTTGCCAACTTTGGCACCGACCATAGCCAACACCCCAACAGCCAACACCCCAACAACTATTACCACAACATATAACACCGGCCGACCTCTTCGCCCCGGCTCTCCAAGAGTTAATGGCGCTGCATCTGCCGGCCAAGTGTCCTTTGATTTTCGACATAGACTTACTGCGAGCCAAGTTAAGTGTATGTGACTGCTGCTCTTCTGTTCTCTTTTTTCTTCTTCTCCAATCTTCTTTGCATAAATGCGGATTTACGTTAACGAAAGCTTTACTAATATCACACAGCTAAGAAGAGACCTGCAGAAGAAACAAAGGCGGAGAAAGATGGAACAAGCTCTCAACCTGCTCGTAAGAAGAGATATAATACTGCTAAGAGAAGAGGTAAGACTTTATCATTTTATAACCGTTACTCTGTTTTGATGTTGTGTCTTCTGTTTCAACTGTTCAAATACTTCCGTTGTCTGTACTGCCATCCTTTCACAAAATTCTACGGCAGCTCTTCAGTTCTGAGTACCAGAGCATAGAAGCATCGTACGTGCTTGTTCTACGGTGATTATTTCAGTCAAGAAACATACAGTGCCACCTACTCATGTACATGTTCTGTTCTCACTCCCTTATCATGTGCTGAGCCTCCTCAATTATCACTGTGTCCATATCTTATCAATCTTTCATCTCAACCTCTCAGTATCAACTTATCTCACTGTTTTAATTCTTAACACAAACGAGCTTCAGCTAACAACCTTCCTATTCCTAGCCGCCAAATTTGATTTCCCCACCGAAATCACCCGTCTCATCCTCCGATGTCTCATCTCCGAGCACCAAACCTTCGAAAGCGACTTCTGCACCGCCGTCTGCTTCGGCCTAACCTGCCGTACCCACTGGGCCATCTTCCGCTCAATCTACAGTGGCAAGATTCCTCTGCTCGTTCAATCCCCTAATACGTTTAATCAGAGAAAAGCCCACGTCCCCTACCGACTCGGAGATCTCCTGGTCAAGTGGATGCTCCCGACATACCGTCCTTTGCCCTGCACACTCTGGGATGGCAAATTGGTAATCTCTGACACCGCGTCCATCAGTGTATATGTCAGTTTTGCCGCATATCCCAATGTAGGAGGCGAGAAAGATCGAAGGCTCTTAGAAAGAATGGCCGAATATCGACGTAACTGTTTCATGGAATTCTACTGTATCTACCAGAATATCCGTCATGATCACTATAAAACTCCTCGCGGTCTCAACTGGTTTATTCCGAATCCATACCGGATGGGCGAGGAATGGTATCCTGCCACCATTCGATTCCTCAAACACACTATCTTTCGCTGGAAGTCTGATTGCCACATGGATCGCGGATATCATTGGCTTAATGACAAAGAGGAGTATACTCGCCACTACCAAGTCTGGTCGATTTACAAGACCTGGATGATAAGAGATTGGGTCGAGGCGCAACCGGAAGCAATGGCATACAAGCGATCGCGTGGCTTGGGTGAAGATAAGACGAAAGTCGGTATGAGAGACGGGTTTGAGATGTTGAAGTTGGTGGATGTGCAGACGAAGGAGCATAAGCTTAGGGTAAAGCAGGTTGTTGATGTGATGCTGAGGTTTGTTGAGGGTCGTCCATCTTACGATTTTTAATAAGGCATGGAGGGGGAATGGGGGAATTTATGTTACCAGTCCGCTCTGTCAGGGCTGTGATATTTATGCAGTATGACACTGCTTCGAATACTTTCACTTCTTTTACGAGCAATTATCGCCAAAGTGATAACTACTCTTCCATGGGTAACGTCAACTTTGGCATAATGCATCGATTTTTACCTGGCGGACTACGCAATCACTTGTTGGCAATGCTGGGGATAGTGGATACGGATATGACATGGATATGTCGTTATCTTCAGATTGCCAACAATAGCGTTTGGTTGTTTAGACCGTCTTATTTTAGTTTAGCTTATGAATAATGAATCTCCTCTCTACTCATCTCATCGAGTTTCTGATGCGCATCCATGGTTGTATGTGATAACATTTGAGACAGGTGAGTAATGTTTTCACCAATGCTGCACCAAGTGATGCCATCTCGCATCTTGTATAACTGTCGGATTGATATGCTTTAAAAGCTACACGAAATTGTGATATATTCTAACACACACTTTCTACATATAGAGACTACATACATAATTATATAGTATGCATGGAGAAGACTATATTTTCAACTTACTGAGTTCTAACACATACCATGAGCGAGGTACACACCGAGCTTGAAATCCGAAATCCTGATTCATCTCCAGCATAATCAGTCAAATAACATGACAATGCTATGATTTGTTTCTTGTTACCATGGTTCAACAGCACATGCCAACTTTTTCAAATCAAATGTCTAACTCACCTTCCAATCGAATTCCAGTCAAAAACCACATACCCAATTCTCATCTTATCCCATCCTACCATTCAAACCCTAACAATTCTTAATCTCACACTACAGTATCTCTCAGTCTAGGGTTGATCCTCCGTGCAATCTCGCAGCGCTGAGTATGTAATGTCGAGCAAGATACCATATCGATTGATCAACCCGATGAGTATTTCCACGCGGTATCTACATTTCTCACTCACTCAATCAAAAGCTACCTACCTACCTACTTTTAAATATAGAATCAATATTCTATTCTATTTCATTCTACTCGTTCGTATGAGTCCATCGATATCCTCCCACAAATACATCCTACATCCTACATCTAGCTCTCCTTAACATAGCCGAAGATATCTTATCATGTGATAAGATTAGCTACCAGATTGACAATATATGAATGTATCCATGAATCACCTCGACTCTAAATGTGAATTGGGAATTGTGTGAAATGAGATCTACCTCCGAGCCTTCTTTATACTATTTTTCGATACATACTCAATACTTACTATATCATAACCTCTTTAGCTCCCTCTTACCCCCCATATCGATATCTCTCATGACTATCTTTATCAATCTTCTCTCTTTCTTTCACCTCGATATCGAGAGTAACCTTTCCCAGGGTATACCAATAATACCCCTAGTAACAATCTCTATCCCATAGAACATAGGTAGATATAACTTCATCATTCATTTCCATTCATGAATAACAAATTCCACATTAAATTTCACATGTAGTATCTACCCACAAAGCTCTTTCTCGATACCCACCCTCCACGTAACCAAAAAACCGGCGGAAATTGAGTACTCTTTCAAAGGAATTTTTTAATAGATTATTAATTTATTGCAAATGAAATATTGAAATTGAAAAAAAGCAATCGAAAATTCGAGTTTTCTTCGTATTTATAGTAAGCATTTTCATTATTTAGTATTATATCAAAAAAAGGATTGTAGTTGTGAAAATCTTTCAGTTGATGGTCAATTCCCGCCTGTTATTTTGCTGATGTAGAAGTCAGTATCTTCACAATCAATTATTCTCCGATGACCTCATAGTCAAAAAGTTAATCTTCTCAACCAATCACAATCTTAGAGTATGAGATTCACGTGATCTGAAGAAAGAATTTGTTGCATGTCTGAAATTTGAGAGTTGACTCTACTACTGCGATTCTGAAAATAATATATGGGGTGTATGGTAGGTGGGTGGGGCTTAATCTCTGTTGCTGGTTCATGTTTGGATGATTATGATATGATGTTTGTATCCTGCGTGCTTCTATTGTTTCATGTATGCTTCAATGATACTATACCTCAAGTGCAAGCAAGTAAGTGAGTAAGTAAGTAATAAGAGTACAATCCAACTCGGATAAATCTACGTGAACCAGATTCACACCAATATTCCCTCCCAACACACCCTCCCAACACACCCTCCCAACACACCCTCCGAAAGCATACCCGAGGTTTGTAAAGGGGAGAGAAGGTAAAAAGATCACACGTTCACATGAGGCATATACGAAAGGAACAAGTATTTGGAAGTTGATCAGACACAACCAACACATCTACTTGTTGATAGGTAGTAGTTAGATTTTTTGCGTAAAATATCCAATGAAAGAAAGACCAGTGAAACATAGGCATTATGGATGAATTATGTAACTCGAATGGTTATTGATGGATAAATACAAAATGGTGATTGTACAGTGGTATTGATTGTAACTTCAGACTGCAATGCAAGCACCTGCTTCGATCTGATTAGCTTCTTGTATACTGTCTCGACTGTACAGTACTAGGGCACAGCTGTTCGTCGAACACCAAAATCGCACCAAAACTCATATAATTCATCAATATATTTTTATATAAGATTATAATTTATATACAATGAATTTTATATCAATCTTTTTAATTTTAATTATATTTTAATAAAAATAAGATTATTTATTTTTAGAATTTTTATTGATTATAAAATCCATATAAAAAGTGAGTATAAATTCGAAATATTGAAATTTATTAGTAAAATAAGCGAAAATCACGAACTTTTCCTTTGATATTAATTCAATTTTATAAATAATGATATTCCTATATTTTTAAATTATAATGAATATTAGAACTAAGCTTTTTAATATATAATAAAGATATTAAAGAAATTTCAATTTAGTATAATGATTTTTAGTATTTCTTTTTTATTATTATAAATAGGGCAAAATAACCATTTTTGGTGTGATTTTGGTGTTCAACGAACAGCTGTGCATGGTTACTGTACATCTGATGTTGAAATTGACTCGTGAAATGAGAAAGTTCCCTCGTATACTTCGTATCTGTTTGCAGGATCTCAGCTCAGCAGCCTCAGCTACCCAATTCCTGGGCTTCGCTTGAAACTAACATGCGATTCGGTTAGATCTGAGCCACGTGGTGCATGATATACAGAAGAGAGGATTTATGACGAATATTGACTGCATGTCGAAGCATTTAGCAATTGGTGAGGTTATTCCAGTATCACGATGGAGTAATGAGATAAGATGATCTTTCTTGGGTGTCTCTTGGAGGTCTCGGGGAATTTCTCAAGGTTCAGCTCTCAGCTCTCGAGGGAGAATTGGCAATCATTGTTACCATCCAATGCCATCCAATGGGTACCGGTAACTTTATTAATTGTGTGATCATGATCATCCAAAAGGAGATGCGGAGAGAGTCATTTGTGAATGACGGCCAAAACAATTAAGGAAGGAGGAAGGAGGAAGGATATGCAATAAAAGCAGCATTGGATTCAGGGTCTCATTCGCCGTGCGTGTTGAAGGGTTACATAAGGTGACATTGAAGATAGAGAGATAGAGAGATAGAAGCGAAAGAATTCGAAGTAAATAGGAGTTAAGAAGTCCATAGATAGATTACTACAACATCTCGAAAAGAAATCTGAAGGCGAACGTGATTAAAAATCAAGATGGAATTATAAATACTCTGGAATGAATGAGATTTGAATTACCATTCTTTCGCTGGCAAATTCTTTTCAAAATCTTGAGTAAAATTTACATAATTGTTAGACTTCTCTATGAAAAGATGATCAATTTTTAATTTCTATCGCGTGATATTGGAACCTGAGGCATTCATCAATCGCACGCCATTTTTAGATTCATTTGTCGCCTCTTGGAAGTGAAGGAGGGAAAGAGAAGTGAAGTCAGAGTATTGAAATGAGAGAAGATAGAAAATAATACAATACTATTCTCACCACTGTGTGAATACATATCCCATCACAATTTAGTCTTCCAACTTGTGTCAAAAGAAGTACCGGCAGATATTACTACTCTCATCCACGAGTCTTCATACCTTTCATCTGTACCCCGGGATTTTCTGATACAAATATTACAATATCCAATATCCAATATCCAACATCCAATATCCAATATCCAATATCCAACATTCAACATCCAAAAATCATACCTAGTAATCTACCTCCTACCTACCTGGGTAGTCTCACACTAAAAATCTTGGTCCCTGGTTAAAACAACACCAAAGCACGCAATATATCAAAAATTGACCTCAACTTCGCCCACCAACCCGGCTAGCTACTCAGCGACCCTCTATTAATTTGACTGGCGATTGCGCAAGCAATAGAAGAGAAGACAAGAGACAACTCAGCAAACAGAGAAAAAGAAAAGAAAAGGAAAATTATTATTGATGGTTTGACTTGAAGAAAAAAAACTATTCATGATCATCGAACCTTACTTCAACATATTGCGCGTTCGAAACATTCATTGCATTATCTTACTCGCCCTGGTCTTAACACCAATCCATTTCGCAATCCTACTGGACCTCTCCACCATTCCTTAACATTTCACCATAACATGGTTACTATGGCGTCAAGTCATGACGGATCTTCAGCATTGCGCCATAACGTCGAATTGGATCTGGAGCGGTCAAGAAGGAATACTTCAACAGGAGACATTCAGGAATTATGTTTAGCAACAAAAGAACAATCGAATCGCGAAAATCTTGATACGGATATAGTTGAGTCCATTGAACCTCTTTCAATGGAAGATAATTGCAGAGCCGATCACGATCACTCAGATCCTACCATCACTATCTCGTCGACAAGCAAGTTGGCAGGTCAAACGGTTGCGCCTTTCCTTGCGAAACACATCCCAGTACAATACGCTCCTTTTGGACCCCCACAAACCACATCAATCTCACGAAAGGATCCAAATACCAAATACTGTTATCGACATCGACCGGATTCGAAATGTCGAAGAACCGCAGATGAGCCTACAATGGAGAATCTACAAAGAGTGCGTCACAATCTACCCCTCGCCCCTCACATCTCACCCCTCTTACGGTCCTCGTACATCTACTAACATGATCATAGGAACTTGAGACCTTGTCGCAGTCAGATCAACAAGGTATCTCTCATGTTTGGACACTCTTCTCCGCTGCACCATCGAAACATCGAAACCTCATGCTTCAGGGCATCTTATCGCAATGCTGCTTTCCACAATTATCCTACCTCTCCTCTGCTGTCAAGAATCTCATTCGAATTGACTTCATTACCGCTTTACCTTCCGAAATCTCCTTCAAAATTCTCTGTTACCTCGATACAACTTCTTTATGCAAAGCTGCTCAAGTCAGTAGACAATGGCGAATAATGGCGGATGATGATGTGGTTTGGCACAAAATGTGTGAACAACATATTGATAGAAAATGTACAAAGTGTGGATGGGGTTTACCATTGTTGGAACGAAAACGATTGAGGGATTGGAAAAGACAACAGCAACTGAGAGCTACAGGATTAGGTCTTAATGGCCAATCACCTCAGATTACAGCCATGTCAGATACTTTGCGCAATACGGAAACAAGTGTTGTGACATTGAATGCTTCAGGGAAGAGAAGTGCCACCGAGTCGGAATCCTCAGAAGAAAGTTCAAAGCGACAGCGTACCAATCCGGAGGAATTATGTCTTGGAAGACCGAGATTTAGACCATGGAAAGACGTATACAAGGATCGATTCAAGGTTGGAACAAATTGGAAATATGGTCGATGCTCGTTGAAGATATTTCGAGGTCATTCGAATGGTGTTACATGTTTACAATTCGATGACAATATCCTCGCTACCGGATCTTATGATACGACCATCAAGATTTGGGATATTGAGACGGGAGAATGTTTACGAACTTTGCGTGGTCATACATCTGGAATTCGAACATTGCAATTTGATGATACCAAGTTGATCAGTGGAAGTCTTGATAGAAGTATTCGAGTATGGAATTGGCGTACTGGAGAATGTATGTCTTCTTATCCAGGTCATACTGATGGAGTTGTTGGTCTTCACTTTGAAGGAAATCTTCTTGCCTCAGGTTCTATTGATCGAACGGTCAAAGTCTGGAATTTTGAAGATAAATCTACATCCAGTTTACGAGGTCATAAGGACTGGGTTAATGCCGTCAAAGTCGATTCAGCTTCCAGAACACTATTCTCAGCTTCTGATGATTGTACCATTCGACTTTGGGATCTGGACACTCGACGTACAATCAAGACTTTCGAAGGTCATGTGGGTCCAGTTCAACAAGTCACTATTCTACCACCAGAGTACGAATTTGATGATGTGGATGTTGAAGAAGCAGATGATGGAACATCAAGTACAGCATCATCAACTGAACTCAACCGACCAATCGGAGAAAGTTGTTCTTCCTCCCAAGGATCCTCTCTCTTCGATTCTTGGCCAGCAGGTCGTCCTCGTCCTCCTCGCTATATCCTCACTGGTGCTTTGGACAATAATCTTCGTCTTTGGGATGTATCAACAGGTCGCTGTCTTAAAACACTCTTTGGCCATGTGGAAGGTGTTTGGGCACTTGCAGGTGATACATTGAGAGTTGTGAGTGGAGCTCAAGATATGATGACCAAAGTATGGGATGCGAGGACGGGAAAATGCGATAGGACATTTACGGGTCATAGAGGCCCAGTTACATGTATTGGATTGAGTGATAGTAGGATGTGCACAGGAAGTGAGGATTGTGAAGTTAGACTTTATAGTTTCAAAGGAGAGGTAGAGGGACAGGAAAATGGGAGTGAGGGTACGGGATTCATTGAGGAGGGAACGACACCTTGAGGGGAAGTGGAGAGAATTTTCGTTGCTTCTGGGTTTGATTTAAATTACTAGCCGGCTGGCTATTTATGGACGGATGGAAAGATACCTTTTTGCAATGTTCATCGTTGATGGGTCTCTTCCAAGATATTTATTGGCAAACATCAAATGGAATTTATGATGGGAGTTTGGAAATTGGGGGTTAATATAAATCAATGGGATATGGATTCTTCATTATGAATGAACATGCTTGGGAGTTTAAATAGGAAAGGCTTAGTCCTGGTACTGGAGTTTTGATTATTTGTTGGATGATGAACTGGGAGGTTCTTCGGACTATGAATGATGGATTGGTGGATGGATAGAATGAAGGAAGTAATTGAAGGGATGAATGGATATGATTGATCAAAGTCATGTTGGTGTGGTCATATAATTACTTGTGGAATGTGGATGGCAATGGGGGATGGGGATGGATTAGATAAAATTCATTTATGTAGGTAAGGAAGTTGTAATGAGTATAGTGTGGAATATTATCGAATGAAGTGAAATGAAATGAAATGAACTTAGCTGAAATGAATTGAACTGAGCTAGAATTATGTGAAATGAAAAAGAAGGAAAAGAAATGAAACGAATCCGGAGCGAATCCTTAGGATGTATAATGGAGAGTTGAAGAGTTGTGAATGAAAATTTAACTTGGATAGAAGGTATCTAGTAAATGTTGTTTGATTGAGGGGTGAGTGGGTGTGTGTCTGTATATGTTTTGAGTTGTACTGATTTTTTTTTGTTTTCCTTCGGATAGTGCTCGGATGGTGCTCGGGTAGTACTCGGTTATGAAGATGGTTTTGAAGATGGGTTTGAAGATGGTTAGAGCTATTATTGTAGGTATCTATATTTATGGAGAGATGAATATAGAAAGATGGATATAGAGAGATTAATATGAGGATGATTTTGAAGATGTTTATGAAGATGGATATTATATCTTGTATCTTTATTCCTTCTTTAGATATTTAGATATCTAGTTTATTGGGTGTTGAAGGAGTTGGGGAAGAGAGAAAGGGGGAGAGGGGGGGACTAGAGAAGTGTATGTCTGTTTGAAGGTTTGGAGGTTTGGTTTGGTATGATGGAACAGGATCGGATATAGATTGATATAGATTGATATAGATTGATATAGATTGATATGGTTTGATATAAAAAAGTATAAGAAAGGAAAAGGGAAGAGAGAGAGAGAGAGAGAGAGTAAAGGGGAGATAAGAAATAAGAAACTGTGGGTAAAGAAAACAGGAGAGAGAGAGGACGAAAAGAAGAAAAGTGAGAATTATATGAAGAGGGGAATCAAAAGATTGGAGGTGGTGATTTATAGAAGTAAGGGGAGAGTGAGAGAGGGAGGTGAAGGTAAGAGGGGCTATTTGATTGAAGGGAGAGAGGGGAAGATTGTAGATGGGGAGTTGTGTAGGTGTATAGATATATAGGGAGATAGGGGGTAGGATAGTGGAATATTGGAAATTAGAAATAATAAGAAAGAGTTAGTTGATAGATGAAAAGAGATTGGAGAATTGGAAAGTTGGGGAGAAAATGGGATTTGGGGTTGGATTGGAGATGGGTTGGGAGGTGAAAGGAAATGATTTCAATGTAAGTAGATTGTATAAATATGTATCTGGAATAAGTAATAAGGAGAGAATATGAGAGGATTGGGAATATGTGGGGTCGATGATTTTTTTCTGAGATAGAGATAGAGATAGAGATGGAGATAGAAATAGAAATGAAGATGGAAATCAAATAGGAAATGAGAATTGGATAAAGTGATTGATTGTTTGGATATAACGGGATGAAATCATTCTGAATTGAAAAGAAGAGGAGAAAAGAAGTCATGAGTTTTTTGATACAAGAAATTGAGGTGAGGAAGAGAAAGAGAAGTTGGAGTGTGGAGGGAGGGTATGGACTGCTGTAAGTAAGTTGTATGTGGAGCGGTGATAGTTCGAACTTCGAGGTGGGAGGGTGAGTGATTTTTAGTGATTATGTGTTTGGAGGGGGAGAATTTGATCGGACGAAAAGAGATGAAGAGAGGTCATTAAGGGGTGATGAGTAATGAGTGGGTAGTTCCAGAGAGGGGAAAGGGAAATTGAATGGAAATGGAACTATAAGAAGGGAAGTCTTGAAAATAGCTGCCTAGTTCAGCGAAGAGGAGAGGGTTTTGAGAATCTAGTTCTTGCAGAATGGGTAGGCTTGGAGGAATATGGGGTTGTGGATTTCTGGCGCATTTAGTATAGAGGTAATCTCTAATGGACTGCAGAGATAAGAATAGGAACTAGGGCTGGAAAATAAGAATATTGATGATCAACTAGCTTGAAGTGACAGGAAGACGGGATTACTGTGTCCTTATGTCATGGGGAAAGATTTGTAGTTTTTGGTTGAAATTTAAATGGCTATGGTGGGTGAGAAATATCATCATAATGAAAAACATACAGGAAAGAGTTAAGATAGTCTATCTCGTAAAAATATCCCTCAAAGCGCATTATAGATATAATCATTCTTGGAACCTCAATTTACTAAGGTTATGAAGTTCTAGAGGACTGAAATGGGTAGAGGAGAAGAAGATTACATGGCAAAGACTGGATTGGATAAGGGAGAAAAATGGCTGTTGGTATTATAATGGTGGTGACTACGATGTCTTTATAACGTTTTTAATAGATTGATTCGTATCATGCGATTCGTATCGTGCTCGTCTATTATAGGTTCAGAGTTTTGAGAGCGACATGCAGTAGACCTGTGGGCTAGCATCAGGTGTGCCATTCACTCACATTAAAACGCCCTATCTCTGATCAAGTCATGCAACTCACTAAGATACAAGTGAAAACTCAAGTCTTGTTAAAGTAGGTATTGAACAGAAATAGGTCGTGAAAATTTTAGAGGAAAACTTGATGTTAGCAGGTTAGTTAGTCAAAGGTAATACCTTTGTGAAGTTCGTTATGTTATGTCTTTGCAAAGACACTAAAATTTTAGGCCCATTGATATTTGGGGCTTTCAAGCAGCTGACTAAGTATTATATGGTCAATCTGAACTAGGTTGTCCAATTGTAAATATGAGATTTTCCACCCAAGACATTAGCCGAAAAATGTAAAAAAGCCTAGTAGTCACCACAGTCGCAATCACAATTTACTGTCCTCCTCCTTTATCTTCCACACATTTCAAAATCAACATAAAGATATCAAACTACAAATTTTCAAAGTAAACTCATCATAGATGATCAACAAAATATAATGGGTTCCTCCAGTCTTAAAGACTTTCTCGAAGATTCTCTTGCACTTGAAGCAGTTCTTAAAGAATCCTCCCTGGATCAAGAAGTAGCCGAAAGAATTGCTCTTTGGAAAAAAGGACGCCTTCCCATAAGATCTAAAATATCCCCTTCGCTATCAAAAGTCATGGATATCATGAAATATTTCACAGCTGAAGACACAATTGATAATATTAGAAAAAATAATCCCAAGAATTTCCAGAGTGGTAAGTCTTTCTTTCTTCCTGCTCTCTACGCATGTGCTCGCATGCTAACAGATTGATAGAGATAGAGATCCAGAAGCTTCCGACCGAAATGATCGACCAGATCTTTGAGATTTTTTGGAAAGATTTTCAGGAAATGCGCTCTTTCTATGTTGATAGTCGTGATGAGCACAGTGGATCAGATGCCTACTGCGGAGCAATTTGCCTGGGATTGACATGTCGTCATTACTGGGCCACCTTCTCCAGGAAATGGTGCCACGCTGGCACAAATATAATCATCCATACGCCGCCACCAACTCCAAAGATGGTTCTCGCTTTACTCTTAGAGACTTGGGTAGGACCGGAGTATCGAATTTCCAGCCGCGTTTCCTGGGTAACAGGGGGAGTTCCTATGTTTCTATCCCGAGAGTTATATGGCAGCAAGTAAAGCCTAGCTGAAACCCAGCTGAAGGAGAAATATGATGATCATGTCCGACTATTCACCTGCAGATCGACCCCTTCTACTGCTGGCTTACATTCTCGATCCATGACTTCATATTGGAGAGGAGTCTTGAGTCCGTTTGGAATGGGTGAGGCATGGTACATAGAGGCAGCAAGACAGTTTTGTACCGGCTTAGATTGTTGTCTTGTGACACCAGTGTTGGCTAATGAAATTATCGAGAGTCCTGATGCATCATGGAGAAATTTTCGGGATAGTCATCTTTATAACTGGGCTCATTCTCAGGAGCTCTCTTCCACATCAAAGTTTCAGGAGAACATCAAGGAGTGGCTTGGATCATATGAGAAGAGCTTTGAAGAGCGTCATGGCGATCGTCGTTTTAATGTGCACAAGGGCGTCTGGACTCCCGAGTTTTGGTATAGTTCCCCAAACTAAAACTCTGACAGAGAAAATTGGACGGTGATGGACAATCATGCTTTCTCGGTAATTACTCAATTCGGACTCTAGAATTTTTGATAGCATGCATGGGCCAAGGCTAGCACATTGTGATATGCTTTATGTAATATTAACTTTGCTTAAGATAGCATAGTCAATACATTATTAATGCAAAATAGCACTCATTCTGATGAACAAGATACTGATTTAATCAAACGATTCACATAATCCTGTATTTAAGGGAGGTATACTCCATACTTCTACTGTTATTCCGCCGTAGCTGGGCATATACACTCTGCTTCAAAAAAAAGCAAAACGCGTAAAATATTGTCATTGAATGTATTAAGTGAGGCAACCATAACAGTTTATGTGCTAAAAGTGCCGTGTAATTTGATTGGCAAAGCCATGACTCTCACAACCGTCGTTTAAACTTTTTGAAATACCCGCGAGCAGCTATATAAAGTCACTGACCACAACTCGCAACTCAACAACGAAATCCGCCCAATTCATCAAAGAGTCCGACAAAGATAAGATGAACGATCCAAATTCCGTTCAGACGCCAAATGTAACGGTTGATCTCTTCAATGATTCGAGAGTGTCAAATGCAGTGGATTTGACCGGCCTCAAGAGAAAATTCCGTGCTGAAGATTCAGATGATGCAGATGTTGAGGAAGATACCATTGAGCTACAGAAATTAAGAAGGAAGATTGTCCATTTGACAAATAATCCATCATCAGTTCCAAAAGGCGATCAGGAAAGCAATCTCGGCACTTTTCCTCATGGTGAAGCCTCATCTTGCGATTCTGCAGGCAATTTCTACGACAACTCCGCATTGATGCAAGTTGAGACTAGCAAAAGAGAGAGTACAGAAGAAAATCTGGGACAGATCGACTACGCTTCAAAGATAGATGATGCGAAGAGTGATACTTGGAGGAATAAAGATAGTGAGGATGAAAAAATAGTTACTCCGTCTATAATCCAGCGAAGTATGTCTGTCTTCTCAAAAAATCACCCACATTCTAATTGAAAATACAGAAACATTGAAGACCATGGCAGAGTCTACATCCTTCCTCCCGAATGAAGTCGTAGTCAAGATCTTCGAAGCCATCTTGCGATTGCCACGAGAGCCCGAATCACCATCAATTTCGAAACAAAACTCAAAATCAACTTCAAATTCGACAGAAGATGAGGAAGATAGTGACTTGGATATCTATACAAATGGCGAGATATCAGAGAACCTCGGAAGAAAGGAATTCGGAACAGATAACGATGAAATCATTGAGGCTATATGCTTTGCTCTTACATGTCCTAGATACTGGATCGTCTTCCGCGATGTCTGGTGTTATTCAAATACCAACAAGATCATCAAGGAATTCGGGCTATCGATGCCACAGGAGCTTGTTCTGGCACCTCTTCTAGAAACATGGATGGGGGAAAAGTACCGTCGCTCAAACCTCCTCACGATAAATCCAGAATGGTCTACAGAGATAGGCAAGGATGGATCTCAAGGATACATCAACATGTTTCTTTCCAGAAGTGTCTATGGCCAGGGAGATAATGAACGTGATCTGCAAAAGGAACAGTCTTTATGGGACAGGTACAAGGCTAGGTCTCAAATACTAGATTGCAGTGAAGGCTATAACTTAGAGGATTTTATAATAAGTGGAAAGAAGCTGCAGGATTATCCTAAAATCCCGCTGCCGAGTCCTTTCAGAATGGGCAGCAGCTGGTATTTAACAGCAGCCAAACAGTATCGGGATATGTTCATAAGTTGGCAATTCAGATATTCCGATTATGATAATATGGCGGCTATTGAGGACGCCGATGATACTTTCGATGATGCCGACTATGCTCAGAGCATTGGTCCCCACAGCTGTGCAATGCAACGTTCTTGGGAATCCTTTTGGAAATCCGCAATCTTCGAATGGGTCGAAAGGATTCAGTCTTCAGATTATTCTAGGGATCGCCCCTTGACTCAAGTCCAAGATGAGTCACTTCAAATTGCAACGGATATACTCGAGCTTTATCGGGATGCTACACAATTCGATATGATAACTAACGTTTACGAATCTACGTACGATGGTGGGTTGGAAGAAATTTTTGGGCCTTTCCTAATAGATAAATGGGAAACGTACGCATATGACGTTCTGTGCTTTACAACCTATTATGGGCATAATTTGTGGGAGCCGGAACTTCCTCTCCACTAGTAGTCAAGTTAGCAATACAGGTACAACTAATAATATATCCAAAATTCAATCTCACATCTCCGTGATGTACGTGAAACTGTTATATATGTATGATATAGAAGATCATTACGTGATCGAGAACTCTTCACACATGTGACCATCGGGATTAATTTATTTTGGAATTTTTTTCGGTGCATATTCAAAAAAGCATGTTGTCTATAAGCCACCATCAAAATGCAGAAATATTTTTGACTGGACATTAAAAATTATATTCCTTCATCTGGTTGATAGCGATTCCTTAGTAGATGGTCTAGTCAACACAGGCGCTCTTGCATATGAGTATATCTAATAAAATTGTATTGGAGGTATTTGTCGTCACGTCCATGGAGAAATGTAGCGAAATTCACAGCACAGAACCAGTTAACAAAAAGGTGCTCCAAGCAGAAAGATAAAACATACATTGTCTTTTCAAAATGTTCTATAAATCGATGGTTTACATCATCATGTCTCCCAGAACCTAGACTGAACAACAACGATGAAACTAGAGACTTCGACTTCAAATAGACTTGGTACAAGTACAAGTACTCCTCGATTTATAAATGGCTTCGTCAATTAACACATCATTCTAGTACTAGTAGCCAATTTCTGAGCAGATTCAAGGTTTCATAGATGATCTAGAAGTAGTTGAGTCGTTTCTTGAAGAGGGTCCGGATTTTATTATCTCGTTCAAATGAATTGGGGATTCCAAGGCATAATTCGGGTTATTATCGAGTCAGTGGCACAAAATTCGTGTAAAACATGTTACGAGGCTATGGCAGCAGCGACAACTAGAATGTCACCTCCTCTCTGCTTAGGATTCTTTCATTCAATCCGAACAGTTCTTCTAAGCACGCCTCTGACTGTTCATGCCTTGATAATTAACCAGTAAATTTGTTGCGGTGACCGCATGTATCATTTAAAATTTAGCAGCAAATTATGGAGATATTATGTTGAGAGGGATCGAAAATTATAGAGGTAGATAGTTTCTATAATCCTCATTATGTGTTTCCCGTCTTCTACTTTTGCATGTGACTAATACATCGTGTCAGGAATACCTGGGTCTTTTGTCTAATTTTAAAACCATTCTCCTCCACAGAACTCTAACGGTCTAATTCTTTCACATGTAAAAAGATGTTACCTCCACTATTGTCCACCTGTGAGCCTCTCTAATTCAGGCTATCATCTCGTACATTGCCCCGCACCCCGCGGGTACACAGTGATCCAATCAAGGCTTGACTTAAATTTGCTTGTTTATATGATATCAGTGATCAAAATCTAAATGACTTGAAACATCCTATCACTTACGGAACCGTTTCTGAGAGAATTCAAACATAGTTTTGTTCTTTGGGCAGTCTGAACTGGGACAAATGTCTCCTCGCTTAATCGTGGCGCTACGGCTCGGACCCATTTTTGATTGGTCCGGATGCATTGAAAATTCACTAGCCGATTGAGGAGCAGATTTAAAAGTAGGCCAGGCGTGTAATTAACAAATCTAGGCAGGGTAGGTGGATCGCCGTATGATAAAATAGACGTATATTCTCGCAACATTTCAAGTTCATGCATTTTTGAAACCTAAGTCTTCAGACTCTTTATAACAACATTGCAAATTTCGAAACTTTGAACAACAGCAGCTTTTTCAGGTCAAGAGGCAAGCAGCAGAGATCTGTGTTCAATTTTCCACTTTATTTACACAGTTTAAAGAACTACGAAGAGAATTTGTCTCGGACATAATCATAATCTGAAAAAAAAAATCAATAAATGAATCGATACAGGCAAGCTGCATTACAAGAATCCACTTCCAAGACTCTCCTCCCTTCACCTTTTAATCGGTTTCAAACATCCGCTTACTCTACAAGCGCCCCATATCGAAACCCTTTCAGAGCTGGAGAGTGCAACAGAAATCAGTCCTTTGATAGAGCAGAAGGCCTAGATGACTGGGTTCATGTTATGCCAGAGTTTATCAACGACAACGATGCTGAATTCAAATGCCATACATCCAAGCTAGGATCTCCATTCCAATTTGTTGAGAAGAGCTCAGTCAGATTGAAGCGTAGCAGAAGACAGCGTAAAGGTACGAGATTGATACAAAACACTCGACCTGGTCGACGTTTGAAGTCGACGGAAGAGCTCAGAGGATCAAAGTTGTGAGTAGGTGGACGAGGCTCCATTCGAGATGAGAAATGGCGCTAGGATGAATTCTAGGACGAATGTGCTCAGGGTTAGCTGAGATAACTCAAAGTGAGATTAGCAGAAGTAGTTGCGCAGGATGAATCGGTCGATGTTCCTCGAGTATTTGAGAAATGATTATCAATTTTACATGAAGAAGAAGACGTCGTTCCAGTTAATATGAAAATAAAAATAAATGTCTAATTTCTACTGAGCTGAACGCTCCAGGTACCAATTTTACCACCTCCAGATGAATATAGGCTACAGGTCTTTGCAAACATCTTCACGAATAATTGACGTGATGTGAATTTTAAGAGATGTGTGTGATGAGATCTTTCAAGATATTTGTGGAACAAGTTTGGCTCATCGTATCATTCAACGCGATTATTCCCTTTTGCAAGATTACGAATTCTATCGGCAGGTCAAACCGTTCATTTGTGGATAGTGTCAACTTTCTTTGCGCTCAAAACGCGCAAAGGCCTGGTGCGTGTAATAGTACGTCTATATTGGTCTGAACTTTATGAACTTTATGAACTGCTAAAAGAAGAAGCAGGAGTATCAACGAAAAGCTGTGAACATGCGTTCAAGACAATGATATCTCGGCTTCTAAACGAAAGGTGCGGCGTACCTACTTGAGCTTTGTAAGATTCTACACATTACGGCTGAGCCGTAATAGCATATATCTCAAATGGAAGAACAGCAGTAGAACACCTATTCTTAAATATCCAAGCCCAACTTATGCTAATATGGCAAGCATTACAAAGCCGAAATCAGTGATGCTGATTGATAAGCCGTGCTAGGGCGGTATGTGATGGAGGGAGAATTTATATAGGCTCAAGGCGCCCCAAGATAAAAGGTCATCTTCGTCACATACTCGTAAACATCCAGATCTGAAAAAGTTCGAAGTTTTTTCAGTCTCATTTTCAATCAATCATTATCACGTAAAACAATACGATCAGAGTATTAAATTGAATTAGCGATCCCGTTTATATTCTCATCAAATTTACCCCGACCCAGCAAGATATTTATTTCTCCCCTCAATATGCCAAAACGAGTTAGAAAAAAGATACTTCCGCGACCATTGCAAAAACTTAACCAGTTCGCAAGTCGCCTTTCCCATTCTCTATACCTGCTCCATTTTGAGGCAAATCTGACTTCTTCTCGGAATCGCTCTCTTGAAAAAAGAAAAGGTCTACTCGCCAAAGCCAAGGAGGCTCACGGACGCAAGACCAAAAGAAGACTAGCTTTTAGAAGAAAACTCGAAAGAAGAGTTGTGCTCTGCCGAATTCTTCGAGAAAATAACAGAAGTTTACCACCGACAGTAAATCAAACAAGTAAGCCTCGAAGGGAAGGTCCTGTGATCATAAACTTAGTGTCAGAGAGTGAGGATACAGACATTGAGGAATCACAGAGCGAGAAATATGGACGTAAGAATAAAAATAGGGTTAAAGAGAACGCCAGGTCAATCTTAATAGGCGCAAAAAATACCAGGAAATTTCCAAACGTTGTAGGAAATCGGAGTCAGGCACATTCGCATCAGGATAGTGGCATGACTGCAGATGGTGAAGAAAAAGAAAAAGATCGCTCCGTTCCAATTAGAAAATGTACAGCAAACCCCAAGAGTCTGCCGCTCAATAAAGACGTTCCTGAAGACAACAAGGGCAGTACCACTGATTTTAGGGACGAAAGGTATGAATACAATGAAGAGGATAACGAGAGCGAGGAGGAAAAGGGTAATTGTTTTCCGCTTTCGAAATACACTGGAAATTCACTGAACCTTCCGATCGCTAAGGGCACGGTCTCTGGACCCAAACATGGCAGAGACCTTGCGTTAGCACTTCATCAGCCAGAAGAACGCACTATTTCAACTTCAAAGAATTCAAAACAAACACCTCATCTCACGAACGATCATAGCAATGTGACTCAAAGAGATCAAAGATACATTCGTAGAAAAAAGCTTATGCCGAAGATTCCAAAAGAAAAAGGGAACGTTATCTCATCGTCAATACCAGCACTCAAGATAAAAAGCTTCTCACGCGATAAAGACACCATGACTCTGGGAGTCAAGCGCGGAAAAAAGGGCATGCCGAGGATACCGGAAGATGAGGAAGACAGTGGATCCGAAGAAGGAGAGTCCGCGATTATTACTGCACAGTCACATTCAACTCCCTCGGAAAACACGTCACCAGCACATGCCAGCATGGCTCCAGAGCACAAGCGGAAATTAAACGCCATGCCAAGTACTGCACAAGAACAGGAGAGTAAGGGACAACCAAATTATTTCTCCCATCTATCTTCTCCTTTACTAGATGGATCAAGGTTTAAGCGCCAAAAGACAGCGCCGGTCGATTCGTGGGTCGAAGTGAATAAAGATGTCGACGGAGTACTCCGGGTTGAGTCCATCAGTTGGCTCGTCCCAGAGAGCGTTACAGATCATGTTTTGCCCAGAGAAATTATCAGAACCAAATCACCAAAGAGTTTCGCCGATCTTCCGGGCTTGGTAATTCGTCAAATCCTCGATACCGTTTGTGAACAGGAAGATGGAAAACTTATTTCTTCAATATGCTTTGGACTCACCTGTAAACTTCACTGGGCCTTTTTCAAGGCCCGATGGTGTCCTCCGGGCAGTGATATGATCTACGAGGGATATATGCCAAAAGAGGACCAAGCACTTCTAGCACCTTTCCTTCAGAATTGGGTCCCAGAAAGATATCGAATGATGGCGGGGGAGGGTGGTAAAGGTGGTCCAAGCTTAGTCCCAATGTTTCTTTCAAAGAATCAATACGAGGAAGGGTATACGAGAGAAGAGGAAAGATTGGAGAAAAGATACGTCGCCTGTCTCTCCATCATCGATGCCACGAATCTCGATGGTATGCAGCTAAAGTCTAGCCGCGGCTTACATGCAATTATAGATAACACGATTGATTTGCCAAGCCCGTATGGAATGGGTCATTCTTGGTACGATGCTAGTGCCTCTGAGTACTTATTTCTGGTTGAGAAATGGGAATATTCGACACTAAATGGTGACGGTCCTGGATTCAAAGCCATTTGTGAGTCGTGGTATACTTTTCAAGATACTTGTCTGTGGGACTGGGTCAATGGGAAAAACTTCAATCAGTTTCGTGAAGATTGGATGGATGACAAGGGAATGAAAGGAAGGCAGAAGGTCAAACAGACTTTACTGAAGTTTGACAAGAAGGTGAAAGATTTTGAGGCAAGTAATCGTGATTCGGAAGATACGACTATCGGTAGTGCCGTTGATCAAACGGCGATGGAGGATATTATCTAGGTGTTATAAGTTCATGATGGAAGGCATTAGACAACTCAGTTCGAGGTATGAATAAGCACTAGATGAAGTTTCAATATTATGCTATTTTTCTGGAACTTTAGCAATACCGCTGAGATATTTTCAAAACATTGTTGAATTTTGCCGCCAGCCGATACCTTCATAATAATTCTCCAACTATCATTATCAAACAAAATCCATGGTGTGTGCCATATTAATATTACCAGCCCGAATTTCAATTAGCTAACATTATTCGTCTTCCTCCTCCCATAGCTTATCTCCATCCAGGAATTGCTCTTCCCATGCTTCTAGCTTTTGTTTCGCAGCGAAAAGCTCATAGTGGTCACCATCGTTGGGCGACTCGTCCTCCGTGTAGTCCCCTACCCAGTCTTTAAAAGGGCTGGAGAAGTAATTAGTCCAGAAGCTATCTAAAGCTTCGTCCCAACGAACTCCCGATCCTCGCCTCCAGAGCTTTGCTATCTGCATGATTTCATAGAGTGCCTTTTCGTTCCACTCGACACCTTCGCCAAATGGTGAGACAAGCGTTCTGTAAAGAGGGTATCCTCGACCCCCTGGTTGTGGAATCTGTAGGCTGATACGGCTGTAGTATCTGCCAGTCATAGCAATCTCTTCGTCGCTACCTCTTTTGCCGTAAACCTCTCGTGATAGATACATCACGTTGCATTCATTCCGAACTGCGAATGACAAGGTTCTCTTGGAGGCAATTCGGTAGTTCAAGCCCATCCACTTGTTTAATCGTGGTGCTAGCTTCATCTTAGTCAATGCTGAGAGCTCTGAATAATTGCGATGGTGCTGTCGCTCTTTGTAGCACCAAAACGCTTTCCTCGCAAGTCCTAGGCAAATCAATGTCGCGATGTCACCCTTTTTGTAAAGCAAATCGAGAACGCGGAGAAATACTTCGTGCGGAATCACCAAGTCTGTGCCGTCATCTCTTATGAGAAAAGCTTAGTCGGGAATTAGCTTCAGTTTGCTTCAAGCGCAAACGCCATGATCTTGGTGACTTACCTTGTTCTAGATCTCTGTGTTTTGCCTTTACTTTCAAGACTCCTCCAACAACAACTCCATCCTCTCCAGCCTCTCCTTCCAGGACAGGGATGGTGCGCCTTCGCTTCTGTTGTCTGGCTGAGGCTACCTGTTGGTCGAAAGCCCTCTTATTGATAGGTTTGGTGGCGGATCTTAGCACCCGCCCCGAGGTAAGCGCTTGGCCTATCATATCATCAGATGGTGCCGAGCTCACTGGTAGCTCTACGTCTTGCAGAGGGTGCGAAATTGAAGTATTGTTGCTCGTCATTGTCAAGTTCTGGTGATTGGAAATCTAGTATGACTTAAGTGAACAGAATGCGAATAGTAGTCAAGAGAAGTTTTGAGAAGTCTTAAGAAGCTTTATGTGTGTCGATCAAATAGTTGGAAGACTTATATGTCCAAGAAAGCAATCGTTCAATACACTAGCTCAACCTAATTTACCAGCTGCTGTAAAAGGTTTATAGTCACAAGCGAATCCGAGGGCCGAGGGCCAAAATGTGATTTCTGATGGTTATGATATAATTAAAGAGTGGAACAAAGACTCTTCAATGGTGATTAAAGGAAAGAGAATAGTTCCTTGGATTTTTCTACTAAAAAATGGTGAAAGTACACAAAGTCGTATCATGTGTACATAATAGATTAGATATTGAATGATTTCTGTATATATTCTAGAAAGTAACATATTTTCAAGCCTAGGATCGTAATTCTTTGTTGAGTGTGTCCCTGAATATGAAACTATAGAGAGCATATATTATCAGTGATCCAGTAGTAATGTGATACAAGCATCCAAAGGCTTTGCAAAATGAAGAAAGATATTAGTGTATGACATCGCAATAAATTACTGGAGTGACAGAATAATGACCACTTATATAAGCGTCAGGTCTAGGAGGACTACCCATCAATACTTTCTCCATATAATGGAAGCAAGCAAAGTCTAGTTTTACTCTATTTGACTTCTCAAAACTATGCAATCACTTGCTGTTGTGGCACCTCAGTCTTGTTAGAAACCTCATCATTGATTGACACGAAGTAAGCCGCTGGTGGCGAAATATAAAGATAGACCCGATTCTGAGACAGACAATCATCAAAGTAGCAAGTAAGAAACACACCCCTTTCTTTCTGAAAACGAATAGCAGATTTAACAGATACGCATGAGGTCGGCCATTTTGGAGAGGACACAAAATCAGTTTGACAGTAAGGGCAAATAGGAGAGTCATAAGATGGTTATCTTTTTTGTAGTTTGTCTTTGATTGTTGTTCAATGAGAAACAATTGTCGGGGGAGAATTGATGCTATGAAAAACTAAACACAAGGTCCTACCACATACAGCATCCATAATCATCTCCAAGTTTCCCCTTCTACAATATAAAACCACAAGGATTCTTCCTCAGATGGCAAATATCTTATATTACCCTTGAATGAAAAGTATTTAGATTTGCACGATGTTTTTCCTTTGCTTTACTTTTGCTATTTCTGCTGGAAGGCTACACTGTGGATTGTATGTAGACTCTACTCTTCTCAACTCTTTTTTGACTTTCAATACCTCAGGTGTGAGACTCTCTTTGTTATTCCTGCTCATTATCCATGCATAAACATCGGTTCTCTGGAAACAGGACCAAGCCCTCTGTTTTACCACTCTTTCCCATCCCTTTCAGCAGACAACGAACTTGTTGAAATAACTGACAGCTGTAGGCTCGTACCATTTCTGACCCATACCGAAATGTTTGGGCGGCCTAACCTCTCGTGGAAGCTTAGAAGACCATTTAGTACAAGGGAAATACGATGCCGACCTGGATCTATACGATGCACCAAATACCAAGTCAAATTGGTTCATATGTCTCTTTCCACGTTGGTAACAGTGAGCTCTGTGTAGAATTATCTTTCAGTACGTATGTCGCCTAACTAATCTTACCTCCTCATCATTCCAATCAATACCATCTCCGTAGACTTCACGAGATAAGGATAGCGTTTTGCTATGAGTGTGGCACGGAACGTCAAAAACCAGAACTCTACCATGCCCGAGGTTTGCAATCCGCGCCACTCGATATTTAGGCAGCACCCAATATTGAAGTTGAGATATTAGGTCTTTTTCTAATGCACGACGCCGAGTTTCGGTATATTTGCTGATTACTCGAAGGTTAAACCATATAGGCCAGGTCCAAGGAGTCTTATTGGCGCGGTGCAAAAGGGCCCAGTTGTCAGAATTCTTAAGGCCTAGACAAGGTGCAGCTACAACATTCAGCACAATACTTTCCTCTAATTCTGGAAAACCACCGCTCGGTATGTCTTTCAAAAGGATGTCAAAAACCTGCAGAAGAGTTCCTTTGGGAAAATAGGTTCCTTAATTATGTAATTCGAAGTGGAGACATCGGTCTCTGAGGTGGGTTGAGATTAGTGACCGTATTACAGGCGCCTCAGCTAGGATAGGGTACACAAGTCACTTTGACTTACCTAGATTGTTTATGAAGTCTTTGGGATCGCAGATTTGGGAATGATTCCCATCGCCCTTGAGAGTGCTGACATTATGATCAAGTGTCTCCTGAACAAAAGAAAGGGACTGCTCTGACTTCAAGCTGTTTTCGAAAGCTTGTGGGCTTCATCAAGCTCTTGGTGCGTTTTGGCACGTCTCTTCGCTGTGTTCATATAAACCATCTTTCATGAGATTAGACTATGAAAACCGTGAAAAGGAGCGGTATTTCTCAGGGAGGCGAGTTGCTTGCACATCTTTACCTACTTGAAGATTCAATGGGCGAGTTAAAGATGATTCTCAAATATTGGAGAACATTAGACAAACGAACTGTATACCTTTCGGATTGGCCTAGGTATCGCGGCTATAAAAAAAAAAGAGGCCCGGAACCAAGCTAATATTATGTCCAACCAATGTCTTGAATCAATAAAAGGATTGTTTCGTAGTCTTCCTTAAGAATTTTGACATTGAAATTGAAGTTGACATTGAAGTTGACATTCACACAATAAATATTCAAGTCCTGATGTTAAAGAGTAGGTGCTGGGTGCTGTAGTAGTCATTGTTTTCAATAAGCTGGTAAACTAGGTAAATCTTTGTATCATTCCTCTCTCCTTGTATATATTCCCGAGTCTATATAATAAGTAGTCTGCTACTTAAACAGCCGACTGTTAGTGAATAAAGTTTTTCCAATAAGACCGGAAATTTGTGGCTGTATTTCCCGAGCTCCAAATCTGTTAGCCAAGGTTTACTTTCTCCTGCACAAATTTTAATGTCTCAACACCACCAAACTTTTGAGAGCTTTTCGAACCAATTTACAAAAGACTTCCAAACAAGCTTCATATTCTAACAGAATCTATTCCCCAAACAAAAATGGGAAACGAAGTATCAGCACAAAGGGTTAACTTTAGTTCATGTCCACCATATCCACCATACACGCAAGTTCAACAAGAAGCCTCACTAAATACAGACGCTCCCTCCACCAAAAAACGCAAGCGTGAGGATTCTGAAGAAGATTACTCAAGAGAAAATGTCAGGAAACGCAGGAAATTGCTGGTAATGGATTATGGTAGCCATAGCATTCTCACTTCTGAGTCTTTGATTGTCGTCCTGGTATTTGGTATGTTTCTTTACCTGGTTTCAATTTCTAATTAGGCATTAACAAGATTTAAGATTCCTTACCATCATTTCGAAGCATCTGCCAGAACAGGAAATCTGAGGGAATAGAGAAGTGCGGCGTTTCTAGTAGAAAATCAGAGACTTCCGATGCAGTTCTGAATAGGTTGGTCATTGATATGAACCAGCAGAAACAGGAGAAACAGAGAGAAAAACGTTTGAGGAGACAATGGACAAAGTCAATGGACAGAAACCTGGACGGGATCCAATTGGAACCCAATTCTTTTGTGGTCTACACGGTATGATACTTACTGAATTAATCTTCTACCTGAGTTGATGTACTAATACCTTGTCAGCTACGACCCCTTCTCTACCTTCAAGAAAGTCAGAGCTTACAGCTGCTGGTATGAATCCAAAGTCCAAGATCAAGGAGAGTCCCGAAAGTACAGTGAAGTTCGGATCAAAAGCTTCCCCAGATATGAATGGATCAACAAGCTCTGCTGCCAAGAACAGGGATCAATTGTTTGTGAAGTTGAAGTTGCCAAAAGAAGTAAGTGATTATCCTGCTTCTTGTCATTGCGTTCTCTGTTTCGTGTCATCATAACTAATGAATGTCTAATTTGTTCTTCTTTTAGACACAGTAGCTTATACCCCTCCATGGATTCAGATGTCGGACTAAACAAGAGATAATGGTGAACAAGAGAATTGTAGCAGCAAGACACAAGTGGAGTAGTTAACAGAATTTAATGTTGTTAAAATACAATTTTACCTTTTCTATGGCTATAGCCAATCTGATGAATGTAAATTATTCTAAGAATTCCACAACTATTGACATGAACCATTGAGCTTGACTTTGAGAAACCAAAATTCCGCTGCCCATCAGCCTTGAAAATGATCTACTCCAAATGGTATGAGCTTAGCTGAAGCATGTATTTAAGGATTATGTAGGTAGTGACACAAAGCAAGTCAATTTTTTTTATACATTAATTGGAATTGATTAACTGTAGTTTCATTCTTCTGAATTGCGCTTATCCGCTGTAAACTTTTCTTGAATACCTTAGTAGAACTTACATGTTTATGGCAAATCTTTTGCCATTAATTTTTGCCTTGGCATATGTCCCAATATCCACCATCTGCCTAGGTACTTCTTCAGTTCTATGATGCAGCTCGGCTGGCTTTTAATTTTAGCCGAATCAGACACTATTCTTGTTCCTCTCCCAGAATGTTCATCTTGGACAACGCAATAACTACACTACCGATCAATTCAACAGATTTCGTCATCGGTTGGTTTCATTGGGAATTCATGCAAGTCTCCATGAAATATCAATGCGATAAATGCGCGGTTTTCTCTGAATGAAACTCGCAACCAGCCTTTCAAGTTATTTTTCTTCCCAGCCTACAAATCAATAAATCAATATCGCGATCACTTATTTTTCGTCTTCCGATACGTGAAATAGAACGCGCTAACCACCGGCATTGACTATGGCGCAACGTTTCATAAAGAAAGACATCCATGCTCCAATGATCGACTATCCCAACACAGACAAAGAATCAATCACGGCAATGGCAGCAGCTACGCCCCACAACAAACAGCTTCTACTACCTGAGATTGTTCTCAGGCTCATCGAAGTTATGGTAGAAGCTGACGACGAGAAATTGAATCGACCTACAATAATCTGCCTTGGTCTTACTGCGCGTTTATACTGGGACTTCCTAAAAACACAATATCCCATGCAACAGAGGTCAGCTACTTCGTCATGTTTCCCAAATTCCTTGGAACAACCTTTTCTTGATAGATACGGCATGAGACGACTCGCGCTGGCGCTGAAGACATGGATTGGCCCTGGCTATCGCCAGGTCTCGGAACTCTTTCTCAACGAGACGGTTGGCTGCCAGATCATGTTTCTGCGCCGTGAGGTATACGGAGATTTATCTGACGACGGTTCTATCCACCCTCGTGAAAAGGAACTCGCAGCGAGACTTCGACACTGGAAAGAGTTCCCATTTAAAATTTGGCCATCAAATATACCTTTCCATTCTCCAATAGTCAAGACGTTGTCAAGTCCATACGGAATGGGTATGCAATGGTATCCTACAGCCGCCCGGGAACTGCTTAATATAATAGTCAGCTGTAAGATATTTCGACAACCCAATGTTTATATTCCTGGCCATCATCCGAGAATTATTTACCATGAGTTCTATGTTTCGTATCTTCATAGCATATTGTGGAATTGGGTACATAAGAGGAACAGGAGAGACTCAAAAGAGTTGAAGAAGCTTAAGAGGCAAGTGAGAGATTCAGATGGCATGTTCGGAATGCTATGACACCAGAAGCCACTGCGTGCAATGAGGGATACTGGCTATGATACGAAAATTGAGATCAAAGATACCAATACTACATGCTGTGCAGTGCCAAACACCTTTCTCAAAGGACCAGAAGATTCTTTGTTATTTTGTCTGGTTTTATGGCTCAATTCTTAGATCGTGATCAATGGGCTGGCTAGTTACATTCAATTCTTGAAGTGTTTCTTCTTCCTCCTTCAATAATCTGCAAGCCATCAGGATGAAATCAGGGGATATATTAGGGTTCTTCTAATTTATCAATCATGTTACATATCAAAAGCTCCTGCAGGACAGGCTAGCAAAGGAATCAACTGTACTTCTTACTTCTCCACAACACATTGATGATAATGTTCAGAAACATACACTTTCAACTTCATAACCATGTGCTACATTAATAGTAAGGTGAGGTAAACAGGCTAGGAATAATGAAGAAGTAAAATCACACGCAAGCTCTTGTACCAGACCAGTATAAAGTCCTTTTACTGCCAAGAATGTGAGCAGGCGCCTGCAGTTCTATATCAAAATGTTATAACTGGTCATACTCAAGGCATTGTACAGCATCGGAGTATCAGGAATAGTTCGGGATATTGTATTAATTTGAATTATAACCTGTAAAGCTGCTAATTATACATAAGCTGAGTGACCCAATGACACGCTACACCCAAAATGCCTGCATTGGACACATGGGAGAACAACAAGTCCGCCTCGCCTTTCTGCAAACTCCAGATCTCTAATCCAACGGACCCCAAGACTCCTCGATATCTCTCTCAAAGGCTTTCAAGACTTCTTTCATTGAAGTAGCTTTCGGGAAACAGATAGCCTTGGTAACCCAGCCCTCGCCATCATGATGTATCATCCATTTGAGAATAGTGTGATCTGGTATCATTTGCATAACCTCCTCCTTGCTTTTGCCCTCTTGTATATAATGACCCCTATGTAAATTATCGCAACCATTGTAAGTCCAGTTCGGCTTCCTCGAATATGGCCGATTGTATTGACCGGTTAAATTACATAAACGTCTTCTCCACGAAGGCTTGCCTCCAAACTCCTCTCCTTCGTAATGAGCCCATACTCGTAGACTACTGTGCAAGTATTCCTGCCAAAAGTGTTGACGAGCAGGATACTCTGGTGATTCTCGATTCTCGAACCAGGAACTGATTGGTTTTCCGCTGCCTTTGTCCCAATTCTGGATAATGCAAAGCAACAAGGACTTAGCCGTCTCTTCATACCAATCTGTTCCCTTTCTAGTTGGATCTGGAATGCGGAGACCGTTGTAGCATGGAAGCCTATGGAGCGTACTGTTCAGCGGAGCTGTGAAACTATTGTAGTCTTCGAACCTCTGGCACAGAGCTCGTTCCTTTGCATCTGTTTCGCCGTAGACTTTGCGTGAGAGAAATATGGTATTGTTGTGGAATAAGTCTGTCGAGCAGATTGTATCCATGGTCTGTAAGCGCATGATTCGGTATTGATCTCCCATCCAGCTCTTAAGAAGCGGAGCTAGCTCTCTTGTTTCCTTTCTTGTAAGACGAATTCCAAATCGATGGTAGAATTTCGCGACATAATGATAGTAGATACGGGCGGAAAGAGAAATACACCAGATTGTCGGTATATCATGTTTCTTGAAGAGGAGATCGAGGATCTTGTAAACAATCTCAGGTGGAATGATTCGCTTTTGGTCTGCAAGAAGATTATATATTGTTAGTCACTTGAAAGTAGAAGGATAGAGATTGAAGTCTGTCCTACCGTATTGAGATGAAGGAGCCAAATCCATATCAGCAGTGGCTACAAGATTCTTGCCAACGTCTACTGTCATGCTTGTCTTGTTGTAGTAGTTCATATCTCCAACCTTTTCGGCGGCTACCGCATCTTGATCAGATGTCGCGGTGACCGTCTGATCACAAATCTTCATTGTGAACTGATTCATTTCTGTATGTGTTTGGCTGGATGGAACGGTGGAGAGTTCTTAATCATCTGTCGAGATTTTCGGAGGACCTGAGTAGAGTTGTAGGAGAAATCTGGTTGCTGGGACACAAATATGTGCAAAACATCCCCTCGGTTATATGGTTCAACCAAGACCAGTGGATATTCACTCGTGTATTATAATTATGTACCTAGGTAGATAGCAGACTTCAAAATAACGGAGTAAGTTTTAAACATGAAATAATTGCATTTTTGAAGATTATACTAAAACACTGATGAGATTCTGCTAGACTTCTTCTAGCTCTTCTTGATCAAATCTCTGAGCCAAACAAAGCGAAAGTGTGCTCGATCTAGTCACTGCTATGAGTTTCCCAAAATGAGATGCCCCAGGACTTATTCATATATCTCTCAATGGCCTTCAACATATCTTTAATCGTTGCACCCTCTTGATGACATATCGCGCGATGAAAACTATCCCGGCCATTGAAAGTCCATGGATGGGGTGGCACCCGACGGTCATTGTTACGACAAGGCTCTCCTCAATTTTCACAACGAAGCCACTGCCATCTCCTTTGCCTTTGAACTCCGATAGTCCCCTGTGGTAAACCCATTCTCGCAAACTGCTGTGCATGTATTCCAACCAGAATTATCGCCACGCTTCGAACAAGCCCTGGGGGTGATGCGGTGTCGTGCACACTATTCTCTCAGAGTCAAACCAGCCGCCAATGTCGTTGTGGCTTTCTTCATTCCATTCACCCATGATATAATCATGAATTATGAAGTGTGCCATGTCTTCGTACAACTCTACTTTGTTGCGCAGTGGAGGCGGAAAGTATGGTGCGTGGGAAACAAAATTATACTTGAACGGCATAGTCATGTTGTAATAGTCCATGTGTCGCTGTGGCAAGCCAAACTCTTCCTCCCATGTATCGCCGTAAACTGCACGGGAGAGGAACAAAACGTTTGGCGTCTCCTGGTATTCTGAATCAACCGAAGTTAAACATAGGCCGCGATGGCATTCGGAGTGGCAACTTGGTAGTTGCCTCCAACCCAGTTCTTTAATGGAGGTGCAAGCTCCAATCTCTGATCTAGACTAAGATTCCATGTCATATCCCATGACGTAATACGGCCATCTTGTACCAACCCTCCTTGTCTTCCGAGAAATGCTAGATAGTCGTAGGAAACCTTCGCCGTTAGGGAAACGCAAATTATTGTTGGGAGATCATCGGACCGATCGAGACAGTCGATTATTTGGTACAATATCTCGGGAGATATAAATCCTTCGTGTTCCAACTATGGTAAAGTCTCTCATTGGCCAAATGTTAACAACAATCAAGCATAAAAGGGATATGCTACCTTTTTGAGATCCAGAAACTAAAGTTGTGGGAATTGTCTCTGTGTCTGGTAGAGATGCTTCCAAGACTATCTTGGCGGCATATTCTTTGGTGTTTTGTTGTTCAATTTCTGGAGCCATTCTTTCGTTCGAAGGATCCATTGAAACTAAATTCATTTCTTGTAAGATAGGATCAAGATGATCTGCTTCTGGGTTTCTTTCCATGATGTAGGAAGGATGAAGTCTAAGGGGACCTTGAGACGATTCGGATGCTTGGAATTTGTTTTAAATAGTTTCGAAGTTGTGAGAAAGTTGCAGGTTTTAGGTTTTACGTTGTAAGTAGTATGTAGTAAGATGCAAGTAGTAAGATGCAAGTAGGTAGTAAAATACAATTCTAAGTCCCAAATCCCAAGAACTTTATATACCTACCTAACTCCACCCCAGTCCACTGTACGAGAACCAATCTACAAGCGAATCCGAACCGGAAAACATAACCGAACTTCTATATATACCAGTGTAACTCAACAAATCACATTGTACGATGCAATCCTCATTCCGAACCTATCATTCATTATTACAGTCACAAAATAGAATTATTCAATGTCACTTGGAGTTTGGACCTGTTCATACAGGAGTAGGAACTAATAGCTTCTCGACTATCCCCTGTCAATGGCTATGGAAATTGGGTTTGGTATTGCAAGAGGTCATAGCTGATACAGCATCATTATGTCATGAAGCAAGTAGCAAGTTAATCACCCAGAAAATTGAATATCAAGCTTGAATGGTTATCGAAACAAAAGAAAGAGACTAGGTACCTCTTCCTTGGATCTATATCACATGAATAAAGGAATTTCAATCTCAATGAGAAATAAGAATTGGCTGTCTCCTTGTAAATAAATTGTAGGGCAATGTCGTTCTGCGAATTTATCATATAACTTACAATCTCGCTAATGAGTCTCATAATTCTTGACATCCATATCAATGGATCGTACATAAGCTATTATCAGAAGATAACATATGCCTAGAGACTTCAAGTTCTCTTTACATGGTTGATTTTTAAGTACGAGCGACTACTGGGAATGGTGAGGGCATTATATACAAGCAGTAGTGCAATCGAATCAGAACTGCTTGCTTGTTCCAGTCTAGCACACACACACACAATCATTTCAAAATAGAAGACTCATCAAAGACGGATTAAACAAACAGAAAAGAGTTAGTTTTACATCGGTGTCTTGATACTCTGGAATGTTTCTTTCGACTAGCAACAAATATACCCCTCGCACCTAACTCCGCAAACATCATGCTAAAATCTCGCTTTAGTTTCCAGTAAATCCATCGAACTCCCAAGATTTCTTGCAAGATAATGACTTCTAATCCCACCACCAAGAACCATGTCCATTTACTCCATATGAAACCCAACAATCCGAAAACTAGACAAGCTGACTGCCAAAATGGTTGATCATTCTAGATGCTCCCCATCCCCATCGATATCTTCCAGTACAAGCGTCTCAAAACTATTAAGGAAAGTGGTACGTTCAGATTTAAAAGCTCTTACGCCTCCCACAAGTACATACGTATCCAAATCTTGGCAATCGACTGTTTCTCGCCGATTGTGAACCGCATGTCCTACGTTCGGTTCTATATGTACTCTAACTCCATAAGACCATGCTCCTCGCTGGACTTGCAGAGAGCGAGGTACACCATCAGATGTGAAACAAGAAGAGCTTATCAGTGCAATCGAAGGACTTCTTTCATCGCCACCAATATGCCGGGAAGCCAGGTACGCCAGGTGTTCAGAAAAGTTATAATCAGAAAGATATCTTTCCAACGCCACCGACTGTTGAAATCCTGGTTTCGCCTTTTGACATCTCGGTCCATCTGGTGTACTCCTGACAGGCTTGAAACTCGGTCTGATCATCCAAGTCAATTGCTCTTCTGTGATCCCAGATGACCTCGCATACTCCCAAAGTAAAAGCATTGAATGCGATGCACGCTGAACTCCAAATCCTTGGTGTTCAGAGCAATTCGACTTTCCCTTGCAGAAATGTCCAATGGCTCTATATTTCTGGTCACATGCGAAATCAAAAAAATCATGCAATTGTTGGCCTGGTCCACAAGTCTGTTTGTTATTCAAAAAACGATTCGATGGATCAAAGACGTAGTTGCCTTCATCTCCCCATGATATCGTGTCGGAAGATGTAATAAGGTTTCCATCTTCATAACACCCGGGACTGTGATGCAATGGACCAGAGTAGGACACCTTAAATACTCTGCGAATCTTCCATCCTTTGACCGGGACATGAGGACAAAGCTTGGATTGATTGTCAAATGTTGCTCGACATAGCAGATTTTTCACAATGCCAGCCACTTTTTGATGGTGGGATTCCACATGGTATCTTAAGCGTTGTCGTCGGGCGAAGATTTGGTGGCCAATAACATAATCCTTTCCGGCTAAAGATTCTCCACTGCCAGTATGACATTTGCATTCGTATTCAAAGCGAGACTTTTTGTCTCCTTTGGAGTTAGCGTTTAGCGAACGTGGCTGCCAGTCAGGAAGTTGCCCAAGCTCTCTTGAAAATCTTGGATGCGTACGAGAATGATAATACTCTCGAGAACTTCTATATCCGATTTAGCATTAAGTGAAGACCTCATGAAACTTAATGCAACATACTTCTGTGAACTAAATGTAGCATTCGGAGGTTCCCTCTTGATTCTGAAATTTTCCGGACTTATTCTGTGATTCGGTCTATCCTCTCTTCGCACGTACGTGTCATTGACTGTCTCAAGGGCTTTGTTAGAAACCCGCAGATAGTTCCAAAACGGAGTGGGAGAGTTATATATGAAATGAGTACATATATCATTGTTAAGGGAAATTTGAGAATGATGAGAGCTGAGAATAGTCAACTTACCCATCTGCAACGTCGCCATAATTGTGCTTTCTTGGAAGGCTCTCGACACCGCGTTTGTTGGTCCGGAGCTTAAAGCCTTATCACCAGTAGAATATGATTCGCTGGTAGATTCGTTTTCATAGGCTTCGTAGCCAGGATTGTTTCGTTTCATATCCTGTCGATTTTTCCGAGGGCGATTGACGTAGTTCGCAAGTGAGTTCGAGCAGCGTTTCTCATATTCAAGATCATACTGACCCCATCCACCTTCATCATCATCCCAGTCCAAGTAGCCATTATTTGATAGGTCGCAAGAACTATTGCTGCTACTAGTAGTGGTGGTGTAAGCACTTTGCGCAGCTTCATATCCAGAAATTCTTCCTCTACCATGTTGGTGCGAATGATCGTCATCATCGTCATCATCCTCATCGTCTTCATCGTCGTTTCTTGGTGGTAAGCCTGGTCCATCCGCGGTTTTTCGTCGGGGATTGTGCAATAAGGGATCCCAATTTGAGATGTCAGCTCCTTTTTTGAAATGCTCGGCAACATGATTCTTTCTCTCTTCCCAGTCTTTGAAGTGGTATGTACAGAAACCACAGTACCTTGGCCATTTTGCTTTGTGGTTGTATATCCAGGCTGCAGAAGTTGTTTCAAGTCCAGGACGATGATGAACGTCGACTAGATGGGCTTGAAAGTGATCATTCTTTGCTCCCGTGAACGTTTTTCCCTTTCTTCTTGCTTCGATGCAATTCAAGCTATGACTCAGCACTTCCTCAATAGTTGAGAATGCTGAAGAGCAGTAAGTGCAGCAAGGATTTAAATCTTCGTCCGATTGTGGTTCGGCGCAGAGCATACACATATAACGCTTCTGCGGCCAATGTTTCTCGGATTCTTCGTGTCGAATCCAATCGGACTTTCTGCTTGTAGCATATGGACATCGTTCGTCTCCAAGTCTGTATGTACATGAATAAGTAGGCGACAAAGGCTGAAACGGTCTAGGTGTTTCTTCTTCCGAATGAAGTTCCGAATTTTGAATATCAGATGGTGTAGCAGTCTGCCTTTCAAGGTGGAAATTGCGTTGCTCAAACACAGAGTTCGACACGTCCGATAGTGGCATGTCAGAAAATGATCCATATGCTGAATCAATTTCCAAATTTGATGCCTCTGACATTGAGGAAGAATCCGATGCATCATCCGAGCAGATGGCCTCATCTATGAGCTTCTCCAACTGAAGAAATAAGGACTCGGACTTTTGTCTGAAGTGCCTGGACGACTTGGAATAAGGTTTCAGAGCTTCCTTCGCCTTTTCAAGCGGAGCAAATGCTTGAAATAGACGTTCCTTCCGTTCTCTTGCTCTTTTTCTGATAAGAGAGGCACTGGAGCCCCCTGGATACTTTTTGGTCTTGCTTATGCGAGCAGATCCCTGAACTCGATTTGTAGCACTGGATAAGTGGGTACCTGTAGCGGGTGTGCAGGCATTGGATTTAGACTTCGTTTTCTTATTGAAGCTCGACACATGTTTAGCGAGCGGTTGAACAAAGGCCAATGCTTGATATGAGTCCTGACCCGGTTCAAGTTGAGTAGCATGAAGACCATGTACAAAATGAGGAGTAAACCATGTGCCCGATTCGATCGGATCATTAAGAAATGTAAGATTAGGTACATCCTGCATCAAATCATCCAGATCGTTTGAGGAAACGTGCGATGCACCCAAGAATCCAGGGTTGGACGACCAAGAATCCACATCCCGTGATAAGGCTGTCGGAGATGTTTGCTCCGCCGAAGGTAAAGTCATTGTGAAAGTAGATTATTGAGTTTCGGTATGATAAGTGAAATTGAATGAATGGATCGGGCAATGAGTCAAACGGTAGAAGAACAAAATGGACCAAATTGGACAATAAATGGTATTATGATGGTGGTGACATCGAGGGCACACGGGATAACAAGGGCGCGAGAGCGCCTGGGCACGAGGGCGTGCATGATGACTGCGGACGGCGGGGCGAACGAGAAGGATGAACCAATCACGTAGTAACAATCTGACAAAGGAACAATAGGGTACTGAAAGTGGCTTTTCTTTCGTGTGGACATATATTAATGAATCTACCATCCTAAGAATGTTGATGATTAACGATGTGTTGGACGTGGGTGAGGTGGAGTTAATGTAAATTCATGATGACTAATCTCTAATGAGAGTGCACTGGTGGTGGTAGTTTGGTGGAACAAATTGGAAAATATATGAAGTTTGTTGGTAGCGACTAGGTACATGCATGCAATAGCTGGAAGCACAAAAACAGAGTACGGGAGAGATTCTTAGGTATGAATATAATGCAATTCCTGATATTACCCGTGCAAAATTATGCTAGAAATAATGCGATGCTAAGCTATGCTATAAAAAGAAAACAATGTCCAAAGACCACGATGCAGAACGGGTATATGCTCAATAAAAATCCAACCTTGCGGTATACCTGTATCCAAACTCCAAGCAATGCAAAGTATGATATGCAATTTCTTCACGACACGACACAATTCAGAGTGCCCAGTGAACCTTCTTCTTCGGCTTCGGACTCTCCACATCCTGACTAAGAACCATCGAGGGAATCTTTCCAACTTCCCCCACTTCCTCTTCGTCCTCACCCTCCTCTTTGATAGACCTCAGGTCAGGACTAGGTTCGCGCCATGAGTGAGGTCTTCTTAATGGTAGGCTTCGTGTCTGGCCTCGACCACGGCCGTGTGGAGGTGTTGGCCGTGCCTTCGCTCGACCTCGGCTCGTTGTAAGGTCAGACATAGAGATTCCGAGTCCTTTGAGCTGTTGATCCATTCGGTGTGCAGCCCGTGATTCCCTTCCATTTCCATGCACTTTTGTAAAGTCCTTCAAGCTAAGAGGCATGGGGAATCCAAACGAAATATCCTCCTCATCATCTAATGGCGCCCGCTGTAAGGACGATGGAGAAATCTCCCGGACTTCAGATTTTCCTTCATCATCGGACATGATACCGGCAGAGAAGTCATCGATATCGTCATCTGTGATCTCGTCTGGCGATGTGAGGAAATAGGAGAATGGGTCTTCATCGATCGCATCAATGTCTGCGTTGTTTTCGCGGAGATGAATAATGGTTGGAGGCCAGGAGTCCCGACGCTGGAGCTCATTGAAAGGCATTGTGTGTAATTTGAGTGATAGGTAGGAGATCAACGCTCTCAATAGATCCGGCTCAAGGCCGGTCTATGTACTTGTAGCGAATGCGGGGAACTTGGTGATCTGAACTCGAAAGATATTCGAATGTGGAGGTTCCTGCGACTATAAAGGGCAGGAATGGGTACAGAAATTAAGGACGTATTCGGAAGGGCATGTTACTTTATAGTCAGTCATGCAGTAGAATCGCAAGAGGAACTAGTCATCCTTTTTCGTATTGCGCCTTGTTAGATAAGGGCATGTGGAATATGTGAATCATCTTTTAGTGAGACATCACACCCACACCACAAAATTCTCGAAAATCATATAGGCAGTATTAAGAGTGTGAAGCGTATGAAAAACTTGGAAATAACATTAAAAGGGTAATTAAGAATGCAAAAACGGAAAGAAAATAATTCAAATGTGACTGCAAAAAGATTTAGTTTCGCGCAAAGGGCGTCTCGTTGGATGATGCTCGTGATTGCTTGGTCAATCAGAATTGTAATCCTGTCACTTTGTCCGGTGACTAAAATCGGATTTTGAAGCCACAGGCACATTCATGGTTCAATTAAGAACTTTGAATGGTCAAAAAGAAGGAAAGAAGTACCCGGGTAATCCGCATTCTCGTTCTAATGCAGGTGTAAATGATCAAATATCCATCACCATGGCATCAAGTATCCATAAAATCTGCACGCTGATGATTAGATTTTGAGAGGGCATTCGCATTCGTATCGTTTACGATGAAGTGGTTGGGTGATGAGGTTGGGAAAGTTGCGGTTCGCGAGTGCAGATTGCAGATCCATACCAGTGTCAGTGCCCCTCTCGCACTAAAATCCATTTGATTTTTAGTCATGTGATAATTGTAGATATCATATTCCAACTCTCTCATTTGCCCATTCACACATTGTTGCATATCGCGTTTCTACAAATAAGGTGATGACGAATCCAGAGACTTGTAAATAGCCCCCTCATTGTCATATGACCGGTAACTCAAATACCTTACTGTCTGACAAATAACCTACTTTCCTCTACCTTGGTACTTCCCTATAACTATCTACAGCTATAGCTATACGGAATTCCTCATATGCTTCTACGCATAGCGACGTGCAAAACTCCGTCAGGTCATTTGATGCTAATGCGTTTTTAAGAACCATATCAATAGTTCTATCATGACATAAACTTGTTCTTGCAGCTTCAATTTTCCAATTTTTCTCATATTCTTGTGGGATTACCCCTGGACTCTTACATACGAATACATCCATCGTGGGTTGTAAGAAATCGTCATATCACTAGGTTGAGCTTGATCAGACGTTGACAGCAAATCATTGTGGATTCAATCATCGATTCCAAAAATACATTAACCTCTTACTCCACTCATCTTAACGACATGACCCGTGAAAAGAGTTTATCTGATTTCGAAGGAGAGGGGTTTGTCCTCTCCACTCCTTCCGATGATAAGAAGTTAATCTCGATTCCCATTCGAGTTCTTACTCACAACATCCGTTATGCAACGGAATCTCCATTCAAGGGAGAGGAACTTTGGTCGGTTCGATGTCCTCGATTGTGCTCCGAGCTAGTGTTTAATTCCACTATCCCCGAGACTTTCATCTGTCTACAGGAGGTTCTCCATTCTCAACTCGTCGACATTCACGATGCCTTGAATGAGGGTCCTGGAAGTCCGTGGTCTCGTCTTGGAGTTGGGAGAGATAATGGCAAAGAAGCTGGAGAATATTCTCCCATCTTTTATCGTCCAGCGGTGTGGCATCTTGTTCTCTATAAAGCTTTCTGGCTCAGCGAGACTCCAGAGAAGCCTAGCTTTGGATGGGATGCTGGTTCTATCAGAATACTTACTATAGGTATATTTATGCATCGCAAGACGAACGAGACTATCATTATCATGAGTACTCACTTGGATAACGCTGGTCCTATTTCTCGACAAAAGAGTGCTGAAATTATTCTGGAGAAGGTCGATCATTACAAAAGTATTTATACTCCCGCTGCACTACTGCTTGCTGGAGATTTCAACAGTCCTCCAGACGATGGAGCCTATAAGACAATGACATCTTCAACTTCGGGTATGGCAGATGTTCGAGATCTTGTCCCTGCGAAGAAACGGTATGGGAATGAAATGACATTTACATCGTTTGGATATGTGGACAACACACCAACTCGAATCGATTTTATTTTTTCTGCGAAAGATACGCCAGTAAATTACGGAACTTATGCGGTGTTGAGCAATCGCTATGATGATGGAGTATATCTTTCGGATCACAGAGCAGTCGTGGCTGATATTGAGGTATCAACGACTCAACCTAGGCAATGAAGCTGTGATAGTGATCCGACTACTTCTGCTATTGACTCACCATTTTCTGCGAGGTATTCGAGAAATCTGAAAAAATCGTCATCAAACCGAGTCATTCTCCAGGCACCCGAATACTTCAATGGTTCTGGCTGCCTACAATAGTATGTTTTATGTCAACCCTAGAAAATGATACTCCTAGAGGAAAGGGGGAGGTTTCGAAAGGAATGGCTTTTTGATTTTTGGACCTGAATTTAGCTATGAGTGGTGTTCATCACACTATATTCGACGATTCATGGTCTCATCGTTGCTTCGTTCATGAATATGCGTTGAAGCTACATTAGCTGTTTCGTTTCTATTTATTATACCAAATTGCCATCTCATTGATTCAAGACTTCCAACCAAATTAACTCATCAATATCTATGAGAGTACAACTTCTTCAAAAGCTTCCCGATGCTCTCATCATACCCTTGCATTTACGTGTTTATGTGAGATGATGCGATTTATTTTTATCTTTATTCATGTTTCCGTATATCCGGAGGTTATAAGCCACAGGGTGTCCCCACCGTGTTCTGACCGATCATCATTTGTCTCATTTACGAGCAACAATCAAGAATCGCGATAATGAGTCTGAAGATTAATAAACATTAGACATCAATCATCAAATGTACCCTAGCTACTATCATTAATTGTGCAATGAGGAATGCACGTGCTTGCGAAGCTTGCAGAGCAAGTAAGAATCGATGCTTCTTTGCCGATGACAGTACAGTATGCCAGAGGTAATCCCGATGTTTAATCTATTGTCCTCCTAGGTTACAATTACTAATTAAATACAGATGCGACCAAGCCAAAAGTCGATGTGTTGTTCGAGAGAAAGCCAGACCAAGACGTGCTCGACGTACTGTACGTCCAGAGAGTAGTACAAAATTAGATGATACCGGCAGCCCAATATCATCCGCCCCCTCGCTTTCTGCGGATAACCCCTCAAAAGATGAGGAGTTCTCTCTTGATCTTCCCACAACAGTATATCATGATTCAGTTAAAGACACTGAAATTCTTCGGAACCATCACGAACGCGTCTTTAAACAAGATAAATCCCGATCGCCTACCCCATTGAAGGATGCACTACCCGTACCATCCAAATACATCTCCGGTCGCAAACTCACATTAGCCCAAGCGACATACCTCCTCGATTCCTATATTCCCAAACTTCCATTCTTCCCTTTCGTCACACTCCCCGCAAATCCCACAATTCGAACCCTGTCCCAACAATCCCCTTTCCTTCTTTTGGCCATCCTCACCACCGCCGCTACTCCACATCCATACCTCCACCATCAACTAGACCAAGAGTTCCGTCGTGTATTAAGTCTTAAACTAATTGTCGAGTCGCAAAAATCCCTTGACTATCTTCTTGGTCTTCTGGTATATATAGCTTGGTATCCCGTGCATACCAAACCACAACACAATCCATGTTTTACTTACATGAACCTTGCCAATTCCTTGGCTTTAGACTTAGGACTTGATCAAGCAGAGCCCCAAACTGCTCTTTTTCGAGAATTTGATTTGAAGGGTCTCGTGGATAGCGATGGCGCGTGGACGATGGAGGCTAGAAAGGCTTACATGGGATGTTATGTTTTGGGTTCTCAGTCAGTGACATCTCTTTTGGCTGCAACTCTATGTCTAAATACTGACTTGCAGTGAAAAGTCTTTCCAAGGGATTCAATAAACCGCAAACTATGTCCTACGAGAATCTTCTTCCTAGTAATCCGAATACCTTCATTCCGTCACACATGACCACACCGGCAACAGCTATTGTGATACTTGAGCGTGTAGCTGATCGTATCAATGATGCATGGACCGCAAAGAATTACCCGCAAATGGACGTCTTTAGCACCGACTTATACGTCCAATTATTCACCTCTGAACTAGACACCTGGAAACGAAATGTACCAGAATCTATCACTTCTTCACGTGAGCTCATTCAAACCCCCCAGAGATTGCATGAAAAGCGCAACACTAACAAACCCCAGCACTCCTCTCCCTATATCACAAACACACCCACTTCGCAATCTACGCCCACTCCCTCCGACTTCTCCGTCGTCCCTACCGTCCCTTCATCCCCGGAACCACAGAAGCCATTCCCTCCCCCGAACATCTCAACACCTGTCTCCGTCTCGGCGCATCCTACTTTCAACACCTCCTCTCCCTCCCCACTACAGACTACACCCATTTCAATCTAATCCACTGGTCACAACTAGTGCACTCCCTTGTCAGTCTCGTACGACTCACATTCGTGCTCGCACACGTGGAAAACTGGTCTGCGGAAACGACGCGCGAGAAAGTGGGCTTGAGTATGTATTTAGAAGCATTATGTTTTAGACTCAGTAGTCTCTCATCGAATTTGCAAATTTATTCCGGTGCAGATATCGAATCTAGGGAAAGCGGGACGAGGGATGAGAGAAATAGTAAAGGAAAGAGAAAGCACTATGATACATATTTTGTGATGCATGGGATGTTGACTACGCTTAAGAAAACGTGGGAGCAGAGAGTAGAAGCGATAGTTCCGAAAGCGTCAGTGATTTCCAGGGGAAAATGTCCAATGTTTGATCCGGAGATGGCGCCATTATTGGAGAATGCCAATTTGAATTTCGATTTTGAGGATATGGCGGCTTGGGATGATGGTTTTGGGGAGGGAATGGCGGCTTGGGATGTGGGTATGGGGGATATTGGAGTGGGTACTTCTTCCAGTGCAGGTATTAAGACACTGGGAGATGGAGAGACGGGCTCACAAACGATCAGTAGTCATGCGGGAACACCTGGGGGAATTGGAACTGGAATTTCAATGTCGAATGGAGGAATAGAGCAACAGAGAGGTGCAGACACACTGTATCATGATTTATGGGCAACAATGACATGTTCATGGTCCGAACAATCTCCTAGATGGCCGACAGCAATGGTTCCAGAAAACACTGGTACAAGTGGTAATGAAGCAATCTTCGGGTATCAAGTTAATGAAAATTAGGAATGATTTTAGCAAAAGGGACAAGCCAATAATGTAAGGGAAGTACGGAACCTTTTTGGGGCTCGGAATTCATGTTGTCGTATTTTTTTATAGAGTGTGTATTCTCTTTTATTTTTATTATATTTATATTTTTATCTTTACAAAAATTAAAAAGTATAATGACAAATCTTAGAATAAAAGTAAAACAACAATCAAACCCCAACATCCACCCCCTCTCCCCTCACATCAGGCTTTCAGATCATCAAATGAAGACGAGGAAATCCATACCCTTGCTCAAAAATCATGAACAGCCTCATGCTCCCTTACCATCTTTCTCCCATTCCCCTCAATACTTCCCTTTCTGCCACAAAGGAAATAGACTCCCGACTGTGAATATCCGAGTCCTGGCTGTAAATATCCATACACAAACTAATACATCCCATTTAGTTCAATATCCATCTCCATCTCCTTACCACAAAACCCATGGCTCGACCACCACCTCCTCCTCCTTTTCCTCCTTCCCTCCTTCCCTCCTCTTTCCCCCATCACATCATCTCCTCACACCTCTCCCAGTTCCCAGAGAAATGGAAATCTTAGTTTCTGAGCCAGCGGTCGGATGCAAAAGAACCGGTGTCCAATTTCTTTCTAAATGCTAATGAAAAACTCTGGTCGCTATAGACAATGCATTTGACGCGAAGGCTAATCCCGGACACACGGATTCGAGTTTAGATGAAGAGCAGCTTGTTTAAAAGGGTTATGGATTGGAATTTATTCTAATGATACGTGTCATGGAAGTGGAAGTCGAATTTTCAACATTAGATTTCACTTTTCACTTTAAGCTCTAACAAAGTGCAATCAGTTATATACTAAAATAGCTTTGAATGAAGCCTCCACTACCAATATTAAATTAAATCATTACAAATTGTTGACCATTTCTATTTCATCAGATATCCATCAATTTTCCTTCGAATTCCTGTGTCTCTCTCTATCTCTCTTGATAGATTCCTTTACTACACTCCTCTCCAACAAAGGGGTGCTAGTACCACCTTCTTCATCCTCCACCAATCTGAAATCCCATTTTGGTGGCGCTTCATTGATACCCGGATATAAATCAACCGGCAAATAATCCCCTACATCAAACTTGAAATGATTCCTTTCCTTCACATCCGTTTCATATATTTTATTGATTTGCTCCATTGCCTTCTTGGCTATCGACCTTGCTTTCTCCTCGGCAACTGTACGGCGATGTACTTCGAGTATGAGGCCGTCATAAGAGGAAAGATAGTTTTCATAGAAAAGTCGCATTCCCTCCAGTTCATTCATTTGTTCATTTATCTGCACCTTAGTGTCTTCCCACCTAGCTCTGAAATCATGGCCCGCGAGAATATATCTTGGAAGTCGCTGATATACACCCTCTAGAGTTTTGTATACGCTCGCAGTATGTTTGAATTGTTCGATGAGAAGTGAAACATGGTCAAGGATGGCATCATGTTTGCCCTCCATTTCATTTTGACGATCGTGAAGTTCCATAACCACATCTTCAACTTCTGCGGCATCTTTTTCGAGGATGGAAAACATTTCTTCGCGCTCATGTTCAGTGAGGGGTGCTTCGTTTATGTCATCATGAGAGTTTGTCATCACACCAGAGACGGATACCGGTTCAGCGCCTGGTGGTGGATTGGAAGCCGCATTTCGAACAGCAGCATATCCTCCCTCTGTGTGTCTGATTGCATTCAAGCATAGGTCGAAATGACTTGAAAGCGATGATAGCAAGGAAGCCATTTCTTGCGCATGCCCTTCTAGTGTATATAAGTGATTTGGTATTGGGGAACGGGACGACGGCTTTCCTTTGCCATTCTTGAACCCCGATTTTAAGCTGCGTATATCGCTATCAAAAGAAAGTATTGATGTACCGAACGCTGCTTCCGCTTCCTAGAATTGAACGTCAACAATGCAAACGCCCGGAAAGCTTCAAAAAATTCTGTTACCTTGGACTCATCGATCAACTCCTTTAAGCCATCTCGCATCTTCTCCACGCCTTGCTCATCAACAAAGTCCAATAGATTCCTAGGTTCTTCGCCCGCCGGTCGAAAAGCCGCATCTACCATTGTTGATCGTAGCATATTCATCGTAGATACAAGTCGAGCATCTGCGGCATCGAGATTCTGTAGGACATTCTGCGCATATTGTGATCAACCCCGCACATCACTGCTTTGGTTCGATGACTTACGCTGAAATCTTCCTGCCCATCATTATACACAAACTCTACAGTTTTCCTTACCTTCAACAAGGTTTTCATCTGCTCATTGATACCGCTTTGTAAAAACCTAGTTTTAGCTTGCAATATGGCACTCTCCTCCAATGCATTCTTCGCCGAGGTGACGATTTCATTGGCACGCCATACTGTACTAATAGAGGATAGAGAACGCTTGGAAGCAAGAAGATGTGATACTAAGGTTTCGAGAGGGATTTCCAGCCCCTGATTTGTATGAGCTGGAGGTGGCGGATTCACAGTAGATATTGAGGTATGACTTTGACTTCCCGGTGCATTGGGTGAAGATGCCATAGTTAGGTTACAAACACACAGCGTTGTGGTAGATGTTAAATGTTGGTCGGCAGGATAAAGAGCAGCAGTAATAATATCTTACAATGGAAATCTCGGATATCAATAGATATTTTGACCTCGTGACAGCCAAGAATAATGTGTTATTTATTGATTCAATAGGGATATCTATATCGTATGGTAGAGGTATATGAAAGGTGGTGGTTGGTAAATAGAATGTTACAATCTTGGAATGATAAACATCTTGAGGATATCAATTGATGGTGCTGAATTGACTTGCAGTGCAGTTCTCGGCATGACCCGGCGCTAAAAAGAGCTATGATCCCTCACCACAACTGATCCTACCCTGGAGCTTAATAAACAACATTCATTCAGCTCAGCGCATAGTCAGATTTCATGAAATTCAATCAATCAATTGAGATAGAAACCTTGGACTCGATGGCACAAACCACCCAAATTTTACATGGAATATCGAGTTGACAAACCTCAGGAGATAACACCTTAGGAGTCAAGCGATCGTTTATTGCTTTCGAAGAGAGAAGAAGACCAGAACTACTTTGTACTTAAGTACTTAGTACTTCTAGCCCAATTCCTTCATCTTATCATCCTTCAGGAACTTTCACAATTGATACCTCGTTTGTGTGCAACTTGTTGAGAACTATTCCTATTGAACTCATGTCCAATTGGTATCGATTTCATACGAGTATCCCTCTCACGGGTCAAAAGAACAAGTTTGGAATATCAAAATCATCGGCAAGATTCCAGGCGCGAGTCTAGGGAAAAGTATTCGAAGAGAAGTTCTATCGTAGGAGAGACGAAGTATTATGGAATGGAAAGCAAGAAGAATCTATAGCTAAGTCCGACAGATTACAGCCGAACGAAGTTTCAACTGTGTCAGTGAGGGCGAATATCGGGTCTTGAAAAAAATCTCCCGTGGAGCTCTCTACTCGATCCCGCATGCGAGCACTAGGTAGCCAAGCATACCATGCCCAAGAGTACAAATCCAGTCCATATTGAACTGGTGGTTAGATTTCCACTGAGGAGATACGTGACATCTAATACCTTTGGTAAATAGCTGTGTAGATGCACAGCGAGGAGACTTGCAGCTTTAAATCAAGCATTAACACAATTTGCACGGAGGCTCCGGACGAGTTTTGAGTCAACCACCAATCACGTGGTTTGATCTGCCTCCCTAGCATTTCAATCTTTGCCAAAAGAAAATACACAACGTTAGCACAATCTACTTAGATACTGGGAGAAATTATTGATGTTTCCGTATCCAGGCAACGTCGAGGCTGAATTATGCTTGGATTTTCACTAAATTAACAAGGATCAAATCCGGAAAGGTCTTAGTACTGTCAAATACAGGCAAGTTCATCATGCGGGATCTTCACCAATCCGAAAACATATTCTCAGCTGATTTATATATAGAACTTAAGGCTGGTTTTCTTCTCTCTAGAATCCATCATTCCATCCCATCCCTCGAAGAACTAGCAATGCGAAGACATACGAAGCAGGCATTTTATCTGGACATAGCCAGTCGTGATATGTTCATTATGGTGGTAGGAATTACGGGTACCAGGTATACAAGCACAGAACGCATGAGTACCACACAAGTAATACAGCGAGCGGTCTTGAGCAAACGTGACAACCATTGAATCCGCGGTTCTACGTACCCAGACACGAGCGAGGAACAAGGTAAATTCAGAAACTTCAATTCGGGGAATGTCAAACGAAGAATGTGATTTGTTCCTTTCAAATTATCACCAACCCACTACATCGGCCCTGGAAATCCCCTACGCCGAGGATCTTCCCTTCGCCTTCAACCTGGAAGTCGATCCCGCTTCAATATGCTTGAAGTCTCGCTCGTGGTTCCTGCAAGCCACAACTCCTTTATGTCGGCAGTGGCCCGAAATCGAAATTCACTCCATCTTCCAGAAAAACAATTGGTCTCACAAGAATGATTTCTTTTTTTTCCTTAGGGATATTAGTTATCCATATTTCTACAGACAAATAGGTTTGTGGCTAGTATATTGGATGTCAATCCTAATTCAATGTAAAGTCTCACTATCATATTTTTGCGATTTCGTTTGGCGAAGAGTACTCGTAGGGATCGCAGGGCCCAGCCGCTAAATGGGTGGCTAAATCCACTGAACTACCAATCGCCATTAATGTATATCTCGATAGCTCTAGTTGGTCTGACTGAGAGTTACTGGTAGGAGAAGTTGGGTGCATAGTTTTGGAAGATATTTCTTATTTCTCTCCAATTTCCGACATGTATTTCGGGATCGATGTACCTTCACGTGTTCTGGCTGCCTTTGCAAATAAACATAGTCAAATCCTTAATTGTGATTCCTGAGCTCCTCATTGAACGCCGCACAATCTCAAAACCATGACGGAAAAGTGATCAAGCCGTACTTTCTCAATGCTTTATTATAAGCCTCGTTCTATGGTACTCTAGGGCTTGAACTTCGAAATCCTCTGCAGGAACCACGCACAATCATTAAAGCTTATCAATATCTGCCGAGCATCTAGCATCATTCTGGGGTAAGGATTTTAATTTCTCCTGAATACTGGGTCAAGAACTCTGGGCGATTTTTGACAGACTACATGACAGCCAAAGACGTAAGTCTGTCTTAAGCCAATGATTGACATTTTTGAGTCCACAAAAATGTAAAGACATGGGTTCGCATGACCCATGAACATCAAACAGACTTGCTCCATCAATTCGATCGTCAGTAATGACTTTTAGTGCTCTTACTTCTCCTAGTAATCTTGATATACATGCGATCCGCAGGGGAAGAAATCGATGAAGCACGAAACTGATGCCGTACATCTGTTTGAAAAGGCTCGATGACCATTATACCATACACTTATCGGCATGAAGACTCAGAACTTTGGTCTTCTCCCGTGTAGACTATTCGCACGGCATAATACCGAAGCAATTTACGATGTGGATTATATGTGGAACTCAGGACTGACACTCTCACCTCAACCTTAGACATTCTTAATGTGCCGTCAAGCTTATATTTACAACTTCAGTCAAGTTCGGATGATTTTATGCCATGTCTACCTGGAGATCAATGCATGCAATTGAGCATCCTGCAAGCCTATCTGATCCATCCAGGCATGGCATGAATTCATTCCCGCAAGATGCAAGTGTTGCTGATCAGCCTAGTAGCTTCTCAATACTTTACTAGCTTTTTTTTTGTATCTTTACTCGACTGAGTTGTGAAGTACTTCTATATAAATCAAGACCTCCTGTACAGATCCGTCTCATATTCCACATCAGCATTCACATCAGCGTTAGAACATTGCCATAGAAGGTTCACTCTTTAATACCTTTGGTCCTGATTTTTACATTCCTTCAACATGCGGGGTCTAGCTTCTCTCGCCACTCTCCTTTTTGGGTCACTCGTTTCTGCTCAAAACAATTATTCGACCTTGCCTATTAATTTCCTGAAAACCAGCAATCCTGTCACTCCCCTTCCTCAAGGATTTCCATGGGGTAACAGGACTGCTAACAACTCCAATCCTTATAGTAAGTTGATTACCGGCCGAAATTCATGGAATTATGACTGACCATTGATCGTACAACAGCTGATGCACCACACACCGGTGTGATTAGAAGATATGATTTCACGGTTCAAAGAGGCCAAGCATCGCCAGATGGTTATCAAAGAGATGTGATACTAGTGAATGGCGTCTTCCCCGGTCCTCTCATCGAGGCCAATTGGGGAGATACGATCGAAGTCACTGTTCACAATGAGATCAGAGGCCCCGAAGAAGGTACAGCACTTCATTGGCATGGACTCCTGCAAAAGGAAAGTCAATGGTTTGATGGTGTTCCCGGAGTTCAACAGTGTCCGATCCCGCCTGGAGGAACCTTCACATATTCGTTCTTGGCCGATCTGTACGGGTCAAGTTGGTGGCATTCTCATTACTCTGCCCAGTACAATGCTGGTATATTTGGTCCTATGATTATTCATGGTCCCCCAACTGTTCCATATGATTATGGTAAGTAAACTGCCTGAAGATTGAACGAATTGTGCTAATTTTGACAAGACTTGGGACCAGTACTCTTGAACGATTGGTATCACCCAGATTACTATTCATTAGTTGAGGATTCTATGTCGACCGACCTCAACAGAGTTGTACGTAATTTTCATCCTCCTAATTACAAAAACATATGCTAACAACCACCAGCTTGTAAGTTCCGATAGTAATCTTATCCAAGGGAAAGGATTCTTCGACTGCTCTACAAAAGCTGCCGGTGATAACACTACCTGCAATGATGAGAACTACATGCCGCCTACTTTCAAGCTCACAGCTGGATCTAAGCACAGACTTAGGCTCATTAACGCCGGCACGGAAGGAATGCAGAAATTCGCAATTGATGGACACAATATGACTGTCATTGCCAATGATTTCGTCCCTATCATCCCATACACAACCCAAGTCGTAACTTTGGGAGTTGGCCAGCGTACTGATGTCATCGTCGAAGGTATCCCGACTGAAACAACAGGTTCATACTGGATGCGATCAACAATTGCTGGATGTTCACTTTTCAAGAACCCTGAAGCCAAGGCACTTGTTTATTATGGTCTCGAACCTAATGTAAACTCTACCACTACGGCCTCCACCATTTTTACCGATTCTGTTGCCAATGTCTGCGCAAATGATCCTCTTAACGAAACGGTTCCTTGGTACCCGATTACACCTGATCCAAACCCGCCCACAACGGAACAAATCGATATTGGATTCGGACAAAATGCTTCTGGAAACTGGCTATGGTCGATGAACAATTCTTCCTTCCGTGCAAACTATAACGAGCCAATACTTCTCCTATCCAATCAGGGTAACAACTCATACCCAGATAGTCCCGAATGGAACGTCTACAACTTTGGTGACAATAGTTCTATCCGTATCTACATTACCAACCCCACCACAGTTTCTCATCCAATGCATCTTCACGGCCACAACATGTTCGTGTTGAATGAAGGAGACGGACTCTGGGACGGACAGACAGTTGTTCGACCATCCAACCCACAGCGTCGTGATGTACAAACCCTTCAAGCTGGTGGCTACATGGTACTACAAATCACAGCTGATAATCCCGGTGTTTGGCCTTTGCATTGCCACATTGCATTCCATGTTGGCAGTGGCATGTACGTGAGCGTCTTGGAAAGACCAGCAGATATTGCGAAGTTGAGAATTCCAAGTATTATGGCTCAGACTTGCAGAGATTGGGCGGCATTCACGAATACGACGGTGGTGGATCAAATTGATTCGGGATTGTAGCCCGAAGACGCAAATGGGTTGTTCCATTTCATCTATGGCTTAACCGACTTAATATCTTCTCGCTCGTTGATGAACTTTCTCTCATTCATTCGTTCGTTTCGAGTTGAGATTTTAATAATTTGCTTGGGAACGGCATCACTTTCGTTGAGTCGGAATTAATAGAGTAATGATAATTGTGGCGACGGGTGTATGCATGAAGAGCGTCACAGTTTGTTTTGAGCATTAAAAGCCTTTCATTCGGGTGTTCGTTTGTCTTGGGGGCATACTGTGGGCTGTGGCCTAGAATGAAATTGGGGTTTTCAGGGAGGTTTCGGATATATATGAATAACTAATGCAATATGATATACTTTTATTTCAAACGTTTGTCTGTACCATGTCTGTTGATGATTTGTGAGTGTTTGATGATAACAAGTTGCACTGTGAGATTGTTACGCATTATTTCTGGTCTGATCATAGTGAGTTCTCCCTATTTTAGCGAAGGAGTTTGTGTAGAGTCTGACAGATCTCTGGTTGACTGTGGTAGGATGCAACTATAGATCCTATCTACTGATGTTGCAAGCGTCGTAATGGATTGCTTCAAAAATTTATAAGGTGGATGTAATTACATTATAAAGACAAAATTGTCCAGACCTTATCATTAGTGATCAAATCAAATTACTTTTGTACTTTACATGAATAAACTTTTCGGAGGAATATGTTGTGCCAGGGTTTAGTAATTCCCGCATGCGAACATAATTCATTCTCAACTCTTTTTTTCTTTTCACTCTTGTATCATAAACAGCGTCTGCTTTTAAAATCAAGCCCAAGATTTCCGGGGTTGTAGCCCGTAACTCAAATTCCCATCGTGCCTATTTGGTGTAGAACTACTAGGCACTGCCTGAACCAGCATACAAAGAAATTCTCCATAATATCAGCGCCTGTAACGAATGTTGTGATGTGTATCTTTTCAACGGAAGAAATCTTATTGTTCGCATGGTACATATCCTATCGCATAACCCGTGGACGAGAAGCAGTTGTTATAGTGGTGAAAGATCGACTTAGTACATCTTGTCCGATACTTGGCGAAGTAGCAAGCATCCTAGGATCGAACGAAGCTGGAGGTGATAGTTATACCGTTATAGTTTGAACTACAGTCGTCGTTGTGTAACTTGGGGTGACAGTCTTTGTTACTGTTTGTTGTGCACCTGTAACTGTCGTGATTGAGAATCTTCTGATCTCGTATACACAGTATACTACGTAAGGATACAGAGTCCTTGGAGATAGAGATTGTAAATTGAACCTATTAGGCACAATTCGTGGAAGAGAGATCCCGCGTGAAGCATCATCGGGGAGACTTCGAGGTTTCTTCGAGGCTTCGTCAACACCAATAACTGCAGGGTCTGTGGCCCTAGCTACAACTGCTGCGGGGGGAGTTGTTTGGGTAGTGGTGGTAATTGTGAATCTGGCAGGAAGGGTAACTGTAACCGTTGTTGGAGGAGGTCTATAGAAAGTATTGGAAGCATAGAAATATTCGCCTCTGCGTGTTGTGATGGTTTTAAGTACGGCAACAGATTTGGTAGCGGATTGGGTTGTACATGATGAAAATATAGAAGTACTGGTAGCAGCAATAGCTACCTGAATACTAGCGAAGAGACATAGAATTACTGCGTTGAAAATATTCATACTGTTGTGTGAAATCCTAGTGGATACTTTAAGTAACAATCCATCATGGTCTGGGAATTCTACACTCGCTTTATAAATGCTGACTTTATTTTCTTGAAAGAAACGCACCCCTTTCTGTTTTGCTTTCAGAGCTCCGTGAATATCACAAGGACCGTCATCTTCTTTTGATGACTAGCTATTCGATACCCCCGCAAAAATGTGCAAATCCCTTCTAGACAGAAAGTCAGCCAATTAGCTCTTATGGACTGTTCCGTGAAGTCACACCATGGAAATAACAGCCGCGGAACTTTTCTACTAGAAAAAAGGAGACGACATCTAGACTTCTTTATTCTATAGTCAGCAAACATTTTCAATCGTAACACCATCGAACGTTGGCATTTCTGACTTATTTCATACTTTCGTAAGCTGGCCATCTAGAGGAGGATGAGTTTATGCCAAGTTCGGAATGCTCCTGTTCCGCAACTCAACAAAGAGCTCTATCATGATCTAGATCTCAATCGAAGATCGATTTCGTTGCAATAGAAGTTCGGTAATCCTTCTTTTAGTGGGAAATTGTTCAAATAAGGCTAAGTGCGAGACTTCTTTTATCCTTGAAAGTTGTCAATCAGGAACGACAAAGGTACCGCAGTGAGACCCAAATACAGGGCTGAACAAACGTCGTTTGTTCGATGTTGACGAAGTCCGCTGCTGAGTGGGCATTTTATAGTCATATTTGAGATGCATAAACTATGTACGTTCTTGGTAGAGTTGAAAATCCCGATTGTCGAGACGAACTCAAGCAAAAACTTATTATTATCGGCATATCACGTGACTATATCTTTCCCAAACATTCCTTTCTGCTTCTTTTTATTTTAATCCTTCCTGCGCCCAGTTCGTCACTCGTTGTACCCTTATACGAGCGTGAACAGGACTGAGTAATGATATCACAAGATAATATTGAAGCTTATACATCCAGTGTCATTGATGGGGTAGGGACGTATCATGGCAAGGTGATGAGATTCTCACAAGTTAACGTTGTGCAACCGCTATTCTCATTTTTCTTTTGCTTTCATCCGATTTTATATATCAGTGCATATTACCTGATGGTTATTTACGTGTAATTTCGATCTGACTGTTGGTCCTTTTGGCTTTAACGGTCAAGCCTGCCTTGTCATTTGACGAGTGAATCGATTGTGCAACCCTTCGGTACGTATGGAAAGTGGTTTTACGAACTTCAAACGCTTCATGACTATGTAATCAGTATCACATTTATCGGTAGGGTCTCCGTCAAATGTAAGATATTTTGTGATCTTTCAAAACTGCTGACCATCATGGAGTCAGTGATGATGCGATTGAACTCTCCGTACATTGCTCTCTAAGTCTTCATGCTTCGTCAAGGGGTTAGAATTCATGCAGCTTGGGAGGAGTCTAAACTCTCTACGATATCAATAATTACAAGTTGATTTTGTTGTTTCCGATCATATTCGTCCAGTGCAACTTCCTTAGTTTATCACACATCCAAAACAAAGTTTCGCTATGGCAATTGAGTGACAATTATTGATGCTGTTGATTCAAAGCTCACTGTTGGGACAGTGGGGATTTTCCTTCGAGTGGTTGCCCATGGCTGCTATAGGCAATAGTGTCTGGCTTATGGCAACATGGAGTCTCTGGTTCGATCGCGATATAAACGGCGAACTTTGCAGAAAAGGGAGACGTCTTGGTGTGTAGCGTATATTTCAGAGGCAGTGAGACAATAACTTGGACCTAGAATATTTAAGCATGCCATGAAATAAAATGTTACACGAGACTGAATGAAATTGAAGGTCTTCGACATATCGGCTTATCTCCAGATTCATCCACGAAGGTAAAATTTCTTTGGGATGCGCAATGTGGTAGAAGGCCATAGCCGAGCAGGTTCTGAACATTATTATATATTTTTGACTTTCTGCACCTTCCATCAAAGTTCTGGATTCAGGAAGGCACCTTCATTTTGATATGGCTTGTCTCACGAGAAGCACACGCGGCAGAGAATTAAAAGCAAGAGCAGATGAACAATCTTCCTTGCTTTTATTATCTTGTAACAATTTAGGGGGTACTTACACCTTAAAAGAAAACAATACATTTGATCCATGCATCAGTACTTTCGAAATTCACCAGTCCTTCTGTATTTATGGGACAATTATCCTCTACAGTTTTGTTATTGTACATATAGATTCTACATATGAGATTTTGCCTGGAGGCCTAGAAGGAGATCCTCAACGTGAAGTTCTCTCCGCCTCACATACGAATAGATTTTGCCGAAATCGCGGTTTTTACTCCAGCAGATTCTAGGACATTTTGACAACTACCATTGGATCCAGGTTCCTCAAGTGTCATCAATACTCCCTCAAGTGTCATCAATACTCACGCGAATTCGAGGTTCATTGAAAATTTTCATGAAAGCATAGAAGGCTTCGAATATCCTGAACAATAAACAAGGTGTTCTTGAGACCTGCTTTGTTGTTTCATAACAACATGGATAATTTTATAGAACTGGAATCCATTGATTCAGAGTATTCGATGACTTTCACTCATACAGAACATGTTCCCCTCTTGCCGCAATCTGACCATGGAACTTTGCCAATTGATATGCAAACAGCGCTTGGTGAGATGATGGAGATACGAGATAGTAATGATCAGAGCTACAGAAAACCTGATTCAAAGCTAAAAAAGGTAACCGTCCAACAGCTCAGTAGACTAGGTCGATAGAATTCGGACTTCCAAAGACTAATCTGTCAATTTGTAGGTACAAAATGGAAGCTGGCACAATCTCAGAGTATCGACACAATACTCCGGTCTTTCAAAGAGGCCTGTAACTCGTACGTATTACTCTCCAAATCAATCTTACATACAAGTCCTAATCCGAAGACTATAGCCAAGCATGATCAAAGGTACTAAGTCCTAATTCCAGCGAGAGTACTTGTTAATGATCTGTTAGTCTCTCAATCATTCAAGACCTGCCCATGAAGTCGGTACAACTTCAAGGATTGAATGGCACAGAGTTGGTGCCAAAGGAGGATCGAGAACAAGAAGTTTGTATCCGTAGATCTCAATGGTCAAATACAAAGTCGAGGTCCAAGAGAAGAACGTTTTACAAGCAATCATTTTATAATAAGAACATGAAATATAAAAAAGCGCCAGGAAAGTTATGGCTTAAAGGCATCGCGAGAGAAATTAGTCCTGCTTCTCGACCTGCGTGCCGCAAGGCCAATATATATCCTCCCCGTTGTAAGCCTATTGCTCATCAAGCTTATTTGCAACTTGATGTCTAACACCCATGTAGATTTTCAACCTTTTACAAGCTCGAGCTCAAACATGGACAACGACAACAAGTGGTCTCAAATTTTAGATGTATGTACACCTGAAAAAGCTATATGTTGATTGATTGACCTTGACCAGGCATACATCTCGCAACGATGTCATGGCAACAATGTAGATCTCAGTGATACTACCGAATTCGCCAAGTGCTGGCCCCCACCCCCCTCCTATACGAACATCACAGTAGATTTTCACACACCGTTAATCTCTGATCCGAATTCAGACAATGACCACAATAACGACGCTGAAAGTGACACTGAAAGTGAGACCTCTTCTTCTTTTACAGTATTTGAGAGAAGAAATTCTGTACCAGACGAAGAAGTCAGATATCCCGGGAGCTATGATCTTCCAAGTATGCCGGGTAGCTATCCAAAATCCCCTCCGGAATATTGGTCAGGTAGTGAATCTATGTATTTTTCGTCAGAATTGGGAGTGGCTCAATCGCCTCCACAAAGCCAACTCTTTAAAAACGTATCTTCTATGGATGTGCCAAAGTCCACAACGAACAATGATGTAAACATGGGTGACGTAGGTGGTGCACAGTCCGAGGGAGACTTTTCTCCACCAAGACGCCCTAAGTACGTTTATAAACCCAGGGACTATTCGTTGCGACCTCGAGAGCCCTGGGAATTTCCAGATCCTTTTCCTCTGGTACCATTACAAGGAGCCACTGCTGCTAATCGACCTGACTCATCGCAGCGCATATTCTCTACAGCCAGAGTTCAAAACGACACCGCAGATGATTTCATAGCCAGAAGACGTCGACGCAGGCATATAATCGATGATGAAGACTATGCAGATGAGGATTGGGACGCTAAAGGGGAACCTAGAAAGATTCTCCGTCTACATTACCAGGAAGTGAAAAACAACGGCAATGAGTGGGAGCCTTTGACTGATGAAAAGGCCAGAGAATTAATGTTAAAAGGAAGAGTCGATGGATATGATAATGTCAAGCTGTCAGACACGACGGGAATTGAGCTGTGTAAGCAAAGACAGCTTGAAACGTATAAGCGAAGAAAGCATGAAAATGAAACACGGACGAATCCTCCTTCATCTTCCTCAGAGAAATGTTCAAAGCCTCATGGAAGTCCCATGGCTAATCAAGGCATCGAATCAAACACAGCAGCCGTAGGTCTACCCCCACCCCCAACTCCAAAACCAAAACCAAGTCAAGGACCGCGGGTGCGTGTTAACGGAAAATTAATTTCCAACGGTAAAAAGGAGGAGATAGAGACAGCGAGTCGTAGTCTGGTTGTCGAATTGCGTTGTTTACAGCATGAGTCGATGGCTATCATGGAGGCTCTCGGGCAGAATAGGTCGAGCGATAGTGACAAGACTGTGAGAGAACAAAAGAAGAGAGAATTACAAGATATCCGGGATAAAGCGGTTTCTATGGAAGTTCCGGCAACCGAAGATGATCGACAGAGGGCGGCCAGAATCATTTTTGATATAATAGACACCAACATGCGACCTGTCGCAAATGGATTTGGGCCTGATGATGCGATGAATTCTTCGCGCTGGTTCTCTCATGACAGATTTATGAATTACAATCAAGTAATATCAGCTATAGAAAGGGAGTCAGACCAGCTAGAAGAACAACTGTGTGAGCTCCCCTATGGCTCCGAGGAGTACAAAAATGTGGAAAGTCGATTGGAACTTCTGGAAGCAGAACATGAATATTTGGAAAAGAGGGAGGATTTTTACGTTGACGAGACAAATGACGGCAACCAATTGTGTGACGATTACGAAAATCACAACCCCCCTTTGATAACGGGAGACCCACGTGTTAACGCCGAATATGGTGCAGCGATAGGAAAATGGAGCTCACAAGCTTCACCGCACACACTACGGGAAGAGGAAGATGATCTTCAAAAGGCAATAAGAATGTCATTGATTTCATTGGGTAAAACTGGACCGGTCGAACCGGCGAGAGAAGATTCCAAGGACAAACACAAAAAAGTCAAGCCGCGACTTATTCTGACTACGCGCAAAGATAATGAGGGTTCGACTATACGAGGGCGCACACCAATCCACAAAAGTACCAAGCTTGCAGAGGTTATGTCATCTGAAGCGCATTGGAAAGACAGTACATCACTCGCGCAGTTTCAAGACGACTCAATGGATGAGACTGCTGCGTTTGAGAAAGCCAAGGCTATATCGCGTGCACAGTATCGAAATGAGAGTCCACCACCCGACGACGATGATTGTTAGTGCAGCTGAGACAGTATAGAGGAGAGAGAAGGAACTGAAAGTAAAAGACGGGAGAAAAAAACAGGTAGGAAAGGCCTTGGAGTTTGTTTCATACGATGATATTAAGGAGGGTACTATCTGGCATGTGCCCAGGAACATTGATATTTGACTCCACAGCGTTAAAAGTCTGTTTCGGCAGAATCAATAGCTGCCCCATGGTTTGCATGGTTATTCACTTGACGGCAAACAAAAGTTTCTCATCAAAGGGATTTTAAACACCAAAAATGAGCTTATTATGGCCAAGAATGAACGTGGTTGTGTACTATCAGTTATTTGTTCTGGATCCCGATGTCGTGGAAGCGAAACGGGACGGGCAGTCGCAAGGGGCTGCGGATAGTTATGCCATGCAGTGCATAGATAGCGTAGAAATTTAATGCAATTCATTTGGTAGAACATGCACAAGGGTATCGGTACACATTTTATTTACGTGAGAAGAGGTCTTCCCGAAAATCTGGTTCCTCCAGCGCCGGAGCCGAGAGTCTTCGGACCCGGTGACTTGGAACGGCTTGGAGGTTAACCTATTGGTGGTGTGCAGAACGGAATGCTTGTTTGCCATGTGCGCGAAGGGATTGAGGATGGGATGACAGGGCTAGAAAGAACGGGATTTGGAAGATGGGATGGGATTTGTTTACTGATCAATTTGATTTGTTGCATGTCGGTAAGTTAAAGTTTTTTCCTACATTTCTGGGCACGAAGCTTCTAGCAATTGGGGTCTAGCGGTAATGGTTCTTTTCACGTGTATCCAGCTCGTGTTTTGAGTAGGTTCTGTAAGGCTGAGAAATGGGACATGAATGCATGTTTATAAAGTTTGACGTCGTGTCGATCAGGTGTAGAACTTTGATATTGTAGCACGGTCACGTTCCAGGAAGGAAATGTAGTTAAACTTTAACACTTCCTTATTCTGTCTCCAGTTAAACCCCATCTTCGGGAAAGCTGGACGATCGTCAGGGCAAAGACCACGAGAGTGCCTGTGTTCGACAGTGGCATTTTTTAAGTACTAAAAATTCAAACAATTCGAGATAAATACCCCATTCTTGCCTTGAAGACGTGGGAGGGGAACCTTGATTGGCCGGAAAGCATTCCTTCCATTAGAAGTGGTAGGTGTGTGGTATGATTGGAGTTTGTAGGAGAATGGGGTATTGAGGCAGCAAACGAAGGGACAAGAGGTATATAAACTTGGGGGTCCTTCCTCATAAGCATTTGATGGATTGATAAGTTTTTATTTAGATTGCGACTCCCTGCGGACTGTCAGCAATAGGCATTTTTATTCTGGAATTCGTTTTCATCACAATGTGTATTTTTGGCACAGCGTTTTAGCGCTCGACTCATCATGTTAATCTATGGTAGCAAAAGAGGAAGGTCGATGCCCCCAAACTCAATCGATCCATTTGACATCGCCGGTAACAATTGCCACGCGATTCCTCCTTTAAAATCTTACCTGGAAGCAATTTGGAAGCAATTTATAGTCAGACAACAGGGGGGTTTATCACGGCAGATCATTAAGGCAAACGGCATTGGCGTCCTAACATAGTGTCGACTTCAAATCGGAAATCATACGACATGAAGGCGCTTAGAGTTCAGGATGTGAACTATGCCCACATAGTGAAGCTTAACATCAAGTACACTTGGGCGATTGTACGTTAATTATTCCCATTTATTCCCATGGTTGGTACCAGGTCGACGATATGGCCCAGGGGAATCGAATCTTGAGAAATTCATCGGCTAAAATCGCGTTTTGGTCCAGAAAGGAAGCAGAAAGGGAGGTAATGCCAAAGATATTTAAAGATCAGGGCTGGATGTTCAGTGAAGTCAGAAAACAGCTCGAGGTCAACATCAATCATTAGGCCCGGCCGGAAAAACATCGGAGGTTTGACAAGCTCACGAATTAAATGGCTAAGACAGTGCTAAGATAAGTCGAATCAGGTATCGGCGCTTCGTTCATATATTCCTGTCAATTAGCATGTACCATTAAGGTTCTCAAAGGCCCAGGTTTCGATCCTTCCGTCTACGGCTGTGGTAATACCATGGAAATGGATCTCGTCTTCCGCACGTGGCGTTTTCATGGCTGGTGGACTAAAGATGCGTATCCGTTGGGAAATTATTGACCTGGGGTCTAACTCGCGCTACAAGGAACAGGGCTTCGAAATAAAAAGCACTGTGCAAACACGACAAGCGCGTAGAATCACAGACGTTTGCATGAAACAAGAACAAAGGATTCAGGATGAGGATTACAACTTCCAGCTTCAAGATGTTCAAAAGGATTGATGTGCAAAGAAACAGCGTTTACACATGGCAGACATGGTCATTGCATGGTGATATCACATCTTATCACACACATGCATTCTAGGTGTTATTATGATCTCAAACGACGGTGAGCATTAGCTTCCACCATAATCCTTATGACGATATCACGGAATAATATCAAAGGAAGGAAAAGGGCGGGACATCCGTTCATGTGACCGGTTCAAAAACCACGCTACTGCATGATATTAGTAGTCTTGGGGGTGGACTTTCTCACATCGAAGAAAGTGGACACTATCGGATATGACTCCCATTCTGGGCTATTGTTTACCGAAGTCCTTATATCTTCCGCTGGGATATCGCCATAAATTACCAGAAGCCAAGCCCATGGAGATTGGAGTTGTGAAGATCTTCAACTCCTTGGGATTGTACGTACAGAGAGTCGATTTCTATTATAACTTATGGACCCCAACGAAAATTCCCATAATTTTCTAGTCCTCCAGCCTCACGAACCTCAAGGCAGCTGCGTTATGATATTTAGGGTGAAAGCTAAACTGCATTGGCAAGTCATGTAGTCGGTTAGATACCCAGTTCCAGCAAACCCTTGACTCTATGGTTCCAGAGCTACAATAAGCGATGTCGTTAGCATCGCCAACGGCGGCACTTGATGGCCGCCGTATTTTCAATATCAAGCTAGGTGAGTAAAGCTTATGGGCGTAGATCACCGAAACGCTGTGAGGGATTCGAGTAGTGTGGAAATGTTTACAGGGTGACGAGTGGTCAGATATCTGCGATAAGAATTTTCGAGTTCATGCCCCAACTGCTTAGTAAATACATTAACAGAGAAAATATCGATAAGGAAGGCAATTGGCAAATACCTAGGTAAAAAAACCAATACAGAAAATTAATGGATGCAGCGGCGAGCGATAAATATATACAAACATGGGTTTGCGTGGAGGGGTAACCTGGCGCCCTTTGATTTGAGAATGATTGATAGGAATTGTGGGGATGCTGGTATACCATGTGCTTGGGGAACCAATTGTAACGTCAAAGAGAAAACGTTTAACAAACGTGATTGGTGGTATTTGCAAGGGAACGGCTGAGAACTACGAGGATACTTTGTACGCATGATGCACCGGTGCCGATTCCTGATAGGTGATGGGTGTTAACGGAACAGACAACCGCACTTGCATTTGTAGAACCCGTGGTTGGAGGATCACACAGAATAAACATGGTTAATGCCCGAGTAATTTTTGTGCGGTATCGTCGCTATGGAAATGTTGGATATGGGGAATGAAGCCGAATGAGGTTCAAATTTCTATTCTCGTCGTGGCTAAATGCCTATCACACAAGACATGAAGTACCAAAGGATTTGTGAGCGGATATTCTACTCAACTAGTTAGCTTCACCCTTTGGCAGGTCGGGGTTTAGTATGTCAATTTGTCGCAATTCGCAATTGACTAGTCTGCCCGAACACCCTGTCAGTAGTGGCAGTGGAAATCTTGAATAAACTAGTTCTGGAGAGCCCTGGAGGAACCATGTATCATCATGTACGTATGTGCACCGATAACCGGTGTTTGAGTGGGTAAAACTTGGGAGTGTTAAATAAATGGAAATTGAGCCAGTGGTTAGATAGTATGATTGTCAGTAGAATGGAAATTATTCCGTGACTAGATATATACCTTAGTGCTGGACCCCTCTTTTCCCCGTTCTTCGATATTTATTATATAGTCTGAACTCAACTACCAGTATTGGAATTAGGACAACAAGTCAAAGCTTGAACTTTACTCTTATCATATCACTATCGTCGACATCAACATGTCTTCACTCACTAGTTCATCATCATCCTCTCGCACATCCTCAATTAGTTCAACATCGAGTTCGAAAAGTTTGAATGACAGTACAAATGCAGGTATCGGGAAGAAGAAGTTTTGCTGCAGTTTCGCGGGGTGCGGAAAATCGTTTTCAAGGAGTGAACATTTGCACCGTCATGCGTTAAACCACAAGGATGGAAATCATACCTGTTTGCGATGCCGTGCACATTTTCGACGTCGAGATCTCCTTGGTAGGTGACATTATTTTGCTCCCCAAAAATCTTTCCTAACATGTCATGTAGACAGACATATGAATCGTCACAAGGAGAAGGATGATGAAGCTGGTGGTGAGGGGCTAGGTGTATTGGCTACCAGAAAAAGACTTTGGAGAGACGCAGACGGAAACGTTGTTGCTACAAGAAGACCATCATATGTGCAAGAAGGCACCAAACGCAGACAAACAACCACGAAAGCAGACAGAAAGATGAAAGTCAGCATTCAATCAGATTCTCAAGACCAAGTCGGCAGTCACCAATTACTCTCTCCACCAATGAACACACCCACTATCAGATCAAGGTCGCCATCTGCAATTGTGGCGGATAACGGAAGATCATATCCGGAAGCTGAAGGCCATCAGAGATTCGAATCACATCACCCTGTTCCATGGAATGGTATGACTGCATCAATACCATCACCGCCAACCTCAGAATCCAGTATTCACTCAGCAGGCCAATCTCCAGCGCCTGAACTCGGTGATCTTGATGGACTCTACGAAGAAACCACATGGCCCGCCATTCCGAATGGTTTACCTCAAGCTCCTTCTCTCAATCGCCAACTTCCCGAGCCTGCCGAATACAACATGGGACCTTCACATAATTGGGGCTCGCAACCCTTCCAAACATTCATGGGGGCAATGCCGGAGGTCCCTGGGAGCTACGATGATATTTTCAAGCCAGATCCAGGAATGTACGAGTGGCAGATGCCGCAATGGAATAACCAGATGCTGATGTCAAGAGTGAGAGAGGAAAAGCCTGGGTACGAGGCGCAAGAAGAGCCAAAGAGGGAATGGGGTTATTCATATTCTGCGCAGGGGGGCAATTTTCATAGGACCTATGGTGTTGGAAGATGTTGAGATGGGAAATGAAATCATGAATAAATGAATCAATGGTTATGAATACATCGATCTGGTTCTGTTTGAATATTGCTGTGAAATTAGCGGTTGATACCATGGAAGTTTTGATAGTTTTAGCAATGAAAGACATTAGCTGTTGCTGCTCTCAATCTCGTGTTTGTTCCATTGGCAAAACCCGAAAGGAAAGTTTTGTGCGATTTGTGTTTCTCAAGGTTTGATATCACCAACATAATCATTCTAAAGGTCACTCTCAAAGCATCAGTATAGGAGATATGATTGCAACGTACTCAAAACTTTTCATTCAATCTAGGGAATACTAGCGAAAGGTGTCACGGCGACATTGTGCACAGGCCAAAAATAAGACACCGAGCACGTGGATGAAAGCACCACTCACGATCCCCGTAACTCGTCCGTAACAACTCCTTTTGATAGCCTGCCTTGTCTGGGAGCACAGGATATCCATTGACATACATGTACCCGCTCGATATCTGTCTTCTATCATTAGCTCCAAGGGCGTGATCCCGTCCAAGTGTTCTTTTGCCTAATGTTACACAGGCAAGCTGCAACCGCTGGCTTTCTCGCTTTCAACACTGAATAGTGAATCCTTCACCCATTAGCACGTTGTCGATGACTTTAGATGCATGGATAGCTTGATTCCTCGACCCAGAAATGTGGAACCTCCGATATCATCCTTGTTCAATATACACATGCTACATCATAAACCTAGATCCATGTTTGTGCAATTTTGAGAGGACTGTTCTGTGGACCTGACGTTGGGGAAATGAGGAAGATGAACTGATAACGATTTTGACCATACATTAGCGAGTCCGAAGAATTATTTGGGATGAAAACCCTGTACCATTTTCAATATCAGAAAGCGCTCGAGCGAATTTCATTTCAATCAAACGCGTCCTAAAATAAAATACCAATATTAAACCCCTTAATAAATAGAGATGCAAGGTAAAAGAATCTAGATATCTGAACAATCGAAATCGAATACCTAGTAAATCACATAAGGTTCAAGGCGTATTCATTTCGGCCATCAAACAAATGCATGGCGATCTATCTTCGTCGCCTACACACTAAAGACTTCCATTAAGGTTTAGTCTATACGAACTATCGTATCGGACGTGTCGAACCCTAATCATGCTATAGTAAGCCTATATCAGCATGCAATTCTGAATTTTGCAATACGTCCGTAAGATGGAATATTGAGGGAGAAAAAAATCTTACGCATGATCGGAGAATTCCAAGTTCTGCAAGCAGGAGATGTCTCCCTCCAAAAGGACGTGAGCCTCATGCATAACTGGCTATATAACGGTTAAACCATCGACCAACCTCTTCCGTATATGCAGAAAACGATGATTTTGTGCGATAATTTCTTTCCTGGCCTCGCTGGGGTACCCACTAGGATACTTCACACTGCTATCGTACTCTAACCCCAGTAAAGTTATGATCACACGCTTATTAGGCTCCGGGGAAATGGTGGAGACTCAAGCATGAAAGCTTGTACCACTTAGAGGTTCACCGCCTGTTTGAGGAAGGTTATCATCGGATGTTCCACAAGATGTTGATGGAGCATTTTGAAGAATGTGGTTGACATAAGAATGGAGAAATCTCCCGTTTGATGATCGAAAGATAACAGTGACGCGACGCTGCAGTGTAACAGGAAGAAAAGGATTGATGGCTCACTGGTCGCGGTACTCAAGAGCGAACTTCCGAGCTATCGGGGGAAAATTATGTACACGTGATCATAGTAACGAAATTTTCCACTATTTCCGATCATGTTTGGCGCAAGCACATCTGGAGAAGTCTTCATTGAGTAAAGAGCGGCGGAAAAAATGAACTTGTGATATATTGCTGTTACCGCGTTGAATCTTAAGGCCTCTCTTCTCTCTTGGCTGTAGTTCTTCATTCATCAGGGATTGCACAATACTAGATCAACAATGCCGATAATACTGCGATTGTTAGTGCATCGAATGCTTTATCACAATGTCGGAACCCGCTCGACATTGCTCTCATCGACAGATCTTCGATGTTTGGTCAATTCAGTGTCATAGTGGTTTGATTTTTGACTTACCAAATGCTAGGCGGGAATCTTTACAAAGAGCTTGTTCCGTATAGGAACAAAAATTAAATCTCATGAATCTAGTTAAAATTATAAATAATGGTTGGTTTCCTGTTAAAAGCCTGGTCTAGCCTGTCATGCTGGTGGTGCATCTTCTTGTAAGATATACAAAGCTCATCTCTAAAAATGACAACTCTCGGTGCAAATTATATCTGGGTTAGAGTAACAGCCAGTCGCGATGTAAGTATTCTAAAATATCACCACCCGTAAAAGGGCCAGCCACATTGTTTCCTACCGTATCGCTCTCAGTTGTCATTACCACTGTCAATAACTTCTCCCGGTGCTCATTATCGAGTATAAATACGCTCTTCGTTGTATCCATTCAGCTCCGGCTATTGCGAACCTTCGACAGACGGGAGTACACATAAGAATTGGGATCTTCGGAATGAATAGCGCCAAATTCCATCCACACTGTCGGCAAGTTCAAGTGAATACAGTCCAGCAGCGTCACTTTTCATGAGAAACATAACGATGGTTCGAACTACTTACTCCCTGTCGATTTAATAGTTCCAATTTCCGACAATGTGGTTCAGGTTACAGCCACATCTTACATCACCTAACTTGTGGCTTTGGCTCTAGACAAATATGGTTTCAAGGAAGTCCGGAATTTTCAACATCTAAACAGAGCCTGGCAAAATGTCGTCATCCTTCTCCCTTCAAATTTGATTTCATAGTTTACGTCTAATAAATGACCTTTCTCTGTATAGAATCGGAAGTCTTCTGTCTCTGGTATGATCTCGTGCCAACAGCAACGTTCGTTCCGGATCAGCATTGCGTTCTCACATTCAGAAATTATTTCCAACTGCATGCCAACAACAAACTTATGGTTATATTCCGCTTTTCAAATGTGAGTAACCCGGCTAGGCATCATTTTCTAATCTCGATCGGAACTTTCGGTCCTTGAACCAACAGTAAAGATGTTGCTCGACGCAAATGAGGTCTACTTGTTTTTTTGGCCAAGCAGTACCTTTGCTATCTTTTATATTTGCATGCTTTGATTTAAAGGGCATACCCATATGATACTGGTTACTTTGTTCGTTTCCTACAACGTTTTACTTTTGCTCTAAATTTTAATTCGAAAGACATTGTGAAAACTAAGCAAGACATGACAGAACTGCAAACAGCTGCAAGTAACTAAAGCATAAGTCTCGTCAATAAATTGACTGACAGGAGAATTAGATTACAGCATTGCAAAACTCCTTGCAAGGAAAAGTTGCAACTCACAATGATCCAGACTATCAGTCAGCACAGGACTCTTACTTCTCAGCCCAAGCCCAGTCATTATTTCCAGCATGCATAGCAACACCGATTACAAATGCTGAAGTTGCAAAGATAGTGGAGGTACTCGTTGAGGGCGGAGTAAAATTCGCCGTCCGAGGCGGCGGTCACTCATTGAATGCCGGAGCTGCAAATATTGAAAGCGGAGTCACCATCAATCTTCGAGCTTTGAATAAGGTAGAGATCAACAAAGAACAGACATTAGTGTCTATTGACGGCGGCGCGAAATGGAGCGAGGTTTCTTCTGTTTTAGATGCTTTGGGATTAGCTACGAGCGGCGGGAGAGTCGCCGATGTTGGGGTTGGAGGATTGACTACTGGTGGTATGGAATAAATAAACCTTCAAATCATTGCTGAAACTTCTCATGACTAATTGAATGCTTTGCTAGGAGGTATCTCATTCTTTAGTGCCAGGGAGGGTTTAGTGTGCGACAACGTCGAAAACTACGAAGTGGTCCTCGCCGATGGAAGTCTTGTAAATGCCAATCGCTTAGAGAATCGCAATCTCTGGCAAGCACTGAAAGGTGGCTCCAATAACTTTGGCATCGTCACACGCTTTGATATCCGAACTTTTCCGCAAGAGAATTTCCTTGGTGGTTGCATCGTCTACGATATTTCGACACTTGACTCACAGTTGAAAGGATTTGCGGATCTTCTTAAAAATTTCGACCCCTATGCTGCAATTATGATGAGTATATCATGGAATCAAAAACGAAATGGATATTCGATTTTCAACAATCTGGAGTATACAAAAAACGACACGAACCCGAAGGCTTTCAAAACGTTTCTTGATGCGAAACCTCAATATCTGAATACCATGCGTATTTCTAATCTTGCAGACTTCGCTACGGAGGCTGGAAAATATGCTGCGCCTGGCTTACGGTTTGTTCCCATCTGATATGATAATTTTAGTTTTGAAAAATGAAATGCTGAATATGAACCAGCAATCAATTCGCAACCACCACCTTCGGCGGAGGCTTAGAATTCCTTCAAACCGTCCATTCAATCTGGAAATCAAGCATCCCCTCTGTCTCCTCTATCGTTGGTGTGAATTGGGCCATGACAATCCAACCCCTTCCCATTGCTGTAATGAATCAATCCGAGGAAGTCAACTTTCTTGGCCTTTCATCTTCATCAGGTCCTCTTACTTTATTTCTCCTTTCTTATAATTGGGAGAATATTGAAGATGACGAAGAAATAACGATGGCCGCGAAGAAATTGATTTCAGATATCAATGAAGCGGCAAGGGAAAGGGGTGTAGGCAGTGAGTTCAAATATTTGAATTATGCGGCAGGTTGGCAGAACCCATTGAGAGGGTATGGGGTGGAGGGATTGAAGAAATTAAGAGAAATTGGTGAAATTTATGACCCCAAAGGTGTATTTCAGACCTTATGTGAAGGAGGATTTAAGATTTCTAAAGCTTAGAAATTCTGGGAGGCAGAGTTGAATTAATTGAGATGAGGGTTTCTTGGTATTCTTAGTTTATAGAAACTCGGTGCAGAATAATGCCGGTGAATATAAACGCGATCCTGCTACACCTGTTTAAAAGAGCAGCAATACCTCTCACACCTGTCATTTTGTAAATGCCCCAGAAAAGCGAGTACTCAAAATGTTCAGCATGAAGTTGGGTATTGTCATACTGGTTTTGTCTCGTGCGACTCTTCTCGCACCGAAAGGATTCAGCTTGGCAATCTTACACAAGTGTCAATATTACTGAATTTAGAACTTATTCCCTATTCTTCCCTCGCAATCACCATTCAGCTACAACGAAAACTTGACAGTGGGCGGTCATTGTGGGCAAAAAGTAAAGGTTACATTTAACCTCATGCTCACAGATCCTTAGAATTTGTTACTGAGTTGTGACAATACAGAAACTGAATGACATTCAAGCAAATCACTCCTCCAAAATCAATTGAAACCCCCGAGCCACCCAACAAGACCTCCACCCCCAAATGAAAGTGCACCTCCGAGCAGAAAAGACCCCTCGCAGAAAGATGACAATTTTAGACTCAGAGCGATCTTACTACACGAGTTAGTCTCAAATGGAAAGACTTCTCGGCAATAACTCACCTTCTACCTCCGCGTTACTATTTCTTCGATCTCTTCTTATAACTTTCGTAACTTCCATACACTCCATAATTGCCATATTCTCCATACGCAACGTAAGGATTAGCCGTCGTGGATGTTGTGACAGTCGCCGTACTAGCACTTGAAGACGTTGCGCTTGAGGTCGTGGTCAAAGTCCCAGTACCACTTGCACTAGCATCTAAAGCACCGGCCATCACGCCAGTAGCCATGGCCAGCGCCAATGCAAATTCAGGAAGGAGCCTCATGATATGAGTATGCTGGGGATTCGAGAGAGTAAGTATGGAAATTTGGACGTGAAGGTGGGTGGAGAAGGATTGGATGTGAATGATGAGATGGGAAGGATGAGAGAGATGGAATTCGACGAGAACATATATAGACCCAGAGAAAGAGGACGATGGTGATCATGTAGACGATAGAAATCAGGATTAGTATGCTGGTAATGAAGTTGGTTTCATCGTACATAACGGGAAGGGATATTGAAGAAGGTTATGTGACTACCGATGAGGTACAGTTGTATTGGCTAAAAGATGAGAGTTGAATCTTATGTTGGGAAAATTTGACCAAGTATAATTGTATATAGATAGGAAAATGACGAAATTTCATTGATAATACAGTAGTAGTGATAGATATCGAAATGAATATCAATGGATACGACCATCAGCCAGCTATCATCCGCGGTAATACGCAACACAAAGAGAGTTTAGACTAATTCATCGATCGAGTATCCCACATGTACAAGTCTAAGCAAAAGCGTCTGGCATTTGAGGTACGTCCATGTCTTGACACGAAATTCTATCAGAATATATCTTGGTTCTTAATAGGCTTTAGAAACACCATCGCAAAAGCATTGTGTAAGGCCATGTTCCATAATACGAAGTGGTACTTTAATCCGACGTAGCACTGTGGCACAGAATTGGCATTTTGAGCGTACAAGATAATTACAAAGCGAGCATATCGCCGCTGTCGTGATACGAACATAGATACTGGCTTTTAAGAATATCACCCCAAGATAATGCATCTCCAGGATTTATTAAAGAGCAAATGGATGAAGATGAAGTTGGAATTCTCAGGTTCGATATATTGTAATTGAAGAGATATAATGAGGAAACCAAATACTCCTTCACATAGGTATGTAATAACGACGATGATCAGAAAATAATAATACAGTCCCAGTATTCGATAAAATAGCTTACTTGAGTTGTACAATGTTTCATACTTCTGAAGACATTGTTTTGAAGAGAAATTATCACCAAATCAAGCGGCGGGACAGACCAATACAGACTACAGATCATTACTTCACGATAGACTCAACCTCATTATCTCAGACATGAACCATACACTGATGCAGATCAATAATCGTCGAGAAATATCATTGATCCTTCTGAAGTCCCAAGATGTCGTTTTCCTCGGGACCATCCTAATACCAAACATCACGTACCTTCAACTTCTCAGAAGCAAATATTCTCCTTTACAAAAAGTTGATGATCAAACTTCAAAATGAGAACCAGGCTCACGGATAAAATTTATGTTTTCGAAGAGATTCCTCGGCAAGCGGGGCTAACGAGTCGAACACCCCTTCTAGAACCCGAATATAGAAGGCAAGAAGAAGAAGAGGAAAGTCTTTGCTCGCAGATTCTCCTAGTTTTCGTCTTCTTCATCTTTTTCATTAGTATCTGCTTAATCGGCTTCTGGGTTGGTGGACGTTGGGGTCGCAGTACTGAAAGACTATGCACGGGTTATATTTCACAATATTGTAAGTTCGCAGTTCTGTATGATTGTTTGCCGAAGGAAGCAGTAGCTAACGATGCTATCACAGCCCCAGTTCTCGAAGACCTGAGCCTTTCGTATGCCACGATGAGTTTTAATGGGTCACTTCCACAATGCAATCAGTATCGCCAAGATGCAGGTCAGGAAGTTGATGCGGCCTGGAATGATTTGGGAATTAACTATCGTGACATCGTCGTTCATGCAGCATTGGCAGCGAGTTCCGGAATCACTACTGATCATGTAACAATCAGTGAGAAATATGGTGGCGGCTACCCAGCTAATGTTGAAGGTTTGACCCATCTTCATTGTTTGAATCTGCTTCGACAAGGATTGTGGTATAACTATGACTATTATCAAAAAAAAGGAGAAGGCGCTTTCGAGAATGACATTCCAATATTAAAGCTCCACGTCTGTAAGTTAACCGTGTGGAAAGAACCTAAAGAAATGCTAACCTTTGCCGCTTCGATAGCTCGTTGTCTTGATATTCTTCGTCAGCAACTGATGTGTACAGTTGACATTGGCGTTATGGGTAAAATTTGGGTTCGTCCAGAAGCCTCAGAGGCGTACCAGGATTTCAATACAAAACATAAGTGTCGAGATTTCGATGCTGTGAGAAATTGGGCCGAGCAGCGACAAATGCCCGCGGACTTACCGGCCGACTTTTTTCAGCAACCAGTGGGAAGGGAGGCTGTGTATTCGACATATCCATGAGCTGCAATGTCAGATCCAGGGGCGCGGCTTCCTTTGTAGAAGATTTCAGATGTCGGACATGAGGTTACTGTGCCGCAAGTGCTTGCATGCTGTCCGGAACGGAGAGGTGAAGATTGGGGGGTATGGTATTTGGAGTATTCATTCTCGGGCTCTCAAGTTAGTTGTATTCAGAATTCCAATCTGCAGAAGATGTCTGACTTGTTTAAAATAATTCTGGTTGGGTGTGGAAATTTTTGGCATTTGTTGTGATGACTGAGTTTCCTGATCAATCTAGATTAAGGTTAGTCAGCGAAACATCAAAATGCCGAGTCTTCCAGCGCGTTTGCATCTTAGGATATAAATACTCGCAATAATACGCTCACAAATCATCATGACATCCATTCAAAAGCACATAATTCTCATAATTGAACATCTACAGTTTCTCATGTAATCTATGTGTCATTAATCAATCTCAATCAGAAATATGGCAAAAAGTCTTTCATGTGGAAAATTAATGAATGGAATTCACGTTTGTCTTTAAAAAAAACCCCCCAACACCGACGCTCTTCAGACAAACCATCATGGCATTCCTCCTTATGTCGCCTTCTCTCAGTACTGAACACCACTAGATAATCCTTCAGCCTCGAGCCTTTCTTTTTCTCTCTTCGCCTTCTGGATATCAAGGGACATCTTCACTGGTCTGACGCCCGGTGTCTCAAACACAGTATCAATTTCCTCCAAAGTCAATTCAGAGGTCTCTGGGAATACGAAATATGAGAGGACCAGTTGTATGAGATTATACCCAACATACACGACCCAGATCTTGTATCCAATTTTTTGAATGCCAACTGAGATGCCGTAATTCTGAACTGTTCCAGCTGCACCTTGTACGAGAGCATACAAACCCATACCTTTCGCTCTCATATCAAGTGATAAGACTTCAACAGGGTAAAGATTATGCATTGTTGCGATTAGCAAAGAGGAGCAAGTCTGGAACAAGAAAAGCCAGGTCACAACGAGTCCAGCATCCACTTTGCTCTCGTTCAATGTGTATTGCCAGGAGGTTATTGTAGCGGCTGTTTGTAAGAGAATGAAACTGATTAATCCGGCAAAAATTAAAGTCCTTCTTCGGAATCTGTCAACTATAAAGGAACCACAAAGAGTAAACACCAAATAAGTCGCATTGAGTCCGAAGTTCATACCCAGCTGCTCGGTGGTTCCTGTAATTCCAACGGTGTCTAGAGCGGGTACAAGATACTGCCCAATGATGCCGCCACCGTTCCACTGTTGAAAGATTGAGTACAGTACAAGAACGAAAACTCTATACTGTGCTGGTCTACCATGGAATAGCACACGGTAGTCCCACCAAGCATGGTTACTTTGTCTCTCGTTCTGCAAGGATTCTTCAATCTGATTTGCAACAATAGTGACTAAAGGATGATCCACGTTATTGCCTTCTGTGGTGTGCATCTTGGCGATAACCCTCTTGGCCTTTTCCATTTGTCCTCTCATGATGAGATAACGTGGCGATTCCGGTGTTAAGGGGTAGATGAACAAGCACACAATCAATGGAAACAATCCTTCCAGAACCAGAGGAATTCTCCAGCACCAGTCTGATTCAATGTGAGCTAATCCTATTAATCCGGCGTTCATACACAAGCTTCCGACTTGAAAGCAAGCTCCAAATATCCCAACAAGTCGACCTCTGAGATGTGTTGGGGCTACTTCAGCGACGTACTGGGGACTGGACATGAGTGCTGAGCCAAATCCCAAAAAGAAACGGCCGGCCATAAACATTGGCATGTTTACCGAAAACGCTTGCAGCAGAGATGCAACTAGAACGATAAAATTTCCTGCGAAATTGATGCCCCGTCGTCCGATGATATCAGCAAATGCCATGAATGGAGCGCCACAAATCGTTCCGATAGTCATCAACGCGTTCAAGGTACCATAAGTCACACCGCTTGTGCCAAATCCGAAGTAGGTGTGCCAAGGTTTGAAGGCATTGATTCCAGAAATGACGGCCCAATCGATACCGTATCCAGCGGCACCACAGCCTTGTACGAACATCATCAAGAAGATCCGAAACGAAGTCCATGATTTGAATTGCAGCGATTCTTGAGATAATAGGAATAAGTCCTCTTGAGTTAGACGAGCAATAGTGACTTCCTCCACATGTTCTTCGGCATGTTTAAAGTCGCCAATGCCTTCTGATACAACTGGCTCCAGCTTATTATCGTACCTGGGTGACATTGCGTTCCTGATTCAGACAGTGAACTTCTTCGAGGCAAAGGTCAGATTCGCGTGCTCAGGGGATTTTATGAAGACAATTTGAGAGATTTCTTCTTTCTAATCGGAGGCTTTGCTTCGGATGGAAGATCTATCCTTCTAGGTGTAGCTGATGGGCAACGGAGATGAGTGGGGGGGTCTAAGAGGAAACTTGCAAAGACCACCACTCCACAATAATCGTATGACTCCTGTAGTATTCCTTTAGAAAGTTAACTTCGATATTCACTTTGGTTAGGTATATAAGGAAATCCATTTAGATTCCAACCAATCATGTCACATGTCCCATGCGGAACAACGGCCCTTGCTACCACCCGATGTCACCTCACTTTCCCCCGCATTATCTCTTCTCCGCGACCCCAATAGTTGGTAATTATCATCGAACAAAGAGTTTCTATTGATGGATTTCTAGACATTCGTTCAGGCTGTTGTCTATGCGTGAACAAGCTTCCTGGTTAAATTGATCCCTGTCATCAAATTCAAAGCGATTGGATGAAAATCGAATTTTAGCGGAAGGGAACGCGCCGAAACTGACCGCATTCGTCTTTGGACAGCATTGGCCACCATGGAAAATTGATATCTAGAGCATGTCTCAATATTAGAATACTAGACAACACTTTGAACATCCAAGATGACCCCCTTCAACCTGGAAGAAACTCTCCATTACACGTCACCTGCAAAGGAGTGGTCGGAAAGTTTGCCTGTAGGCAATGGCCGATTGGGTGCGATGGTCTATGGTGGCACGTCAAGGGAAACGCTTCAGTTGAATGAGAACTCAATCTGGTATGGCGGTCCCCAAGATCGTACACCTAAAGACGCGTTCAAAAACCTAGACCGTCTGCGACATTTTATCCGGATAGGCGACCATGCAGAAGCGGAAAAATTGGTTGAGCAGGCATTTTTTGCCACTCCTCACAGTCAACGCCATTATGAACCACTCGGAACGCTGACTTTGGATCTTGGACATGACCCAGCAAAAGTAAGCAACTATTGGAGAGGACTGGAACTGTCAACAGCGAATGTGACTACGGAGTATGAGCATCTTGGAGTTAGATACAAACGCACAGTCTTCGCTAGTTATCCTGACGATGTATTGGTCGTTCAATTGGAGTCGTCCGAGAAAGCGGAGTTCACCATCCGACTATCAAGATATAGCGATCGAGAATTTGCTACTGATGAGTTCGTCGACTCTATTGAAGCGCAAGATGGGACTATAGTGATGCATGGGACACCAGGTGGACGGAACAGCAACAATTTTTGTTGCGTTGTCAGCGTTCAGGAGTTAGCTGGTGATGGTAACGTTGAGACTGTGGGAAACTGTGTCATTGTGAACTCCTCAAAGGCTATAATCATTGTTTCCGCACAGACAACATTTCGCCATGCGGATCTGGAAGCTAAGACCCTGACCCAAGCAGGTAAGGCGCTCTATAGCCATGCTAATCTTTTCAAAAGACATGTTCAGGATTACAACTCATTATATGGGCGTTTTAAACTTCGACTCTTTCCCGATGCAGCTCACATACCCACGGATGAGAGACTGCTTATTGCTCCAGATCCCGGTTTAGTGGCTTTGTATGCTAACTATGGTCGCTATCTTCTCATATCTTGTAGTCGACCAGGAGATAAAGCTCTTCCTGCGACTTTGCAAGGGCTATGGAATCCATCTTTCCAGCCTGCATGGGGCTCTAAATACACGATTAACATCAATACACAGATGAATTATTGGCCAGCTAATGTCTGTAATTTGGAAGAATGTGAAGATCCATTGTTTGATCTGCTTGAACGGATGGCGCATCGTGGGGAGAAAACCGCTAGAGTTATGTACGGGTGTCGTGGTTGGACATCCCATAGCTGTACAGATATCTGGGCTGATACAGATCCTCAGGATCGTTGGATGCCAGGCACACGTGAGTCGCCTCCAATTCTTAGTTTCGACGATCTACCTAACTAAGGCGACCTTAGTGTGGCCCATGAGTGGTGCTTGGCTCTGTACTCATATTTGGCAGAGACAATTGTTTGGAGGCGATCATAATCTAAAATTCCTCCAAAGAATGTTTCCTGTACTACGTGGAAGTGTTCAATTCATCTTGGATTTTCTTATCAAGGATTCAACAGGAGACTTTCTGATAACTAGTCCGTCTTTGTCTCCGGAAAACTCTTACATTGACCTTGAAGGTCAAAAGGGTGTTTTGTGTGAGGGGTCTGCTATCGATATACAGATCATCAAATCTCTCTTCGAGGCATTCCTGTTATCTGTAGATTTGCTGCAGATTAATGATGAACTGACTGAACCTTTGAGATTAGCTCGAAGCAAACTACCGCCTTCAAAAGTCGGTGAATTTGGACAGCTACAAGAGTGGCTTCAGGACTTCATAGAATATGAGCCGGGCCACCGTCACACATCGCATCTTTGGTCTCTTTATCCAGGGGACTCGATTTACCCCTCAGAGACACCAGATTTTGCTTCTGCTGCTGAGGTTACGCTGCGTCGTCGAGCTGAGAATGGTGGAGGACATACAGGATGGAGTCGAGCCTGGCTCATCTGTCTTCATGCCAGGTTACATGATGCGGATGGCTCTTTGGGGCATATTTTTAGATTGTTAGAAGACAGTACATTACCCAACTTACTAGATGTACATCCCCCCTTCCAGATTGATGGGAATTTTGGTGGATGCGCTGGTATTGTCGAAATGTTAATACAGTCACATCAAATTGATACCATTCAAGTCTTGCCAGCCTGCCCTAAAGAGTGGAGATCAGGGGAGCTGAGTGGTGTTAAGGCAAGAACTGGATTTGAACTTGATATTGCTTGGGATGAAGGCGTATTAACGAAGGTCCTGGTACACTCGCGACTTGGTCGTATCACGAAGGTCGTACTCCCGGACAAGACTGTGATTATAAATGGCATTGGAGACCACCGCCTAGTTTGATGCGGAATTCTATATACATTCATATGCACACTGAATTCTCATACCATATCCCATGCTTATTTTCCTTCAATCATATAGGTAAAGAGTTCCTTGATAACAGTTGCAGACTTCTTTGGGTATCTTTTCTTTTCTTCCGACTCAAAATCTATGAAGGTTACTCCAAATCTATCAGTAAATCCTGCAGCCCACTCTATATTGCCAGTCAGTCACTCGTAAATATCGGAATTCGCGAAGTCTTACCCCAGTTATCCGTAAAGGTCCATGCAAAGTAAGATCTGACGTCTACTCCATCTTCTTTCACAGCTCTTGCTAGTGCACCAATATATCCCTCAAAGAAATCAATTCGGAACTTGTCATTCAAAACTTCGTTAGTCGGTGCTGTTTCACCTTTCGCAGTAGTTCCGTTCTCGGTTATGAAGATGGGAACGCCATATCGAGCCCAGATCCAATTCAAGAGCTTTCGGAATCCATCCGGACATGTTCTCAACCAATAAGTATCACTCTCAGGTCCTCTCATCACTCCTTTGGAATTAGTATCCAGCTTATCGATGTTTCCCGAATGATCGTTGATATCCGCCGGGCCGTCTCGATGTTTCACAAAAAAAGTCGTGTAACTATTCATTCCATAAAAATCCGAACTGCCCAATATCAATTTTGACTCCTCTTCAGTGAATTTTGGCAATCGATCCCCAAGCTGCGCACGCATACTAGCCGGATAATCACCTGCCTTGTATACCGGATCTGCAAACCACGCAATCTCAAATTCTCTCGCTCTTTCTGCGGCTTCCACATCCAACGGATCCTCCTCGTCCCATGGCTCCGAGTAATTTCCATGTAAAGTGATCATGATAGTTCCACTTTGCTTTTCCTTAAATTCCTCCCGATACATCTTCACCACATGAGCATGGCTAACCAATTCCGTATGGCCAACGATAAACGGCTCGGTGCTCGAATCTCCCTCCTCATTCAACTCTCGATTTGATGACCGTCCAGGCGCATGTACACCAGCTGCATATCCTGCCAATGTGTAGACACCCGGCTCATTATAGGTAATCCAATTCTTAACCCTATCACCTAACGCTTCAAAACAGACCCTTGCATACCTCACGAAATCAGGAGTATACTTCTCCTTATTCAACATACCACCATATCTGTCCTCCAATGCTTGAGGGATATCCCAGTGAAAGAGAGTCACAAAGGGTGTAATTCCATTTTTGAGCAATTCATCCACAAGCTCACTGTAATATTTCAATCCCTTTTCATTGACTGGATCATCCTTTCCTCCTAGAGGGATAATTCGCGACCACGAAAGCGAAAACCGATATCCTGTCACACCGTAAGACTTCATGAGGGCGACATCCTCGGCAGTCTTGTAGTAAGAGAGAATAGCATCGTCGCAGGTACTAGAATCTTTTACTTTTCCAGGTGTGTGGCCGAACTTGTCCCAAATAGAAATTCCTTTCCCGTCGACATTCCACGCGCCTTCCACTTGCGGCGCAGCGGTTGCGTAACCGAAGTGAAAGTCGGGACGTAGGACGTCTTTGAGATCTTTGAGATTTTCTGGGACTGGCATTGTGAGCAGCAAGGTATCGAAATTTTCACGACAGATGATTTCGTAGATGGTTTGCTTGAACAGCTTCGAGTTATGTTATCTGGACTTCCTGCATCACTTTACAATGAATACTATACAACGGTCATCCTGCTCATTCACCCCCACCTTCTTTCAATCGATTTCTATCCTCAGCCTCTCCTCGTCTCACCCGCGCGCTCCACAACGAAGGCGGGGTAGTCCCTCCCCCACACCATTTTATTGGTGGAAGTTCATACACAAGGATTAGTACAGGCTAAATTGATATGGTCTTAAATACAATTTATCATTTCATTTTTTGGTTAAAACGGTTCCATGGTTCGTTGTCAGAACAGGGTGCGGCTCGTTTATGCATTTGTGAGCTGTACCTTTTTTGGAGGTAAAGAGTTTTCTCAGGTTTTCGGTCCCGAAGTATCTTGTTGATTTTTGCGACTCTTGAGATACTTTGTTCTGGTTCCGTTTACTAGGGAATTGGGCAAACTCTTCGTAGAAGGCTTAAGAGATAGAAATGGTGAGTGCTTTCTGGGATAGAGGAAAATCAGATGATGAGCGTATTCTGAAAGACAATCTAGGCACCTTATGATCAGTTTATCCTGTTTGGTTGGTTGCATGAAGATACTTCGGCTATGATATTCAGTACTGATATAGAGTATCAGGTGATAGTATCACCCAGTGCTCCAATGAACCAAACGGATTCTCATTTGCATCTGCAATCCAAAATGGTATGATTTGAAAGTCTTTCGTATTGCTCAGACCTTGGTGATACAACGAAGAGTCCTGTTTCAATATTCATTCAAGACGCACTCCCTAACATGCCAAAATTATTCAGCATATGCCAGGAAACTCGACGTCATAAACAGAGGCTTCAGGTACATTCCCATACATTTAACCTATGAATATCCAAACATCTACTAATTTACTTGGGCAGTGGCTATACTACCAACCATGCACTTGAAATACTCCCAAATTTCTTTCCTTCCCCTTCTCAAGCCAAAGTCCGTTTCCTGGTATGTCACTCTCCCATCTTTGATAGTCATATCCAGAACAAAAAGCTAAAGCAAATCAGCTCATCTTCTTTGGTGCAAATGATCTCAACCGTGGCCCCTCCACAAAGCAACATGTGCCCCTTCCGCAATTCGTTATTAATCTCAAAGCCATTATCTCTCACCCTCTCATTCAAGCTCATTCTCCGAAGATCATTCTTGTGACGCCGGGACCTGTTGATGAGGCAACATCCAGAATTATGAATATTGAGTGGGCAAATTCGGATGAACCTAGACGGGTTAGTTGGACGAGAGAATATAGGGATGCGGTAAAGAAGGTTGGAGAGGAAGAGGGACTGGGTGTTGTCGATATTTGGAGTGCATTTATGGGGGCTTGTGGGTACGTCAAGGGTCGGATGGTTTTCCTTGGAACTATATAAATTATGCAAGATTAGGGGGAATAAGAAGCTATGAACTAACATTGATCTCTTGACAGATGGAAAGAGGGAGATAACCCAGCTGAGATGCCAGGTCTAGAAGTGAATGGCAAGGACAAAAAGCTCACGAAACTGCTATACGATGGTGAGTAACCCACCAACACCCGCAGTCAAATTATCAGAGCAATATTCGGGTGGGCTAATTGATGTTACAGGTCTACATTTTAGCGGCGAGGGTTATAAGATTCTTTTTGATGAAATGACGAAGTTGATTGCCGAGAAGTATCCAGATGAGACTCCTGAGAACATTAAGAATCCCATCCAGATGCAGTGGGAAATAGATATAGGCTGGTAGATTATTTGCCTTCCGTTGAGGGCAGAATCATTGGAGATTTAGAAAGGAATAGACCAATTTGATTTTTTCAAGCGTATTTTTACTGGTCCCCAATTTACTAATGTTACAATCTAGCGAGATTCTCGCCTATCGCCATAAGACAGTTATAAACTTGTTGTCACATGCAATAAAACAACAAAATCATCCAGCCCAAGCGAGCTCGTAAAATGAGGTCATATGCAGTGGTCATATCAAGCTGAGCTGACATGTCTCATTCTGTTCAAGCCATGTTGACTCAGCAAATGACACCCGGCTTAACCTCGGCTCAGCCGTATTATTGTTGCAGCTCAGCTCAGCATTGAGGTGGCTACCTAATCTCAATATATATAAGTCGTTCAAGAGGTTTATACAGCTATCAAGATCTTTGAAGCTGTGAGTATACTTGAACATGGCTTTGAAAACGCCTTGGCTAATATGCACAACATGCCAGACGATTCCTTATACATTATTCCAGAATGGAAAGATCAGTCACCCTCACCCGTTCTGGCCGAGCTTCTCTGGATTTGCGAATTCTGCTTCGAGAGGTTGTCATACATGCACTTTGCTATACGAAGCTGTCCGAGAGCCTTTCAAACATCGATTGGAAGGGCAACCAATATTTCTGGAACGCGGAACAATTGATACTGGTGGTACCGAAGCTGTCGCCTTGACAGTGGATCTTGCCTCTCTGCCCGATCACACTACTTGGGCAGACGAATTCTTACGGAAGTACGCTGAAGATAAACTTTCTGCCTTCAAATATTTACCAATCGCTGATGTTAAACATGTTCTGGATGCTGGAGAGGTGCCTGAAGATGCACGAAATTTCAAGGGTAAGATCTTATACAGAAATTAGGATTCTGCATACTGATTAACATCGTAAGATCTTATCAGCTCGTATGAAGAGAGCGAAGGGGCGGTTAGATATATCAAGCAATCCATGAATCACTGTCTAGAAAACCACAAGTTGACATGCGATCGGGTGATGTTTCCAATCTCATCCGCTGCGTCACAGCGACACAATGCAGTCAACATTGTGTCCGGACGCAATGGAATGGCAATGGCGCCAACTCGCCTCGTTTATGTGGGTTCCCACGATGTCGGCGATCGGCCAAAACTCGTCGATGGGCAGGAATGTCTTTATAAAGGCGGATATTTGATTCTCAGCTATTGCTGGGGAATGACACCCAAAGATGCACCATGGCAATTGACCACTACAACTATGCCGCTCTTTGCGACAGAGATTCCACTCAGAATCCTTCCACAGACCCTTCATGATGCGATTATGTTGACTCGCAAGCTGGGAGAGCATTACATCTGGATCGATAGTATGTGTATTCTTCAGGACTCGACAGAGGATTGGCAATTCGAGGCTTCTAATATGGCTTCCATCTATGGAAGTGCTGTTATGACTCTCGTAGCCGCATCTAGTTCAGTATATGGTGGTATGACGGATCGCCGAAACCCATTGCGAAACAGTGCTGCTAGTCTCAATCTACGAGATGGTTCCACAAATTCAACTGTTTATATATTGCCAAACGGACAGCCTAGGAACACACCACTACCTCCACCGACCGATAGTCGAGGTTGGTGCTACCAGGAAGATTTACTTTCCAGCAGACTAGTAAAGTTGACGCAAAAATCTATAATATGGCAATGTCTAGGCGACAAAAGCAACCCCAACACCCGATCACAGGGTCTCGAACAACTCATCCAGCATCCTCCTTACAGATGGTACACACTTTGGTACCGCTTAATAGAGCAATACTCCAACAAAAGCCTAACATACCCAAAAGACAGACTCCTGGCATTTTACGGTATCGCATGTGATAAAGCAGGTAGTGCATACCTTGCCGGACTTCTCAAAACTGATCCTTGGGCAAGCCTACTTTGGTGTCGCGATGAAAACCAAATCCAGCGACGGCCAGGCCATAGATACAAGGAATATGTTGCGCCTTCGTGGTCTTGGGCAAGTATTGATGCGCCTGTACTTTTCTATGAGGCAAATGCACGACATTGGAGAAAACCACAACTCGGTACCACGCTCCGAGATCCAGAACTCATTCATGCGGAGGCGCAGCCTGTTTCTTATTTCAAGACAGGTGCTGTAAAAAGTGGGAGTGTTGAAATATCAGCATATATTGTCATGGCTCGCACAGCACCTGTCGAGCCGTTTTTATTCAATACCAGGCAGGGTTCTCATACATACGGGAGACGAAATTGTGTGGACCCGCTTTCCGGTGATGCGCTTGGATTGATTGTTTTCGATGTTGCGCTAGAGGCAAAAGATGACATGTTATTATGCTGTGCGCTTTTACAGACGGGGAATATGGATTTGTGGGAGAAGAACGGTACGTTTGGCCTTGGCTTGGCATTGAGAGTGAAAGGAGCGATTGCGGAACACTGGAAGTGCACTCGAGTAGGATATGTCCAATTCACATCTGCGTTTGGGAAGTATGCACAAAAGTGTCGTGTAGAAATTTCGTAAACTTTGGACTCAATATGTAAGGGAACGGTGTTTCTTTATAGATTGTAGTCCCGAAGAATTGAGACACTATGATTTTCAACAATATTTGATCTAAATAGCTTCACTTTGTAATCAACTTACAGAGATCATAGTCGTTCCAGTCCAGCTCCGCTACTGTAGTATTCACTCATGCCATGCCCCTTGGCAACGAGTATATACTAAGCGAGGAGGCCGAATGAGCATCGGATGACTATCAAGAATAGCCCAGAGGTCGGTGAAATAGTGGTGTAAATCTAACTGGAGAATCGGGATGGAGTGAGCAGGCCCTAAGCTTTTTCAGCAGTGCAATTACTCGCAGACTTGCAACAGAATCATCAAAATCGAAGGTAAAGGGGAAGATTGGATGAATGCTGATGATCCGAGGCTTCAAATAAGAGTTTCAATACCTGGAATGTCCTAGAGAAGAATGATCAAGTATCGTTTGGTCTCCTGGGAACAAATGCCGATGCCCTCAGTTTCCCAGCAGACAATGAGAGAAGAATATCTTGAAATTTATCATTGAGCGTCATTCTATTAGAAGCAATTTCACTCAGTCATTACTTCCTTGATTCATGCATTCCGATATCCCCGTATTCAATCCATAATGTACACGCTGGAACTGCCATCTCCCAATGTTCAGATGCTCAGGCCGCTTCGATCCGACCTACACGTATTTCTTCATGCAACAAGCCTGCCAAATGCCGCATTATGTATATATCTATAACCATTCAAATGCCTTATCTCAATTTCCCTTCTCGAATCAAGGAACACTAGTCCTCAACTGTACACCGTGCCATCCCTTGATCTCCTCTCCCAGTATCTTATTAACCAGCCTCTGTTGCTTCAACATATTCAAACCCCTAAACTTTTCACTAACAATCTCAATCCCATACATACTTCCACATCCACCACTTATATCCTGCACCTGCAGTTTTGTGGGCGCAAGTTCGTTGTATAATAAGCCCCAAATCTTCTTTTCTGCTTCATCGAGATGAGATGGCACCTCGAGTTTGTCTGCCGCGGCTCCATCTGCACCTTCGCCTATGGTACCTTTGATTGTGGATGGAGAGGATTCACTGCTGTAGAACCTGAGGCGGGTGAAAGATGATGAGGGGCAAGGAGCTCTGCTTCGTGCGAGAGTGCGGGGTGAATTGATCATGAGAGTAGAGTATGAACGAGTAGTTTGTGCAGCGTGGGTGGCAGAGCTATGGATGTTTGAACACCTTGAGATAGAGGTGTTTCGAAGAAGGGTTCTGGTTCGCAGACAACGCAGGCCGGAAAGGACGTGATTTTCCATGGTGTGGAGGGGTTATGGTTGTTTGGATTCAATTGGAGATTCGCGGTGGCTTTGAACGCGTCGATTGAAGGTATATTTGAATTTTTTGATTTTATTGAAGATTGTGGACTAGGTATCAATGGTAAAATATTGGAGTATACAGTAGGATTGTTGTTGTCGTTTTATGTTACTATTGCTATGGTTCAACCATTCACGATTATATTTTTCCGAGGTTCATGATTGATCAGCGTCATGGATCTTGATTAGTCATCAGAGTCCACATTCAGCATATACCAATAGGAATTCTTGAAATGTAAGCACGTCAAAGTATTCGTTTAATTGAACTACATACGGTATCCAGACGACTGGAACGCGTTCTCACGCTCACAATCTATCATGATTCTCTGGCCAGTTCAAGTTCCGAAAATCTTCAGGGAGACTAAGCTAGTGCTTCGCCGTTTGATGATCGGCATGGGCTTGGTGCTTATTTCAATATATTGCAGTGTGTCATCATGAAAATTTGCTTCTAGTTCTAGTCCGGCAATCCAGCGATTGTCTAGTGGAAAGAATTTTTCCTACGCGCCTCGCCTTACAGTTTTAGGTGCGGATTTTAACTACACATGTTCCCTTAGATGACCTTCAGGAAGACCTTCAGATCTACCATTCACAAATGATGATTCTGGAATCCTCTCGCTCAACAGGGGGATAGACACAGGAGAAGTCTAGACCCCTCATTTCAACTCTATAGTTAGCGAAAGTTCATCAATATTTTTTTATGCTTCTGTATGCTTTCAAACTCTAACCTTCCTGATGAAGAAATGGAATCCTATGGAAGCAGGGGGTTGGGTTTTGCCTGATGTAGGAATGGATGATTCCTGAAACATATCTGTCAAAAAAGTTAAATTGGAGGTTTAAATATGAAAAATTTGAAAGCCACTGGAAAACTGACGATGTATCTCTTTGGAATCTTTAGTATGAACCTTTGAAAGGTAAGTTGTGCATGACTTCAATCAATAGTCAATGATATCCATCAAAGTAAATTTCATCAGAACAGATATTTCCAAGTAACTTTTCAGGTAGCCTTTCTTTATCTGTTCACTTGTTCCCTTGTTTGAATAAGCATAAAGATCTAGAGCTGTGAACTTCGCAGTAAAGCCAGTAGCTTGATTCTTGGATTATGGAAATATATGTTCCTATAAAGATAATTAATTACTGAACAACTTCCATAACAAACTGACATTGAAACTAGAGCAACACTTGATATAGAAGATTCAGTTTTGTTTGGTCTGAGAACTGGAAAGCCTAGGCATATACCAGCCAAATCACCTGATCTTATATCAAGAAAGACCCGCCTGCCACCTTAGAGGGGGTGTAGTTTAAACTCTATCGAAATTTAACATCAAATGTTGGAGCTGATTGAACTAGTCTATGACTGAATTCTACATATTTCAAGTTCTTGACAACCTAGATCTTCAGATGCTCGCTTTACAGGAATTATCTATGCCACAATCACCAATCAAAAAAATGACAATTTTAACTTCATTCCAGAAGGCATAATTGTTTTGCTGGAAAGTGTAGCTCATGTATATCATGGCTTCTTCCTTGGCAAGATCATCGCATCAATGACGGCAGATCTTATGGTAGGAAGGCTTTACTTTCTTGTACTTTAGACTTTTATAGAAGCCAATCCCCAGGTTCTTACACTACAAAATTGATCGCCACAACAGCTGCCCAATTGAGCAAGAATGATAGTGGCATATCTCCCATTAAATCAGCTTACTTTCAGATATTTGTGATCCAAAGGTACAACCACTTTCCCGTTGGTCAAATTGTCGCTCAAAACACCCCGGATGTTCTACGGAGAGAACTACGATTGTCTAGAGCGTGCGCGTTGTTTTTCAAGCCTTTGCATGACCAAATAGTTACATTTGTAGACCCATTTGGATGAAGCTAGGTGGTTAGAGACAAGTACTGGTAACGTCATTTTTTCCACTAAATTTTAGCCCAAACTTTCCCCGGATTTTCATTTGAACTGGGGAAGAGTATATATATTCACGACCATTTCCATAAGATTTCATAGACTTTTTGATACAGTATCAGAACATTATCTCTATATCAGAATCTCAAGTACTAGTAATCAAAAGCTAATTATCTTGATTGCCATCATTTCTGAAGTCCCTGGATTCAGAACAACCATCCACCATGACGAACTCGAATAACATGTCGCCTAACAACCAATCGATGAACCAAAGACTCGAAATGCCTCTGGAGATCATCATCAACAAGGCTGCGAAGCATTACAAAATCAAAACTGGCGTAAGTATATCAATCTTGTAGTTCCGTTTCAATCGCTCGAACATCAATACTGATGATCTTCACAAGGCCTCTTCTTCTCAATCTGCAGACGCACCTGGTACTTCTCTAGAGTCTTCAATGGCTAGCTTAACTGTTCAATCTGCAGATGCACCTGATACTTCTCAAGAGTGTCCGTGGGCTAGCTCAATGTATCACTTTAGAGCTCATACTAATACCTCTCAAGGGGGTCATCAACTCCGCGCTAACGCCCCTTCTTTTCATGCTCGAAGGCTCTTAGCCAACCGCCATCTTCTTCACAATCGCGGCGCCACCTCTCGTACTCCTACCCGAGGGTTCTCAGCCCACCGCTCTTCCATTAAAGATGTTTGGGATCGCGCCAAAGCGGCCAGCGAGAATTCCGGTGCACACACCTCTACCACTATCTTGAACCCTACCATTCAGGCCTTCACTCCTTCCCAAGGATTCCTTCCTAGAAGATCCCAAGCGGAGGTTGATAGCGAATATGACTGTGGTTTTTCATATTGTGAAGGGTTCTGTGCGAATTATCCCACCCACCCTGCCAATGGCGACAACAATGGGGCTGGGCAGCAAGCGAGCTCTTCCCCTGTACAAGATGAGAGTCAAGCAAACATTATCCTAAGCCAAGCAGGGATTGAGCGCACGCTTGAAGAGGGAATTGGCCACGACGGCGATTCTACCAAAGAAGACGATTGTTCAAATCACGATGCTATTGAATCGGCTTATTCTTCGATTTAAGATGCAAAATACTATGGGGGCAAGCCGTTCTCTTGTAGCAGATCTCGCTAAAGGTTGTCAAAGACTCCTTGCTTCTGGCTTCTATATCATCCGTAAATTTCGATGATACTCTCGTTATAGTATGCACCGTGTGTTTCTTCTTCGTGTGATATGGGTGACGGTTGAATGATTCTCTCATTACCGTATACTTTTTTTTACCATCAGCGACGGTTGAATGATTTTCATTACCGTATGGTTCTTGGACCATGAGCGACGGTTAAATGATTCTCTCATTACCGTATACTTTTTTTACCATCAGCGACGGTTGAATAATTTTTCATTACCGTATACTTTTTTTGCACCATCGGCGACGGTTGAATGATTTCTCATTACCGTGTAGAGATTTTCATTTCTCCTTTTCGTGTAGCAGCATTTGCGGTTGAATGATTCTTTCATTACCGTGTATAATTTTTGTTTTCTCGTTTTCATGTAAATAAGTGACGGTTGAATGATTCTCTCATTACCGTATATATGTATATAGTAGTATCAGTAGCATGTTCAAAAGTAATGAATTCCATCTGTAGCTGATGCCACGCTGACCTATATGTATATATTATTTTTATGTGATACGGATTATAGAACTTGTCGCATGCTGAGGTCCAGTGGGTGCATGGTCTGAGGAGACACTTCTCAACTTTCGAACACCAAATTCAATCTTCAATTGTTTGATTTCAGAAATTATTTTTTTGATTGTTCAATCTCTAATGAAACATTGTAACAAGTAACAATTTATAAGATATAACAATCAACATAGCAAGAGATATCTCTAAGTCCGTTTTTGTAGTGTCCTGTCAGTCCTTACACCTACTGGTGGTCTCTGTGGAAATTACTATCTTATTTTTCAGGTATAGTCAGTATCCCTTGGGTGCTTGATTCAATCCAATAATCGACTCCGGCACTCGCTGACATAGATAGTGTTATGCATGTTCATTTCTTGCGAAAGGTCATGGTATTTCTCCAGGAGCGAATCCGAGTAAGTAATACATCCAGCGAGTCATTGGCTAATCTTGCATGTCCCCGTGATACGAATGCAGTGATACAAGTTCAAAAGGTTCAGGTTCAAACAACATACGGATCGACAGCGGCAGTCTTTAGCCATTACACACACCAACGGACCCGTGAGATCAAAGGCAGATTTACATCCCGCATAGCTAATGTCTCATTCTTGGAACCGAACCGGCCAAGTGTTATCGATTTAGTTGAGCAGACTTGAGGCAAAAAAGCTTAGGTCAGATTCCTACATAGGAAGGTTCATTGAGGCTTATAAACACGTCAGGGTCAGGGTCTTTCTTGGGATCTACATATATGCAAGTGTTGTATGCCAGAGTCACCTGCCTACTTCAATGCATGCAGCTGAGTCTACTTATCTTCCCGGATGATCGACGGTTTACGACTGGCACTCATGCTGCCAGAGAGTATGCTACTTCGCCACTAAGTATGTCAGGTTAGTCCTCATGTAGTTTGCTATTGTGTGATATGTGCATCTACCTTCGGAGTTGCATACTCATCAATCTCTAGCCGCACGAGTATGTGGAGAATTAAGGGACTCTGTGTCTCCCGATATTTTATGTATGCAGGGTGCAATAGCTAGACGCAGCGAATTCATGCTAGCCGATTTGATTTCAGAGGAAGGGGGGGGGGGGTATTGTAGGCCGCATATCTCGACCTTACTAGATAGTAAGTCTGTTTCAAATTCTTATGGACTTATACTAATACCTACACAATCCAGCTTCCTGCTGTAATGCAAAAGTACGACGTGCATATTTTTCATGTAGAATTTATCAAATCGTATCATCTAGACCATCTCATCTCACTATATCAAGTGGGTACTATCAACTTCTAGGCTTCCCAAAACACACTTTTTATTCATTGCAGGTAGCATAAAAATGACTATTGCTTCCCAATACAACATAACATTGCAGAATCCGTCTAGTCGCATATGTACGACTAGGGTACATACATAGTGGGGCTCACATAGCATATCAACATCGTAACCCAACTCCCTTCTCAAACTTGTAAAAGCCCATAATATCATAAATTTTTTTCATTCTCCCGCATTCAAATATTGAATGCGGAGAGACAAATCAAGGGATTCATATCTCACAATAAACACGAGTTTGGTTAGAAATGAATAGATGAACATGTGGGGTCCTACGTGGCTGCACATAGTTCACGCCTGGTTACGTGGCTCACCGAGCACGATCACGCTCCTGCACGTGAGCGAGGGGTGCAGTGCAGATAGGTGGAGATAGATATACGTGGTACTGTATATTGTTCATGAATTATTGACAAAGTGGTAGTACCGTAGTTTGGTAATATGTGCGTTGGGGATTTCATCGAGAACAGTGGTTTGGGCATGAAGAATTTTCTGGAAATTCCGGATGCATATCGACGGAGAATCTGGAGTCTGGAGTTCTGGGGAAGTAAGACATACGGGGAACGGGGTTGAGCGATGAGGAGCTGCAAGATGTGAATCTGTAACTAATCTAGATGAGCCACAATTTGCGAATTTTCAACACACATTTATTGGTATACCAGGACTCCACGCTCAGTACCCTGCTATCACTGTACCGTGTTTCATTGTAAGTTAACAATATACGACGTTGTGTACTTGGTATCGTGACCCATGTGATATCCAAGACTGAATACTGACTCGAACCATAAGTATCATTCTCATATTGGAGTAGTACTGCATCTTGCTGATAAGCTTATTGTGTGCCAATTTCCTTATGCCTGTAGAAATTTTGTACAGCAGGTAAACCTGTAGGATAAATAGCGTAAATGAAATTTCGTGTACGGGCAGCAAGACATATTGGACCAAGAAAGAGAATTCTCGCTACTCCGTACAGACCAGTAGTTTGATGTAAAGCCTATTTGGATGTAGTGGCGGCAAAAAGGGCAAGATAGATGATTCCTTCTCCGGCATAGAACTCAACATGAATTCATCCCTATTTAGGACAAAAGTAACTCACTGAAGATTGATGCCCTCTTCGCTCATCGGAAACTATTCCTATTATATTCATTGCCCGCTATGATAAATTTGGCGAGAGGGATGTTTTAGTTGCTAAGCCCATGGCACTAAATATGTGTCGATTGGATATACTTTTCCTCATAGACCCTCCTTGCATCCGAGCCAAGACCCTGAATAGAAACCCTATGCAGTCAAATCTCTCAAACCCCTCAATTTCATTCCCACAAAGTCGTCATTCAACCTCGGTACGTGCTTCCCATTCATTCATCCATTTCTCTCCACCAAAAATACCCAAACAAGGAAGATCTCGATATCATCACTGAAACTGTGATTCAGGTTCGTTTGCATTCAAGTCCACATCTCCTTTGATCAAGGCTGACTGAAATCATACATCACTTCCTCCTGCATCCATTCCAAAGAGCACGAGATTGTAGTGGCCTCAGACCACAAGTTGATCAAATTGTGATATATTCATACTGTACTAATTTAATACATCAACCAATCAGTTCGGTTCCGAAACCCCGATACTCAGCCCCTTCAGATTCCGGAGTTTGATTATAACGCATGTCCTTCAGTGGAGCCACGGAGAAGGTAGAAGAAGGTTGGCTCCGAGCGGAGTTTCGCTTGATAAACATAATTAACCCGCGCGGAGATTCGTCTGAGATAGTAGGGTAGTACTGATACGCATCATAATATTATCGCTTCTAAGACTTTAGAGAATATGAGACTATCGGAGTACTCGGGCGCTCGAATACTTTTCCAAGACTCCGCATGGTCTCCGAGAACGTAGCGGAGTGTGAGTAAAAAGTTTTAGGAGATGGTATTCTCTTTTGCTAGCACTCTCCTTGGTCTTTTGTCGAATTGATTACTGATGATGATGATAACGAAAGAAATATCTTGTATCTGTGATAAATGCGCTACATAAAATCAAGCCCGTTTTTATGCTTATCAATCTAAGTACCAAGTTCGATTGTTCTGCTCAGCTACGACCACCACGTTCACAAATGAGTTATACGTTGCTATAAAGAATGAATCAATACTATAAACCTCAAGCAGACACATCATAATGCTATTCTCTTAATTCAAGATCTGATATCACTAGATTTTGAATATTGACGTGTGCATTACTCCCTTAACTTTCGAGTTCAAATTCTAGAACATTGCGCTCTAAAATGGCATCAACCCAAGGATTTTAGTTTCAGATTTTTACGGAGAGAATCATACTACATTATAGTCCCCACCTAATCTCAGAATGCATCTTCTAAATTGGCGACTACAAGGGTCAACACCATACTATTCGATGAAATAAAACAATGCTTTGAGCGAACAAAAGACGATCAACAAGTTGTGTGTGTTTTTTTCTTTCTTAGACTTAATTCCACCAAGGAGTAAAATATTCGTCTGGTTCCCACTTGAATTAAATAAGTTAGAGGAGTGAAGGCAGATAACAGGTCAATAGTGAATATAGAACGAAAAACAAAAGAATATTGAAATCTGATATACATATTGAATCCGCGAGGAATGTATTACATTGAGTCTTCTCACAGAAAGTTCTGCCTAACGGAACTGAACTTTTTTTTTCACTTTATCATCGCTGTATATCTAAAAACGCATGATTTTTTTATCTTGAGACTTCTTGATACTCGGAATGGTAGTCTGGAGATAAGTGTCTCGTCTGAACTTAGTAATTGAGTGAAAAGAAAAGAGAAGAAGTAATTGAGACTCTAATAAGACACGCTTCATAACCATATACACAGTAGTATATAGCCATTAAAGTTCCAAATCGATCATTAAATCTCTTAATTTGAACTACAAAAGTTGATCTATTGAAATACATATTATTACTTTCGAACATAAAGATCCATCATCTCGAGGCAATTTATATGTCGTTTAAATCTACGTGTTGAAAAAGCAGTCCCGATTAAACAGTCAAGACTATGAATTCGATAGCTCTCACTTCGACATTGAACCATCAGATTGATTTTATTCAACTTGAGGATTTCGCTTTCAATACAAAAATCCAGAGTCGAGATAGTATATGGACAACTCAAACGGATATAGGCTTGTAAGATCGACAACAATCAGATGTTATATAGAATGAGAGTAAGATACTTTCAGACTGGGTTGTAAGTAACTCAGAATCAGTTTATTGGATATTTTTATATGCCTAATTGAACGATTTAGGACATAGGGGGAGGCTACAACGGGGTAGGATAATCGTTTAGACAAGCGATTCTCGGTAAACAGAGACATCGTCATAGAAACTCAAGAGTAAATAGGTAATGTAAGATCAAAATTTTTATGAATCACAAAAGCAAGTATATCATAGGCTAAGACCATTACTGTAGAACTATTCATCATTTCCTATTATCATATTCCGAGAGCTTCTACATCCAGATATAGCGGCAGTTGAAGTCTTCAATGGTGTGCCGAATGACTTTCCGGTATATTCCATCAGTTGCTATTGCAAACCATGTTGTTGAGAGGCAATTCAAAGTCGCCCGATCATCCTACTAAGGATTTATTGACAATTCATCATCCTATACTGCCACTTATTCTCTGATATGTATTGCACTAGCAACTGAATACAATTGCAAGAAGAAGCCTTCAATTTCTTATTCATATAGGAGAACAGTTCGTCTCAAAAGCCACTCGGCACTTCTCTCCAAACTAAAAGTTATTTTAGTCCTTCATTCAAGTCCACTCTTGTCTTGACACCCTTCTCTTACAACATTCGGCCCTTTCCCCAATTCCCATCAAACGTACTCCAGCTTCTGCACTTGCATATATTCGGTCCTTTCCCCATGATCCTCCATATTCTGCAAGTTTGTGAGCCCAACATTTACGACACCCCGCCGGCTCCGCTCCCACTCTACAATGCCGTATGTCCGTCTTGACATATCCACTCAAATCGGCCCTTTCCCCGACTCGCCCACTATTCCGCTTCTCAGTCCTGCAAAGAAATCCGCTCCGCATGCCTATCTCAAAAAAGTCAAAATATGACACACGGAAACAAACATCCACCTGGGGAAATAACCATATCGGTCCTTTCCCCAACACACTCAATCCCCAACCCAATCTCCACGGCGCGTACGCCCAATTGCTGAAACCCTCTATATCCACCGGAGTCGGTCCTTTCCCCAATACTTCTTTCATACATAAGACCGTTTTATCTCCAAACCGACTCAATCCGAGTCCAACCGTGAAGGTTGTACAGCCCGTGCCCATTGTGGGTGGAAATCGAACCTATCCCCAATCCCCGATCCCGAATTTCCTCTACCGCACGCTTCATGTTGATAAACGGAGCACACATCAAACTCTCATTCTATTGTGTAGGGAAGAATAGGGTTAGGTGTTGAGGGCATGCATCATTCAACATTCCAGACCTAACAGAATTTTCACCTAAAGCTTGTTATGTCTCGCAAAATTTTCCACGCTACAACCTTATCCCACTTTCGAGTCCTGGAATCTAAGGACTAGACAATGTTGAGTGCCTCACATTGCGTAGCTCCCTCTCTCAATTCACTTGCCAAGTAATTATTAACAATTACAGTCACCGGAAGTTCATCTCTTAGTTCCCAGTCGTACGTACTGGCCGCTTTACGGCGTACCCGCGATGAGTGGTTTGAAAATTGATAGTAACTTGAAGTCCGAGCGGGAAGCTTCAAAGTTGGTTGAACAGTGCACCGTCGATCTCTCAGCCCGCAAACTTTATTTCAAGCCTTAGCTTGAGTCCACAATAGCAAATCAATAAAATATCCATAGATATCACATTGCGAGCTTAGTGTCGTCGTTAGTGTTACAACCATAAGAGGTGCATTGAATGAAGTTCATTAGCGAATTCAAATAGACTTTCTGCACGCCTGTAGCTTGCACCCTTTCGTGGCTCACCGAATACCAAACATTGGGTCGGGACCGCCACCTTCCTTTGAAAATCAGCATTTTCATGGTCCATGTTTTCTTGGTAATCCGATTGTTTCCTTGCGATTCTCTGGGCTGCTCTGTTTGGGAAGTTTTAAGCCACGGCTGTTTCTTCGGTGTCGAGGATTGGTTTACGATTGTTGGTAATTTATTACCTCGTTAACGGTGCAATCTCCTTTGAAGCAGACGGGTGAAAGTTGTGAAATCTAGTCGATTAACCTATGCTGGACTTGTTTCATTGACTCCCGAACTCTTAAAGCCCGGTTCCATAGCCCAAAACCCTTTGGGAGGGTTGGCTCGGTGTCAACATCAATATGGTTATGCTGACTCAACATACTCAATCTGTGTAATAAAATTGACTCGCAAAACAGTTTTTCGAACATTGGTAATACCCGGAGCCCCTAACTAGAGGCGAGGTCACAGCTTACAGTCTCTGGTGCAATAGGTACACCGCAATTCAAACATCAATGTGCCAAACAAAGCTTTAGGAGACATTTCTTTGTCAGACCGTTCAGGGTCTAATCTGCAAATAGAAAATGTATCCGTCTCCTACATTGTTTGTTCTATTTGTAAAGCGATAATGAAGATCTTAGTGAAAGTACTACTCTCATGCGCCCCGAGATCTTCAACTCAGCCTCACCAGATCAAAAAATAGACATCAAAGGCTTCTCAGATCGCACTCAATTCTAAACACAGAATTCTGTAGCGTTGAAGATCAGTACTTACTACTCACCGTTGCGTTGATTTTCCCAAAGATAAGAAATGTTTCACGACATTGTTTGACATATCGAATTGACTACGGTATCAAAGTTCTATTGCACAACATCCTTGACAGCGAAACAGTATCACTCATAGTTTTCTCCAAATCCTGCAAAATGCATGCATAAGTAGTGGTACTAGATTTATCATATATGCAATTTCAAGGTTGCGCTTGTGTACGCCGTGAAAATGCCATGTATTTTTGTATCCTGCTTGTTGTTTGGTTATACTCGTCGCGATAAGAGAGTTTCACCACATGCAGAGCGTTTAACCTTCCGTTTTGAAGTATGTTTGCAGGATTGGAGCGTTTACACCTACTGATATTGATAAATTTGATATCGATTTTTTGAGGATATTAAAGGGGACGACATGATTTCGGAACATTATAGCCTGGTTAAAGGGCTAAGATGTGGTTGTACGTGTCATACAGCAACGGAGTTACACAGAAGGCGTGATCACAAGATCAGCTTCTTCTCCTGATATGTTTTCATGATGAGCACTTGGGGGTAAGAGGTGGGGGAAGGGATGATGACGGGGAAATACTCTAGAGTAATGGAGAACGAGTTGATGAGTGGAGAGGAGATGGTTTCCCCAGACTATCACATATCCGATTCCTGTTAACCAGACTGCAGCAGTGATAAGTTATCAAGTAAGAGACAACCCCACCAACCCCCCTCTCCCCACTTCTCATTAAAAGGGAGAAGAGATAGTTTATCAGCCGTGCTTCTCGAATAAGAAAAAACGAAGATATATTGTTTTAGCGTCGTGTAGACTAGTATACAAGAAAACATTAATATAACCCTACTTCCTCATTAGGTCACACAAAGAGGCATCTTCAATGCCCCAAGTGATTACCCTTCGGGGCTGACAATTAAAGGGTCCTCGAAGCTAGTTGCTACATCAGAAATGATATGAACACTCGGGTCCAAACTCAGTACCACGCCTTTCGAAAGTGATAAGAAACTTATACTATACCAATAAGGCCCTGAGAATCATCGAATGGTTTCTTGAGATTTGCTCTCTATTCTCTAAAATTGATAGTAACAGCAGTAGTGGAAGGCAAAACCTTCGTATTCCATGCCCAATGTTATCTTGAGGAAAATCGATATCCATAATGATTATCAATATATCAGTCCATCAATCACCCCATGCCAATGACTGCCAATTAAAGCCCACAATAATTCGTGCAGATGTGCAGATCCAATCACATGCGACATAACTAGTCACTTGGAAATATGCACGTTTGTTAAAATCACTGGATATAAGCCTGTTCTAGATGCATAGCCAAGTTCCTAGGTATTAGATCTGATGAAACGCCATGATAAGAAGTTCGGTGACTCTGGTATCGTGACTTCATCAAAGTCACGATACTCGGGGTACACGAGAACGTGACCTTCATCTCACCATGACGAGGACTTGCATCTTACGATATTCCGGTGAGATTCCCACTGGAATAGGGTTTCTCCGTATCATTCGGATCGGTAAAGAGCTGAACTTGCAGATAAACTATGTACCGGTACTTCCGGTATCAAGATGCGGCATGGAAATGGATATATTGTCCGAGATCGTCGTATCTCTTCAATGTATATTTAAAGTTTGAACTGGGATGCAATGCTAGGTAAACAGGTCCCTACTTACAGAACTTCATGTACCATGATGATTTATCTTTATCTCTTGGTATTTTTTACAAGATTTGTCAGTCCTGTATGACCCGAGTATGTCACCCTGCATCCTCAATGTGAATTATTATCCTCAAACAGCCAGCAAGATAGTTCAAGGGCTCAAAGCTCTTGATCAGTGAAATTACATCATACCAGCTAGTAAATAAACGAACTCCCAAATCAGATAGTATCTCGACTACACTTTCACGAGTCATGACATTATATCTGACAGCTGCACATCCATTACTTGGAAGCTACCCCGCATTATCTTGGCACGTCTATTCACCACAGAAGTGAAACAGAGGCTTGAGGATATAAAATCCCAACCAATCGATTTCTCCCTCCCGCTATTGTACGACACAGTGTGAAATGACCAGTCATGTCTCATATCTCATCTATATCCACATGTCTTACACCAGAAGCAAGGAGGGGGTGGCATGTGAAAAATAACGTCTTCCAACGCCACCAAGTAGGACGTCTCAAACGCCTTTGAGAATTTCTCCTAATTCCCCTAATTATCACACCATACATTTTCTTAAGAGGGGCAAACGAAAACGCCCTCTACGCCACTAACCCAACGAAATGGATACGAAAAGCCCGTGGCAATTGTGTTACATAACCTCTTCGTAATCTCATGGGGGGAACTCCTCGGAAAATATTCGGAATGGTATGTTATGATTGATGTGCATAAGTAAAAAGCGTGGGATGTGGTATACTTCGTATTACAATCTTCAACACTGAGAAAATTCTCTCCATGGGCATGCGATATGTGTTACTTGAAAATTATATAATTATATTGGAGTGAGATAGAGATAGAGATAGAGATAGAGAAAACCAAAGGACCAATAACCTATCAAACGTAACGAACCCCTAAATTTACCGAACACGCGGGACGAGACGGGAACATACCAAGCTTTTTTCTCTTCCCTCTCATTTCCAAATTCGGGGTTCGCGAGGTCTAGATCGTCTAAAAACAGTCTCTATCAAGAGACCCCCGATATAATCCCGAACCCTCTCAACGAATGTTTACCTATCAAGATCTCCTTCCAAATGCATCTCTTTCCCATCTGCGCCGTATTTGCATACATATAATGCGAACTATTGAGAAGCAATTCTCTGCAATGTGCATGCAGATAGATGGCGCATTTTATGCAATCTGCTCAAAACGAAAAAAACGATATATCATATCATCGTACGAGTAATGCAACGGTCAAGACGAATTTAGAATCCGATACCAAGGTATGAAATGGGAGGGAGCGCTTTCGCTCTTCTTGGCTCGTTTTCCGTTTGCCTCTTCGTCGCATTCGTTTGCCTATCAAAATTCCGATATCGTACATATATCTATAGCAAAGCTATCGGGTATTTGCCAATGCGTATGCAGATATGTCACGCTATTGGTGTTACACGGCGCGTGATATGGCATTAGTACATGCGAGTTTGAATTGTTTATAGACGGTTAGTAAGTGGGATGTTAAAGTGCACAGTGTGCGTTACACAACATGAAGAAGACATTGAGCAAGCAAACTTGCATGCGATTCAATGGTTTGGATTGGCATGTACTGGAAGGTTCTCGAAAATGTGAAGATATATTTTTCTTGGTATGACACGAACCAAACTTTGGTTAAATATGGATAATGTATAGGCATGACTTGCAGTTAGGTTGTACATGTCCGTATGCACTGCGATCATGTCAATAGAGTGCATCGAATCCAGCTATTCTTCTTAGGATCATCTAAATTGCGCCTTCATCTCTGGAGAAACGTCAGCTTTACGCGGTAGAGCACCCTAAAGCTCAATCAACCTATACGAGATGGAATCAGAACCGGCAAGTAAAATGAGAAAGTTAACGACATCTAAAATCGATTCCAACGTCAACCTACAGACTTCATCAATCGCTCTCGTATTCACCCATTCATCAAAATAATCGCCTACCCTTCCAATTTTACCCCACTCTCCTAGTATCCCGCGCGCAAACCCACACACAAGGAAACTTCCGAACCTCCTCTTATTTCATCCTATTCTGTACCAAGAGGCTGTGCTTTCATATATGTTTCATCACTCATATTTCATTCAATTGTGGATCAAGGCCAAGAATAGGCGCTTGACATCCTTCCACGAGTAACGTTCCCGGGCCACCAGTAGGCGGCAACACAACCACCCATGGAGAGTGGTGTTTTTGTACGAAAAATTCCCGATGCAACCTGTATGCGGCCGGCCTCGGAGTGATTCGACGTTCCGCAGTATGAGGAATGATGGTAAGTAGCACGAGGGTACTTGTTGGTATGTACAATAGATGAATAGATGTGATGTGATGTATATTGACATGTAATTTCAACCCGTGCACAGTTATCGAATTGTCGGATTAATCAATAAAGAGGAGTTCTAACACGAGGAAGATATATTCCTTTCACTACAGCTTTGAATGAGTGCCGGTGTCAGAGGTTTCGGAATTTATGACTGCTCTTTGAAAATCTATCTCCCGTATCTAGATAACGTGACATCGAAGGTATTCTCATCGCCGTCCTATTCTAGGTTGTCTATGACCCATCTCAAGTGCACCTCAAACCTAAACCAAGCTCATACAGTGCTTCTTCTCCACCGCGCGGAAGCTCAAAGTAAATTTGGTTGCCGTAGTCACGTCACGGGCTCCTTCAATTTCATCCTCGAGTTTCTCTCATATGATATCCCACTTATCGCTTATCACTAGACGAACCTAAATCTAAAGAATTAGGTTGTTGTCTCATAACGGCGCTTAACTTTCTTCGTCTCTCCTTCTCAGATATTACCAAATAAATGCAAATACATACCTAATACAGTTCTATAATAAGTGTTTCAGGTTTCAGGTGATGGGCAATGTGTTAAGTTAGTGTATGAGGCGCTTAGGGAATACTGTGTTGGAGATTCAATGATTTGATGGATTGCAGCGTGTTTGCGTACTATAAATCTTGAGAGTAAGAATATAGAAATCGACCCTAAGAAATGTATTTTATGAAGAGCATAAATATCGAGACACCAGGTGACCATTTCCGTGACCCAAGCACCAAATGAGCTATAATATCAATCCTTAGATCCACAAGGCGGCTATCTCCTCACCAGGCGGTTTCTAACCGCAAAATCTGGGGTAGAACTAACTGGCAAGCTGGATACTTCCTCTTCTTCCTCCATCTTCCTTCCTCCTACCATCAATCCTATGATTTTTAATGCCCCAAAAATTGTTTCCCGTCACAGTAATCACGGTTGAAATTTAAAACTCTATTCGACAAAGATATACTTTCAGTGCTAAGATACTAAATCGAGCGGTTGAATGATACCGAGGATGTACGTGAATTAGTGTCTTGGCTCAAAGAACGGTACATCGATGCCAAAATGCGGGGTATGGATCTTTTTCGAGTCTAGAGAAGAAAAAGGTATCTTTATGCAGAAACGAAACGGGAAATGTCTGAGGGACGTGGCAGTGTATGAGAAAATAGCTTTTGAGTTTGAAGATACGATCTTTTTTCGTGGGGGTCATGGAGTTTGAGAATGTTGATCTCAACTTTCGTGATAGTATAGTGAGAATTAACCTCTCAGTGCTACCGGTATGATGGTTCCCCCCTTCGCCACTAGTGACGGTATGACAGATACCAGATTGATAACGAAAAAAGCTGTTTCCGGATTGGTTGACGTATTGATAAGATGAAAGTAAATATCAACAATCAGTATAGCCAATTACTTAGTCAGAGAAGGTGTGGTAATCACAATACCATAGCTTCTGAACTTCTGAACCGCGTCCACAAGCATACTATACTAACTCCAGTATTCATCAATGCTGAGGCCACTTAGTTTATCTTCGCCTCCTATTCTCCATGCAATCTTCAACCAACTAAGTTCACACATGTCTGTGGCCCACTTGTACCCTCTGACGGCTCTTGGAATAGAAACCAAAGCCAAAGCCCGAGCATAACCAATCAACTGCCATTCAACAATTATGTTATCTGCAATACTACCAGCTACTAAGTAGTATAGAAATCAATGTTGAAAATCCTGCTAGTGGCAATGAAATCCAGTCCACTTTCGTGCTAAAGTACCCCGAGTAGCCAAGGAACGATTCAAAAAAAAAAAAAAAAAAAGTCGAAATTCGGGGTCCTCCACTCTCCGCTCTCCATATTGATATGTTCAACTTTGACCACTGGTTATTGATATCAATTTGTATCCAAGGTGGATGACTTGACGATGCAGAAAGGTACTTGCTCCCTCATTCATCCGGACAATGGGAAATCCGGGAGCTTGAGAGGAAATTAACCGTTATATATTCTCCGTGACTGGTAGCCATCTACAAGCAAGTAAGCAAACATACATTCGAGTTTCAAGATTTCAAATCTGTAAGAAGCCAAGAGGAAATGTTTTTGGAGTAAGGGAGATCAACAATACTATGCTCTCTTCGTACCTGTCGTAATGTCGATCCGATCTCGAACAAAAGAACGACTGGTACCGACGTCAATATCCCTAAAAAATGAGGAAAAAGATTTCCATCCCTCACTCTAAGTCACGACGCAAAAACGGATAGGTAGTCCCGGATACTTGGTCCTCCTACCTAGTTTTTGCTAACTCGCGGCTGTGATCTTGGCAGGGACGTTTCCCGTTTGAATTCTTATTTATGTATTTCCAATTGCTATTACAATTATTTGAAGATCAATCACTAGCTTAGAACAGATTACCACCAATCCAAGATCAATCATTATATTGTTTCCCTGTCCTGACCGTCGATCCTTAAGATCGGTATTCGTTTCCCATCAAAAATCAACGGAAAAAGAAAAAGAAATCAAACATCGGTATTAACTTTACATAACTCCTGAAGATCTGATCTACCGAATTTTAAAATTTCCCACACGTTCATGATATTTCCCGTCTTTGATGTTTTCATCGAATTTTGATATTTGGACCTTGCGATGAGCTGATACATCGTTACACATTGTAGACATTCATCGATTTGATTGAATTGTTTGATACAAGATGATAATGACATCATTTTTCTTAATTCCTTCAATTCCAAACCCCCACCTACAAGATATAAAAAGAGAAGCTCGGAACCCGGCGGTCATGACCTGACCACCTGGAACAAGCCTCACCCACAATACTCGTTTCGTCTAAGTACCTGTGGCGTTGAACAAAGCTTCAGGGGTTAAGACCTTTTAGACACCTCATCAATTTTTGAAGGATGATTGAGGAGAGACGATTTAGACTTGATATACCGATAGTTCAATTATCTCAAACCCTCTTTTTGATGCTGTCAAAAAGCTTCATCATCTTTATCAGATCCCTCTATGTTCTCCAATCCAATCCACCTTTCGCTCTCTTTCACATGGAGTAAGTAACAATTGATTGGAGATATAATTTTTTATCTATTACGAGGATACGAATGCGCGATATCTCCACCTAGACTAAGTCAGGATCTCACTGGCCAACATTGACTGCGTATATCCCAACTAGTCTCGCTCATCCATGTCCAATCACCCCAATCCATGCACCAAGAAAAGAGAAAAGAAAAATCAAGGAAATCGCACGTTCTCGTATGCTAAAATAGGCGAGAATTGGATAGGACTAGAGATATGGATGGGATTCTAGAATTAGCCAATCATTTCTATTATGGGAATTGTGAGAGGTCTAGAGCGAATCGATCGAGGGAATGATGGGATTGGTTTGTTGATAATCTTAAAGAGGGAGAAGGAGAAGAGGGAAATTTACGATGTCGAGAAAGAAGGGAGAGAAGACTTCGAAGTTTTTTTGTTGCAAAAATATCCAGTAATTGAACGGCTGGATACTTCCAGAGAGTTCATTCATGTTGATGCAGTACATATCACGAGGTAGTTGAGAAATACTAGTTGGTTGAGACATAAGAATAAAAAGAGGCTTAACATTGCACCAAGGTGCTTCCAACACTTCTTTAACCTCACCGCCATAAAGGCAAATTCGCAACGCAACGAAGAGTACACAGATCACAAAACCTATACCAAGTAACCAAGGTTTCATATGTATGTACAGAGCATGTATGTGTATGTATGTATGTACGAGAGTTGGGAACTTGGGGTAGAACAATACCGTTGAGGGATCTCATCACGATGATAATAATTCTGCTGAACCGTGCATTTTCTTTTTTGATGATACCCACGATGATCTTTCCTATAATTAATTTCTTCATCTCCATCTCGATTCTCCATCTCCATCTCCATCTCCTTCTCCATCCACTCCACTCCACTCCCGTCGTCTTAGACTTTTTACGGAGAAAAACTACTCTCCCGTCGAAACTCGAATGATGAATCTGTCTCTCTCCCTTTCCAACTTCCAACCCCTAAATTCCAACTTCAAAAAAACAAGCAATCGAAACGAAATTACAGCGTCGTATGCTCATTGCCCGTCCCAAAAGTGCTCACCTACCCATCATCCCGATCCATCCTTATCAAACCAGCACCAGCACACAAACAACCCAAACGTGCCTTGGAATTTCATCTCGAGACTCGCCATCGCGTAAACTTTCTTTTTGCTACATCACGCTTTTCCGCTCCCGGCCAGCCGCCAGCCCGTCCGGAAATCCGCGCATGGACGAACTTTGAAGGAAGAAGCTCACGTTGCGCTACTTACCTAGACATCCAGCGTTACAATTGACAACAGCCATCGCAAATGCTAAGACTACACTTCACGATGTAGTACATATAAGACAGTGACCAGCCCCAAGTAAAAAAAATGAAGTCATTGTGACTCGTGCACTCGTTACCATCCTAACAACCTATGCGACGTGCTAAACATCCCAGCAATTCCTTAGGTTATCTCGCGATATCGTCTCAGCGTCTCCAAATGTCTTACTCTCATACTTCCCAGTGCAAGCCTAAAGATGGAGGCTGCTTGTTATTACCACAAAAAAAGGGCTGTGCTGAGTGAGACATTACAATACATAGATACACACATAATCAAAAATTGGAGACGAAGATTGCGAAATCCAGAAGTATGTACAGCTTGAAAATCGAGATATACTCCGTACAGGGGGGTGGATATCATTTGCACGTTTTTGTGAATTGGGGAATTATGGGCTGGGCTGGCTGGGAGGAGATATGGATACGGATCTGATGATGGATGTTCCAGAGTACATACAGGGTAGGTAGGTAGTTAGGGATGAGGTGAGGTGAGGTGATTACAGAGTCGTAATTAGATGTGTAGCTAGGGTAGCTATTGAACTTTATGAAATCCATGAGCTTACCAATCGATCAATCGATCAATTGATCCATCTATCGCGTAACCACGGAGCCAGACGGGGCTGGGCTCACTTACTATCAAAAGATTCATTTAATCTTCAAATGGACAAAAATTGCATTGAAGATAGTGGTAACATAATGTAATCTTACAGATAGTTCAATATCCCTACATAATCAAATCGTACATACAGCAGCTTCTATGACTTGCTTATACACATCTAGATAGATATACACATACATACTGCAGCTCTTCCTCGCAGCATTACGGGATCGGTAAATAGATAAATAACAATCGAATCGAGCTTCGACATCACAGATAAACAGAAACAATATCACACATCACATATAGCATTTCCAAACTCAAGATAAGAAACCCCATCCATCCCATCACATCTCGGAGATGAAGGTTCAAAATCAGGTAGGTTGAAACATCGCAAAAACAAAAGAAAACCTACTAACTAGTATTATCTCTCCATCCATCACGAAATCTCCTTCCCTTCTTGCTTAGAAATCTCATCTTTCAATATTTCCATATCCATAATCAAATCCAAATCTAAACCCAAGTCCAAAATAATAAAAAATTCATCTGCCCGCTTACCTACCATTCCCTCTTGGCGGCCCTTTCCCACACTATACATGATACTATACTGGTAGTAAATATACTATAGCAAACCATGCACAGCTACCTCCTTCCAAGCTCCCAAGCTCGCACACCCATCCATCACGGCATCTCCTATCCGTGCCGATGCCGATACGAAATGCGATGATATGGTATGGTATGGTATGATGGATGTCGTGCTAGCATGTATGTACTACCGAGTGAAACTGCGCGCTGGAGAAACCTGTTCCGGGTTCCGGGTGAGATGATATGAGATGAGGAATTTGGAATTTGGTTTTTGATTTTTTTGTTTATTTGATTATTTGGTTATTTTGGGGGGAGATGGTAATGTGTATTTTGTGATGCGGATTTGTGTGTGTGTGGATAGTATTATGGGTATGTATCCAAGTATCTATAATAACCTCCTCTATTCTCCCAACACGGCTGTCCATCCATCCACTCTACTCTCATCAATCTTCGCCAACTCGGGTTTGCCTGCTCGAGAGCTGAGAAGATATACCTTTACCTTTCCGTTTCGGCTTGGGTTCGCTTCCGTAGAATGTAAAATGTAAAGCGGCTCCGAGAGAGAGATAGATTCCCGAAGCTTTTCGATCCGTGGTCACTTGTATATCGGTGCTCAGGAGTATGCTATTTGGGGAGAGGAGGAAACGGGGGTTATTTGCACATGGATGATGTATATGTGTGATTACCATATATTTTAACTACATATCTACTAAATACTATATATCTATTGCTTATATATACACGCATATGCGCACGTTAAATTTTGAGGGGAGTGGGAATTATATAATTATAGATTTTTTACCTAGCTACCTACCCTACAAAACCATAATTCTTATATTATACAGAACAGATAGGGAAAACTATATTAAACCGATATTTGAAATCGAGTATGTAAGATCTGACCATGTTTTTCTTACTAGGTAGGTAGGTACCTAATAGGTAACTAACCGCCTACCTATTTATTACTCATCTACCCACCCCTCCATCCCACGATTCCCATCGAATCTCAAACCCGAAGTTTCCGAGTTAGGATATCCATGAATGGGATGTTCATGGATGATAGAATTGAGTTTGCGTAAGAAAGGTGATGTGAGGTGATGAAATATCCATCTAGCTATCTACTGTAAAAAGAAGAAATAGAAATAAAAAAATCTCAATTCAATTGATCTCCATAAAGATAACCTTTACAGCGCGGGGACTCGGGTCCTCGGGCTCTGTGGTAGAGATTTCTACTAGGTAGTGTAGGTCATTAGATAATAATCGTTTTTCAAGAGCGATATTGAGATGTAAATGTGTGTAAATGTGCGTAAGTAAAGTTATCATGTCTCATCTATCCATCTCTCATTTCTCATCTCTCCTCCCCATCTCCTCATCCATTATCAAAACCTAGGGTTTAGCTATAGCACTTTATATAGATATTTCAACCCAAAATAATTTTTGAATTTTATATTTACTATCTAATTTTAAAATCTTTTAAATCTTTTGAATCTCCCTTATTAATAATTATTATTTCTTATATAAATTTTTTTTTTCTTTTTCAATTATATTAAAGAACTTAATTAATCAATTTAAAGTTCAAAAAAAATCTTGAATCAAGAAATCTATATAAAATTTAAGTACTTGTTTTTATATTCGGAATTAAATGATGGATTGATGGATTGATTTACGATTTTTCGTTACCTACGACCTAGATATCTACGAGGGCCTGTTTTTGATGAGGGCTCGATTTAAATTGAGGTGAATTTCGTCACCAAAAACTATACTTTATTCACTATTTTTATAAATATATAATAATTCAAATAAACCTTTTGAAGATTTGAAATTCAAAAAATATATAGATATTTAATAAAGAATTATTATAATATTAAAGACCTATAAATTCCTAAACCCCTTACTTTTTGAGAAAGTATAATATAATTATATTTATAATTATAAAAATCTTATAAAGAAATTTTGTTAAAAGCTTATAGACAAAGTCGGTTTACTTTGATTACTTTTTTTCCAGAATTTTATTTAGAATTTTGTTTTAATTTTATTCTGATTTTAATTTTATTTAGGTTTGAATGTGTTACTTTTATATTAGATTGTTAATTATATCATTGAATTATAAAAGTTATAGTATTAAAGTAATTTTTATTGATAATAGGCTTATTATATTCAATATAATTCTCTTTTAATTGATTATATAAACTTTAGTTTTGTTGATATTATTTAAATTTAAATTTTTTATGAAAACCCTAGTTTTGAAATTAGTAATATAAAAATTGTATTATTTGAAAGTTTTCAGTTTTTTATATATAATTATTAAATTTTTCTTTTTTTATTCAATTTATATTAATTTAAATAAGCTAATTTTAAAAAGCTTAAGGGTTTGTATTATGATTATGATATTAAGAATATTATATAGGGGAAGTTTTAGATTAATTAAATCAACTTTTTTATATATATATAGTATTATAGTTCTCGTAGACAGTAAGATTATTAAGAAGATAAATCTCTAATTGAATATAGAAACTTCGATATAATAAAAATTGATGAATTCTATATATAATTTTAATTTTCAAAATAAAGATTATTTTATATAATTCTAAATAATCATAATTCTTTAAATATTTTAAATCGATTAAAGAATTTAATTCAAAATCTAAATTTTAGATACCCAGACTACGAGATATTCTGGGTACGGATTTTATGAGAAGATATATGTATGTAATATATAAATATATAAAGATATATGTATTATCATATCATATAAATATATCAATTATAATACATTTCAATACTGTTACTTATCTACCTACCTATTTACATTCCCTCATTCATTCATCCTAACATCTAAACCATCTCCTCAAAAGAACAGCTTACCTAGCTACCGCTACCATACCGCTACCCATACCCCTCCAAACACAGCGTTACATTCCCCTTCCCCCCAAAGAAAACTGTTGATATCGCGAAGCTCTTCCCTGCGCAATACCTATCCTATCCAACCATCCTCTACCAGTACGCCAAGCAACAAAAAAACAAGCAGCGAAAAAACAAGCCACAATGGGACACGAAAATCAAGGATTTGCTATGCATGAGCTGGGGTGTGACAGGGAATGAATTCGGGATGCTTGGGGGGTTTGTGGTGCCTCTTCCGAAGTATGAGGAGAGGTCTTTTGAAAAGCAATAAGAGTGCTTTTGGAGGGAGATAGATATAAGTTCTACTTTTCATTTGAAAATTCTTAGTATTTTTTTTGATTGATTTTTTTAGTTAGCAGTTCCAAAAATCCCAAAAATCGAAGAAATCCGCCCTTTTGCCCTTTGGAAGAGGCCTACGTTGTGTGTCAGCACGACGCACCCTGTTGAGTGATTTGATTGAAAAATTATGGAAAGGTTAGAGTACAGTTCATTCTTTTGGTTTTCAGATTCGGGTTTGGGTTTAGAGGTTTGGAATGTTTAGTTTGTTTTGTTTTGGATTGGATTGGATTGGATTGGATTGGATTGGATTGGATTGGATTGGATTGGA